>JAZDUA010000461.1:937500-1244073 GCA_038098605.1 Gryllus longicercus
CCACCAGCGCACCGCCGGCGACGGACGCCCTGCGCACGCACAAACACACATACACACGTGACACGCATTCGTCCACGCGAAAAGGGCGGGTTCAGAGAACATTTAACGATCGAGCGCTTACAGGTGTCTCGGGAAAAATTATGTACATTTATAGGGTTGGTTGATTGATTAATGTTGCCGGGGCGTCAACGGCTATGGTTGTTAGTCCCGTAAGTGTAGTGCACGGTTTCGACGCAGGATGTGGCGGTGATCCCTCACTGAGATCCCGCGCCGACATTCATGTCGGCTAGCAAAGTTTTTCCAATCAAATATAGAGGAGTTACTCTTAGAAGATGCTACTTTGACAGGAAAACAAATTAACATCATGTAGGGCAATGGCATTGCAAGAGGCAGTAATGAATCCATTTGCAAATACGCTAACTGTAAATATATCCACTTACAAAATGAGTGCATGGATAGAACCTGCAAGTAGTAGCTGCCAAAAAGTTTCCTGCTTATAGTAATCTCTCTACATCTCCAACCGGCGAGCGACCGCTCCAACCCTAGCCCCCGTCAGCTCTCTCGACATGTGGGGTAGTATAGTGCATGAAAATGTAAGGGATGAGGATAGAACAGGAAGAGGAAGGAGAGATCCTTGGTCCGTTTATTAGAGTTCTTCTTCAGCATTCGTCTGGCGTTGATCGGAAAAAACATGGAAATATACAGATCAGAGCAGCTAGAATTCTCATCTTTACAGCGGCTGAATTCGTCCTTGTTTCCTTGCAGTGTAGCTAGTATCAAAAATCCTGCAACCGTCGGGACTCGCACCCCCTCGGGCTAGGACCCACAGCACTGCAGTAACATCAATTGATGCTCTGAGACTCCACAGCCGGTTATTTCTAGGACTTACAGAAAGGTTGAAGACGCCCCTTCTTCGCCAATTTCACATGTAGTGAGAAATTTCTTACCGAGGGTTCCATTTAAAAGTTTAGGCAATATCTCGAAAAGTTCGCTTTGGATCAAGAAAGGTGGGTAATGAAAGTGGTTCGTATCGATGGGTCCTATTCAGTGATACCAAACTCTCTCCCCTATCCCCTAAAAGTCACAAAAAAGTTAAATGGGAACCTCCGGTTTTTGTTGAAGATTTGGATTCTTAGAAAAAAATATGTAACTTTTGTATTTAATTTTATTTCCGTTTCGTTGATGACGCTGCAATTGAAAAACACAATATAAGAAAAACAAAACGTTAAAAACGGTTTTTTGACATCATCTCGAATTCTACATCAAATCGATAAAATAAGAAAATACGTGTTCAATAATTTGCAAGAAGATACTCAATAGGGGTGGGAGTCAAGTTTGGTATCATTGAACGGGCCACATCGATACGAACAACTTTCATTACCTACTTTCCTTGATCCGATATATTCCAAAAACAGGTTTTAAACGGATTACTCAGTTTAATGCAGTTTCACAAGTCATTTGCCCCTAATTTGTAGCCAACTCGTCATACGTGAATGTTCGACAAGTACAGGAAAGCTTCTAAAGTGCGCGAGAAAGAGCCTTGATAAACACTAGTGAATGCTGAGTTCCCTGGAAACTAAAGGAAATATCACATGTTTGCATTTGTTGAATGGAATTTCCCAGTACTTACTCATAGGTAAAAAGTGATCTCCTCCGATGTCATTACAGAAAGAAGTTTGTATAATTCATTCTGAGATAACCTATATATTATTCATCGACTTCTAAATGCAAAGCTTAACGAAACTGAAGCTAGTTAATAGAAATCAGTGAGCTACCTAACTACTATCAATATCAGTCTGTCACATGTATCTGAATGAATAGTCACTCTTAAACAACGATTATGGTATGTTGGCACTTTTGCAAAGTCAATAGAATGTTGAACGACCTTTGTATCGTAACATCTCATTACGGTGTCAACTACGTTACCAAATTTGATTCTTTAGATAATTATCCCATTTCACATTGTAATAAGATACCCGACTTCATTATAAACAGTTTTATACTGAAAATTTTAAAAAGGTTGCCATGGCCTTCAGTGATACTTGAAAACGCTCTACTCTCACGCAGATGAGTTTATGTGGTTGTTCTACGCAGGAGGTTGTTCTCGATGTTGATTGAATGAACTTGGCTCGGCGATTGCCGCCGGAGACACGTTATTGCTGGAAGCCGTTCGCGGGGAGTACGACGACCGAAGCGGACGCAAACTAGCCTTCGACGCGCCGTCTCCTGGACAGTCGAGAGCAATATTTACTTCGCGCTTTCTACCGCAATTCCAGCCGCGAGAGGTACAAGATCTCGAGACGGGAATCATTGCAGTCGATTGCTCGTGTTAACAAAGATCTTATGGATTTACTGGATGTCTCAGAATAAATGATACAAATATTTAAAACATTTAGGCAGGGGGTCAGAAATGATCTATGACATCGATAATAAATAATACATGTATGTATAATTGGGTTTGGCATTTTAGGGATTTTTGGCATTTTACCCTTTTGTCAACTAGCTTCAGACTTAAGTGCTGTTTTTCTTTGTTATCCACACCAGGGGGTGAGGAAGTCATGTGGCGAGAATGACATATTCTCATCACACTCTAGCTTACGTGGCTTGCCTGAGATTTTATTTAGTTAAATGCCAGTAGAAACTGAGACGATTTGTATTATAAAGCCACTGCTTCATTTTGTCTCGAACAGGAATCAAACTCGAGCTCGCCGCACAGAAACCTAGAATGCATTCATTAGGCCATCCGAGGGGTACAACAAACGTCTGGAGAGAAAATTTGCGTAACACCCGTAATTTCTGACATTGAGTCACTGATCAGTAGGCCAATCGTTTGTTTGGAATGTAGAGAAACCTTTAGGAGACGACCAAAACAGGAGACTGAAAATATGATAGTAAGATTTCTACCTTTTTCTTTAGCTTTGCCCAAAAAATGGTTGAAGTGACAGCCATACCTTTTGATGCATGCTTGGTAAAGATACAAATGCGTTCACGAAAATGTCTGATGTATTCCGTCTAATCCAGTATACTGCTGCTAAAACTCTGGCCTCTCGGTCTTACTTTTTCAGCGGTACACTGCATTTAAAATGCCAGGGATTTCATTTGACCGCACGGACACATAGTGTGGGAGCAACAGTATCATCTCTGCCACTTTCTCGACCGCCATAAATGCCAAACAGGTACTCACGAAAAGTACATCCGAATCCTGTCGTGTTGTAGTCAAACGCCTTACAACAAATGACACATTTTCTAGAGAATAAGTATCGTCTCGTGCAGAAACATGAAGTAATTGTTCATGGAAAAATCCATTCACTGGTTGTCGACATTATTGATTTTAGTAATGAAAAGTGTATCCTCTATATTTTGCGACAATCATTTAATACAAATATTTTCTACGTTTCGTAACTCTGTTTGTTACATCATTATGTATTCTAAAACAGAAATATAAAACAACACTATAAGATGTCTACATGAAAAGGTAATCTACTTTAAATATTATGTAAATTTTTTTGGATAAAAAATTTATAAGTTAAAACTCATACACCAACATTAAAATATGTTAAAAGATTAAAAGTTAGATGGTTAAAATATTTAATAATAGATATATTAAAAAATTAAATTAAAATATGAATAAAGGTATGTACAAAATAAGAAACGTAAACCCTCACCTTCCCAAAATGAAGATGGAATAGTGTGATAATCAGTAATCATATGGAGTAATATACCTCAAGACATGAAAATAAAATAAAATAAAACTCTAAATAAGCTCGAAGCTGAAAATGTAGAAATATGAGCACTAGAAGACGAACTGGAGAAATGAATTTTGAAAATGTTGTAACGTTGTAAATGTTTGTCATAAATAAATTATTGTCGTAAAATATAGAGGATACACTTTTTATTACAAAAAACGTGAAGTAAGTTATGGGTTGAGGTGGAACGATAAAATCTACACCCCATAAACTGATCCGCGGTGTTACCTACCCGGAAATGATCATAGAAACGCACCTGATGTCTGCTGGGAAACAAACTGGTTGTATTATCGTAATTCCATACGAAACTGATGGATTTCGAAATGCCGGAGTTCAAAAATGTGACCACGAAGACCTGAGACCAGAATGAGGGAACTCTGATTTAACGTCCGCCGCCAAAATCACCTACAGTTGTAGCCTACGCGTGCCACTAAATCACCTGGGTGTACGCGTTGGCCATTTTGGAAACACAAGGGTTGTGTTATGAATACAGAAAGTAATTTAAAGTTGGGGTGTGTGCAGCAGAGCAGCGCTCGCTGTTGAGGCTTGCTAGGCAGTGGGAGCAGCCACTGTAACGCAAGGTTGAGGCGAGTCACAGCTTGTGACGTCGGGGGGTGATATCAAAAGCCGTGGTCGCTCGAACACGTAGTCTGGAGTTGTGAGAGAGCCCCATAGTGTTGATAGTAATTCCGCCAACGCCGACCGAGCTCGCTAATTGAGATTCTATTTGGATTTTGGTGACGTTCTCAGAACTAGTAATTCTTCTGGCTATATGGAACGAAGCATTGTTAGCAGTAAGACCTGGAACTTTGAATTACATCAAGTGAACAATAAACATTTGTTAGTTGTTAATTCATTTGTGTGAATTTTCTGCACATAACAGGGTGGAATTGTTCTTTTTGTTGCTTAACCCGAATAACGCTGGTTCTGTTCAGTTGCGCATTGCGAGCGATAGCTGTACTGCCGGCGGACGGTACTCTCTCAGAGAGGCTCCACTCCTTTTCCTCAAATCGTTAGTGCGCACGGTTCGATACAGCCTGTATACACACCTGTGTACACAAACAGACCCCTTGTCATGGAGGCACTGATCCACTATCTCCTGGCTGAGGTGGCTCGGGGCGTCAACTGCAGGATGTCACTGCACTGCCTCTGACCGGGAAGTCCTAGGATTCGAGTCACGACGGTGGCAAGAATTAAGACACTAGCTAGAAAGCTGGGTTGAATTCAGTCGATCTCTCTGGAGAAGAATTCTGGCGACCGGCTGCTCTGATCGGTAGTTTTATGAGGTTTCTCCGATCAACTGCAGGCGATTTGCGAGCCACGTACCGCGCTCACACACTTTCACTTCACTTCACACGTACACTCTCAAGTACTACACTAAAACGCTCATCTGGAGAGCAGGAGAGACCTTAGAGCTTGTGCCGGTGGTGGCCGGCTAGGAGGAGACAACTGGATGAGAAAAGCCTGCAATTCGACCTGCAGGTAGGCACCGGGTATCACCATCCAGCCGAAGAACACCATCACCACCACCACCCCTCCTCTTGTCATAAAAACATGAACTACACTTACGTTACTAATGAAAATAGCGGTTAATGCGACTAGATACGGAAATCATCTCCCTCGCAACTCACCCTCGCAAACAGTGTTCACGCTGGGATGCGATGGCATGAAATGTCCGCACGCACAGAATTCGATCAACTGTTGTAGCTCTCAGCCATCTCGTACCCGTACATTATTCACGTCTGCATTTACTGAAAATGTGCACCTCTCTACTATGGCCGTGCATAGTAGAGCGACAACAAGTGTTATCGCAAGACTGACGCGCAAGGCGGACCACAGGTAAAATTCTTCCTTGATTGATTATGTCAGGTTTCCGGGGGTATCAACTGATACAGTCATGTATTCCAAAAGTGTAGTGCATAGTTTTTTCATGGGAGGTGGTGAGGTTTTTCCCCAGTGGATGGTGAGACGCCGACCTAAACGACGGCTTGTAGGGTTTACACCGACCAGGTATCTGCGACCAGCGGGCTGCGTTAAGCTGTAAGCTCCAGTCTGGCCTCATGACATGTATTGTAGTGTAGTGCAAGTGAGTGTAAGTAAGGGTGAGGGTAGGAAGAGGAAGGAAAGATCGCGCACGATCCTTGGCACATTTGTTAGGGTACTCCTCCGGGATTTGCCTGGTGTTGAACAGAAAAATGCCGGCGCTGGAGTAGTATTAGGTGCTCTTTACCAAAGAGTAGCCGTATTACTGTAGTTATATTTGAATAAGAATATTTCCAATGCCCTTTTTGCCTTCAGAAATTTGGTACCCTGAGTTCAAACACACTGGACTGATAAATTCGGGCCTGCGTGTGATCAGTCTGGGCTTGTCACTGTCGTCTTACTTGGTTTTTGTCTTGTGCTAGCTTGTGCTAACTATACGTACACATCCTTTATGCAAGGGTTCTCTCTTAAGTAATAGTACTTAGACCATTTCAACAAATGGAGTAATTATGGTAGGGAAATAGGTGGAGCAAGAAAACTTGTCAGCAATCTGGGAGGAAATTATGTACGATCGTACAACCTAAAATTCTTTTCTTTTCTTTTTGTTATCAGTGAGAGATGGCGTTTGTGAACAACAATGATCATTAATGGCCAGATATCAACTAACAGGAAAGTTTGGGATTCGAGGTGGAAGTGAATACAGTTTATTTCACAGTACTCTAAAACTGTTCAAATGGAACACGTTCAATGTTAAAAGCAAATACTTGTTTACAAGTGTCAACATATTATAGGAGTTTAATAAATTTCTACAACAACAAAAGATTTTAAAGAATGTTAAAACGTTTATAATATGAAAAACTGTTAATGTTAAAGTATTTAAAAATTACTGGTTTCGAAAAATTAATTTATTGTTATAAAAATTGTGGTAGTTTATTATTTTTTGTTTACGTTATATTTATTGCGTGCTGTGTCCAATGAGGTTATAACTAATGTTTAAATAGTTACTAATCTAGAAACATTAGTAGTTGTCAATGACCTTAGTTGTTTGTGAAGCGACTTAAAATAAAATGGAAATAAAATCTTAGAAAAAGGTATTAAAATGGAGAACAAATACATTTTAACACATTGACACATGCCCGAATTTATTTTACTACAAGTCTTGCACGCGAGTCGTCATCATGTGAGGATAATCATGGATAATGGGTTAATTATTCCCTAAAACAAAACCATTAAAATATAGGTATATCGACATTTAATCCATCAATGAACGCAGTACAAAATGAAATGAACTAAGCGGTTTATATTCAAAAGCTTTTATGATGTCTTTTTGCTCTCTGTAATACACTTTCAGGTTATTTTTTTCACATTAATCCACAATTTTAATTTATGTTTCTTTCACTATCAACTCCTGTACCAGGACTCAATTTGATGAGAGTATTAAAATGTATATTTCAGTGCCCTTCAAACGCTTAGTGTGAATGCCATTGCTGCAGCCTTTGAGAAGATAGGGTTTCCCTAAATGATGAAACGATCCCCCGAGCTGGGATTTAATTCTTTCTGCGAAAGTGCTGTTACATATTTTTCAACCTGGGACTTTTACACAGTATCATGTACAGTATTTGCTGAATCAACATTTTTAAGCGAAGGCGTTTAGTCGTACACAGCAATATAAATGATGTAAACAAACTTCTCCCTCGAAAAATACGAAAAGAAAGGAAAAATAATAGAGGGATTCACTGGTGGTGGTATGGGACATAATCTTTTATGTTTAATAATCAACTACTCCAATAGGAACATGTTTCTGCGATTGTAACAGAAGAGTTATTTTGGCATTTTTATATGAACACGTTTTTTGAAATGATCGCAACTATTTTAATTAAATAGTTACATTTAGTAGTGAAATGAAAATTAATGAAAATTGGTTTCCACATTGCAAATGTTTTTATTAGAACGATCGTTTTTTGTGTATAGATTGAAACTGTTTCAATACTTTACCACTAAATGTAGAATTTTTTTATTCTCGCGCTGCGACCTTGGTGCACTTTTAATGAGGATCCAGAGGCGCTATAATGTGGACCTTTTCTATTCAGATTCACCGGATGCATCAACATGAGGAGGTTTTCTGTTTCCTCTATCCAAAAAGAGATAAAATGAATTTTAGAACGGTTGGATGTACATAAGGAAGGAAAATCATTTGAATTAAATGTCAAACCTCAAGTTGTCGAAGTTTTCTTGAAAACTCGATTGGTTAAAACAAAATTTGCTAATGTATTTGTCTCCTAAAATTTCAAAATCTACTCTGAAAAATTATCGCAATGTATGATTTATTTTATGATAATTCCTACCTTAGCCACGCACCTGATTTGTGTTATAAGGAGGTGCAGAACGGACATGTACAGCAGATAAAATTCTGCCACCAAAATTTGCAATGTATGACTGCACTGACTTTCTCGGGCTTCTTTCATCTTGCTTTTTCCATTCAAAGCTCTTAACGCCTAATTGCTTTCCATAAGACTACTCCTACACGACACAAAATGATGAATTCGGTGTTTTACTCGCTCTCTGCACGGTTTCGTGGCACTTACGTCGTTTGTCTTTTCGTTGAAATTACGTTCAGACTCGAGTTTCTGCGGCCGCAGCTGTCATTGTTCGCGTGTAGTGAACGCCGGTAATCATGTATCGAACACATGGCAGGCGCGCTAAATCTTGCTAACATGGCCTGTTTTCAGTCATAAATAAAAGGCACAAAGAAAATTCGGACGCAGATTAACGCACGCAATAACGTCTCACAAAAACATTAACCCGCCGGTTATATTTTTTGAGGTGGCGCGTAGGTAAGAATGATTCTGCGCAAATACTTATGTGTGTTGCAGATGATAGTTTGCGTTTCTTTCTTTCTATCTGGATTATTTAGTGTGTACAGACGTGTAAACTACAGTGGTCACTAGGTTCGTGAACGTAGTACAAGCTATATTAACGGAGATCTTTTCCAAAAGTAACATCTTTTCCCGTAGGAACCGTCGCGGACTTCAGTGGAAGAGTATAGGTTTCCTCTCCAGGTGTTTGCCCCCAGCAGGGCATCGACCCAATAGGTACAGGTTCTGACAAGGTCTCCCGACAAGACACGATGCGGTACTGCAGTGCTTGAAAGTGTAAGTTTATATGTGTGTGTACGAGGGGAGCAACCGAGACAAATAAGAGGAACAAAAGATCGCTCGCTGTCCGTTGCCCATTTGTTACGGTATTCCTCCAGCAATCGCCCGGAATTGATTGGAGAATCCGAAATATAACTTCAGACAATAATTTAATTCGACTCAGTTATGCAGCTTATGTCGAAAATCCACCACCATCTGGACCCGAACTCTAGGCTTTCCTAGTCAGCAACGATACCGTGGTATCGGATACGATGCTATAGAACCATTGTAGTCATCGTGTTATTTCTTATTCCATCCAGGTATTTTTTTTCCTTATCTCCTTGTTACATCTTACAGCGCTGGTCATAAACACGGGAACATTTCAGAAATTTGATAGGGACAGGTTATATGAAATTTCATCTTCTCACTTGATCGCAGCCCCACTTGGCGCATTTAGCGTGGCAGTACCAGCCTCATTTGGCATGCTTGATCCATTACCTTTCTGTGTTTTTGGTACTTCAACGGCTATGGTATTAGTCCCGTAAGTGTAGTGACTTTTTATTGAGAGTGGCGGTGTTCTTTCTTCGTTGGATGATGAGATCCAACGCTTACCTACAGATCGGGTTGTGCGGTTTCCCAAACCAGGTTTCTCCCACCAAGAGGGCGCGGCCTCAGCCAGGACAAGCTCTAAGCTTATGATTGGTCTCCCGGCGTGTGTGGTAGTGTAGTGCATGTAAGTACTGATATGGTCGAACGCGCACCCTTAAAGTTGTCGCAGGAAGGTGGTCCCGGCGCCGCTCAAGAGAGGGCGCCGATTTCCAACGCCGCAGCTCCGTCACGCTCGGCCAAGCCCCGGAGCCGGAGAACTCACCCTTATCGGGTAGCTGGCCGTCGGACCTTCAGCCCGGGCGGGCTATAAGAGCGGTGCCCGGCGAGCGGTAGGCAGTGAGAAGTGACTGCCTGAGCGTGTATAGTGACAAGTGAAGTGCATTACAGAACGGTTACGGACTCGGACTCTTCCTACGGCTAAACAGTGAACATCGCAACGTCTACGGAATATCTCACGGAATATTGTTCGATCTGGCTTATATTAGTGAATCTCTTGTTGGCTTGCGGCAATAAAAAAGTTTTAGAAATTGCTGTTCTTTTTTTGGATATAACAAGTACAATTCTGAGTAAGGAGTGAGGATAAAAAAGCAGGATAGGCTCGCGCGGTCCGTGGCCCTTTTGTTAAGGTATTGTTACGACATTCACCTGGCATTAATCGAAAAATCACCGATCAGAGCAGCCGACAGCTCTGAGCAGCGAACAGTAATCTGAACATTTCTCCTCCAAACAGCGGCTGAACTTTGCCTAGCTATATCGCTAATGTTGGAAATTAGCGTGATTCAAAATAATGCAGGACGTGTTTATTGTCCAGTGCACAAGTGGCCAGGTGAAAATGCTGCATTTTTCTGCAGTGTACGACGAGTGTTCTTACAATAGTAGGTAACAAAATTGGAGTCGATTTGAATTGTTAAAAAATGATAAAATATGTGGTAAAATAGTCAGTCAATAAAATAAACCTTCAGTTAAAGAGGAGAGCAACAATGAATTCATTCATATCACTTTGACCCGGCGCCATCCGTGTCGGTAAAATTTGTTTACTTGAAACACCAGACGAAACACAACAATCATACAATGTACAGTGAAAGAGCTAAAAGACCACGTTTTGTGATGCAAAATAACCCACGATGTTTTGGATGCACCGAAAAAGTTCCTGTATGTTGAACCACGTGGTGCTTTCACACAGCGTTCTAACTCGAAAGAGAGTTTTTGTCATTCGGAACCGGCAACCCCTGAAAAGGGTGTAGTTTTTGTACTACAGGGGTTTTCAAGTGGGAAAGACTGCTTCCTGGTGGACGTTGGATGAGACAGGAAATAGGTTTGGGAAAAATAGCAGGGTAAGAAAACAGACTAGTTATGTTATAGTGTTAGTGTTAATTGTAAAAATAAAGTTGTAAAAATAGCAGGGTGAGAAAACAGACTAGTTATGTTTAATGTTTTATTAATAATTTGTACTTGTTTTATTTTGTTATATTGGAGGATTTTGTGATGACATGTGTGTTATATGCTGTGAAGGTTTTTATGTGATGGGAGTATCCAAAGAAGAGAATTTATCTTCAAAGTTGTATTTTTAAATATACTATGGATGATTCTGGGAAGGTGTTGCATCACATTAAGACACTGCTGAGATAACATTTTCTAAATTACTGGCTGATGTGCGGGGAGCACGAAAACCTTTTGAATGTCAGACTTTTCAATTCGAGAATATCGGCGACTCCGCTTCCATCTCATTTGGAATATTATTATAATATAATTTTACAATACCTTCAAGATATGAAACCAGCTATTATTGAAGATTTTTATTAAGTTATTTTGATACTTCTAATTAGACATCACGCATGTTTTTGTTGCGATTTCCCCACATTTTCCTGCAAAAACATTGGATATCATAATCGAGAGGTAACATATTGAATACATTTAATTACCCAGGTTAGCCAAAGTCACTTTCGCCAGTCAAATGTGTTGAAAATTGATAGAAAAAGTTAATACAAAATGGTATAAATTGAAAAAAAACAATGTGAAATGAATATAAGCTGTTTGACCGAATAACAATGCGCTTTTGTTTTTTTTAAAAAAAGGTAAACAAAAAGCGCACGTATTTTAGAACCAATGGAAGGATTATAACGTTTAACTTAATGTTTAAAATAGGTATTGATTTTCGGGCCATTCTGTATTTATTTAGGTGATGTTTTCGCTTCGAATGTCTAAGGTAAATAGAAGAGACAAAAAGCAACAATTTTTTGCCAATGAAATCATAGTGGAAAATTGCATAAAATGAAGTTACAAGCAGTAATGTGTGTGACATTTTCTCGTGATTGTCATTCACGCGGCATCTGTTTGCATATAGTTCGCATATGAATGAGTGAAACCAGAACCGTATAAGTGACATTTTATAAATTCTGAGAAAAACGTATTTATTTTAGACTATATTTCAGTGGCAATGTATTTTCGTGGTTTTAGTAAACCATTGAAATGCCGTGGTTTTAATGATGAAATAAAGCACCACGATTTTACAGTGATATTGGCTTAAATAAACATATTTCTCATGATTTATAAAATGTCACTTATACCGTTCTGGTTTTCAACCATTCATGTGTTCCATAGGTACACGAAATCCTCTTGTCGGTGTTAGAACGTGACATCTGAAACGTGTGCATGAGTTACCTAGCAGTCAGAGGCGCAATGTGGTAGGTGGAACTACAAGTAAGTTATATGAGAATTCCCATCACATGCTTATTGGTGTGATTATTTTCGACCCCTCTGCAAGTCCTAGAAGTTTCTAATATTTATTCTGATACCTTCTGTATTAAACAAAGGACCTTACCTTAATTTATAATAAGTTGATGTAAGTAAAGTATTTATAATATAATTATACAAATTTATACATTTATCCTGGAATAAACGGTTTTGAAGAAAAATATTACTTATTTAAATATAGTTGAAGTATATATTTAACTTAAATAGATTGAGTTTCAGGGTGCGTTAATAATTAAGATTAGTCCCGTAAGTGTAGTGTATGTTTTCATTGTAGGAGATAGCTGTGATTTTCTCTCATGGGATGACGAAATTCGGTGCCAACCTACCGGCGGCTTACGGGTTTTCCCAACCAGGTATCTCCCAACAACGGGGCACCGACCCGGTGGGGACCTGCTCTAAGCTCCCGACTGGTCTTAGGACCTGTGTGGTGGTGTAGTGCAAGTGTAAGTATGGGTAAGTAAGGGGTGAGCATAAAACGATGAAGCGGAAGGAAATATAATGCGCGGTCTGTGGTCCATTTCGTAGCGTACTGCTCCGGCGTTCGCCTGACGATGATCGGAGACACCACGAAAACTCCCGATCACAGCAGACGGCCGCTAGAATTCTCCTCCAGACTTTGGCTGAACTCGACCTAACTCTGTAACTAGTTTCGAAGTTCTTGCCACTGTCGAGATTCGAACCCTCGGACCTTCCAGTCAGAAGCCCTGCAGTGTCATGAATTGATACCCTGGCCCGCTTAAGCAGGTAATTAACCACGAAATATATAGTACATTTATAATAAAAAAATAAAAAAAAAGTTATGGGGGAAAACGTGTGTTTGCTGTACGGAGTCGTGGAGAAGTCTTGGCTGGGCGCGCCTGGCGGTGAAGGCAGGCAACTCACCTCCGCGCACGACGCAGGTGAGGCGCATTGCGGCGCCCTCCGCGTACGGCCCCGCCGCCGTCGCCAGCTCGCGCCCGCGCTCGTCCACGATGGCCGGCGTCTGCGGCGGCACTGCAACACGCCCCGCGCACATCTCGGAATGAATGTCACAAACTTCTACGGCATGCGGAGTGTCAAGATGATTACATTTTGCTGGCGAACGTGGCGAACGAAGTTAGACGCATCACATTTGCTCTTTATTGGCAGGCAAGACGTCATGTTCGGGTGTATGAGGTCACGATTTGACTCAGTGAAAGGGATTTCGTTTAGCTGCCAAACATTCGTAACATTTATTCGGAGGCACGCTGTATACAACGGGATATGTATGGCATAGCCCCGAGAAAATGTGACGAATTGATGACCGCCGTTGTTGAGAAAAAAACAAACTTACGTATAACAGTCAATAGTGTTTCAGCTGGCCTGACAACAACGTGCGTTTAAAGTGAACAACTGATTTAAAAAAAATCATAAATGGTTGAGTGTGTTTTGTGACGCGTAGGGACGTGATAATATTTGATGTCATAAAGTTAAAAGTGGGATATATACGGTATTTCATTTAACAAATAATCACGTTTTCCACGCAATTGACGGAACAGAAAATCCTTTATTTCATTTTAAATGCATTCAATAAATTGTATCCCGAAAGTGTTAAACTTAACGTAAATGCTTTTAAATAAATTTTGTGTATTCCATGATTTGTTCTTATTTGCAACATAATTTGATACATTAAATATGCAAAAAAACTTCATTTCTAAAGAAGACTGAAAGTGATGGAAATGGTAGAATATAATGTGTTATAAAAATAGGAGTCCGTTTTATAAAGGCCGAAAAACATTGCAATAAAATGAATAAAATAACATAAATTAACATTCATTAAATTAAATTAACATTCATTAGGATAATATGTTATAAGGGTTTCCTCTTTTAACTTTGATTTAATTGAGAATTTTTACATTAACGTTTTTCATATTTCAACGTATTAAAGAAAAGACCATAACGTGTTTAATACTCATCCCGACTATTTAAACAAGCGAGAATAGATAGCAAACAGAAAATTTTTCATATCTTATCATTATCCCTTCACTAATATTTAAAAACAGTGGATGACATCATTTTAAGGTCTAAAATTGTATTAGAGAAATCAATATCTTACTTTAATATTGGAGTTGTAGGACGGGTTCAAAAATATTTGAACTTTTGCAATTTTCAAAATATTAAATGTTTTAATGACAGTTTTAACTGTACCGTGTTTGTAAATGCACATTATTTTATTCGTGCAAAACAAAATTGAAGAAAAATTTGCAGGTCTTTTCAGATATTTTTCAAAATGTGGCAGGGATGTATAATACTCCCAAATGTAACATATCTTAAAGATCTTCTAACCGACACAATTAGATTTTATTCCTGTCGTGTTTTCATACTTTCAATTCAAAATCTTCTAATTGGACGAAGTTATGCGTAATAAGGATTACCGTCCATAAAAATATCCCAATTTTGGGATACAAAGCTGTGTATTCTCTCTAACTGCTCCAATATTAACTATCGTTGGAATATCACTGACGTACCATAATGCTGCGAAGTTTGCAAAGTTCATATACTAAATAAAACAATCAATTTTATGTTTGGAAATTCGAAATCGTATTGTTGAGATGCTTCCAATACTTTTCCTCTGTATTCCATAGATTAGGGAAGAAAGGAAAATACCCCAAATAATTATGTATATAAATTCGAAATAATTGTTAATTTTTGTCATGTTTTTAGCAAACTAGAGTTGAAATTTTGTTGCAATAAAAGCAACAAGACTTTGAACATTGCTTGAATTTTCCGCTAGTGTGGACGGCAATCGTAAAAAGATCTGTCTTTGCAAACGCTTGTCATTGCTTTGTCTAGTTGTACGAATATATACAGCTCAGTGGTTCTCATGCACCGCTGCCATTCACGCAGCGCTTCGCCAGCGGACATAGATGGCGCCGCTTCCAAGAACTCGGGGGCGAGACATCGAGTCGATTTCTGGCGCGTCGACTATGTCGGTCAGTAGTCCCGTAAGTGCATGCAGCATATATCCCTGGAGGTGGCAGGGTTCCTCTCTCGCTGGAACGTGGGATTCGGCGCTGACCTACATATCGGCTTGTTGGGTTTCTAGATACAAATTGTTGCCTTCTGTCAAATTTCAAAGACAATTGAATCTTTCACTTCATCTGATTTCTTTCATATTATATTTTTAGTACAAACAACTTCTTTTGACATTTTGGACAACGTTTTGGGATGAAACGAAATGATAGCAGATGAAGTGAAATGTTTAATTGTCATTGGAAATAGACCAGAGACAGCAAAATGGATCTAAAAAATGACCAGACCAATATCGAATAAAAGTTGTAGGGTTTCCAGAAATAAAGCGTTGCAACCCCCAGAATTGCATACTCAGCCGGAACAAACTCAAAGTTCCAGACTGGTGTCTCGCAATGTGTGCTAGCGTAGAACAGGAAGGTGTGTGTACAGGTTGGTGAGGATAGGAAAAGGATAGGATAGTGTGAGGATAGGACAAGGAAGAAGGAACCAACGCGCGCAGTCCGTGGCCCGTTTGTTAAGATACTGCTCTGGCATTCACCCGGTGTTACTCGGAGAAACCACGGAAAACTACAAATAACAATGCTGACCGCTAGAATTCTCCTCAAGACAATAGTTCAATTCAACCCAGCTATATATCTCAGGATCTCACAGTCCGCCGCGGGAGGGTCAAACGGTGGCAAGGCCTGAGAACCTTATTGGAGGAGGTAACATCCACTCGGGTTGCACGGCGACACTCACGCCGTTAGCTTTAAGATGGCGGCAATGAGTAGTTGGATTGCCACCGACCTTCGAGCGGGATTGGGTGTAGGGGTCATTAGCCGGCATCCTCTGTACAGGTGGCGGCGAAACCCAAACCCATATAAAAAAAGGGTGAATCTCCCTGTCAGGTTTGCCTAAATTCCGGCGACACTCACGTCGATAGCTTCAAGGTGGAGGGAGTGAGAACAAGGGCTGGGGGCCCCGAGCCCCCCGGGTCTTAGCCCAGTTGGGCATTTGACTTGGTCGTGGCAGTGGCCCGATACTCTGGGCATAGAAGTGGGAATTGTTCCAGCACATTGTGAATGGCGCATTGTTTTGACTCCGGTTCTGGTCTGAAAAGCCAGGAGCTCTGAGATGGCAAGGCGGTCCGATTCAGGCGTTAAATGGAGAGTTTTTCGGGAGGGAGAACAGCGTTCCGGCGGGATGTGGATGCCAATAGCCCAAAGCTTGCGTGTTGGCCGCGGGGAGTGAAAATATACCTAAATGCCTACACCCCTGAATTTATCCTCCCGGTAGTAAATAAAACAAAACGTGGAGTAGTTGCCCACTGTCGGATGGCGCTGATCTCACAGGCAACACTGATTTGGAGGCAACGATGTTGCCACCGAGCTTGGAAGTTGGTTCACGTACACGGTGTTTGCGTTTGCGGGTTATAATTTCGTGCGTGTAGTTGGGCAAATTCGGTTATTTTAGTGTAATTGGCTTCTCATATCACCAAGAACTGCTTTTTTCCCCTCATCATAATCGCTTTTGATCACCTATCCTATCATTCTATTATTAATCCAGAGGATAGCAATGGCAATC
This sequence comes from Gryllus longicercus, assembly GCA_038098605.1. Classification (NCBI taxonomy): domain Eukaryota; kingdom Metazoa; phylum Arthropoda; class Insecta; order Orthoptera; family Gryllidae; genus Gryllus; species Gryllus longicercus. Next base: position 954,281 of record JAZDUA010000461.1, read on the forward strand.
CACGAGCGAAGAAAGAGGAGATCATACAGACGTAGTATTTTAGCTTACGCACGTGTGTGGGTGGAGTAAGAATCGTGTAAGAACCGTGTGTGGCACTCATCAAGTCTCCCCCCACAATATAAGAGAGAATGATAACAGATGGGTACTGAAAAGGAATCGAAAGAAATACAGGTTTACAGCTTCATTAGATATTGTAAAAACGATAAAAAATAGTAATGTAAATGAATGGGTGAACACCAGAACGGTATTAGTGACATTTTATAAATTATGAAAATAAACCTGTTTATTCCAAGCTATATTTCAGTGGGAATGTATTTTCCTGGTTTTAATGAACAATTGAAATGCCTTTATTTTAACGATGAAACAAAACACGACTTTATAGTGACATTAGCTTAAATAAACAGATTTATCAGAATTTATAAAATATCACTTATAACGTTCTGGTTGACATGTTATTAACATGTTAACATGTTATTAAGATAATAAAATGGTGCAGTTAATTTCTAATGAATAGATAACATCTGAATTCATTGAAAGGACATAAAATGATGCAATATTAAATAAGCAAACGAACTCGTAGCATGAATACCTTTTAAATTATAGGAACTATTAAAAAATGCAGGAAAACACGACTAAACGAAATTGAAAGCGGCATTGAAAATAGCCATTTGACCAATTACTGCCGATAGAGTGATTTTCAATGAGCAATAGTGGGCAGAATTTTGATTCATTTAGTGCATCCATTTGACCGAAAAGGACATATTAAAAAAACGAATGTCGCTTGATATAAAATGTAGAGTATAAATCTCGAGAAGGAACGAAACGCTCTACTCGTAGAATATAGCGTTTTGTGGGCTCACACACGTCGCCATTTAAAATTTCGCGTTTTCGACAGACTCACGCTGAATTCAATGTGAGGTTTATTTACATATTGAATGTGTTCTTTACGTTTCCCACGCACCGAACGCTGCTGCACATTTACTCGAATGCGTCAATTCAGTTTGAATCGGGCGTTGAAAGAACTTGTCCCTCTCGATATATTTGAGCCCATTTTAAAAATTAAAATCACTCGAATGTGCACACTTTAAATTGCAACCACCCTGAATATGTGTAAAATAATATTTCGTTTCTGTGACCTTTTCTCCGCCATTTTAACTACATCACAAATGGTATAATAATATATTATGTATTGATCTCCCAAATCAACGGTAAATATTTAAGATGTCCATAGCTGGCGAAATATTAGCTGTAGAAAGGTTGATATGGTCACGGTAACTTCAGGCCCTACCTCCACAAACTTACACTTATACGTCTCCCGTATGAGGCGAATCCTCGCTGGTCAAAGATACCTGGTGGTGGAAAATCCCGGAAGCAGCTTATAGGTCGACGCTGAGGATCGCGCCATTCAGAGGGCGGAGATCACTGCAACCTCCACGTTAAAACATGAACTACACTTACGGGTATAATGACCATAGCAGTTGACACGTCCAGAAGCACCAATCATTTGAACGGATCTTTTGAGTCGATGACGTCTTATAAATCATGTAAAACCGTCATATCTCCTCAGTAAAGAATGCTTAGAAAGATAATTATTTATAATGATTAAATACCCAATAATTATACAAATAATTCTGTCAATCGTTTTATTTTTACGCAAATCAATTGTACGTTTTATCAATTTGATTTTACAGTAGCATGTTCCACAATAAATGAGACCACTTCTTACGAAGTCAGTTTCTTTGGTAAGACGGCAATGATTAAAGTACGAGTATACCACACTATCTAGCCTTTGCGTTTAATGCATTATTCTAGTAGGACCTTTAGTTTTGAGAATGCAGATGCGAAATGGCAATTTATGCGTTGTCGACGCAGATTTGAGTTTAGTGGCGATTTGTGCCATCAATAGTTTGATCGGATCATGTCATGCGGTCGAGTGTAGATAAACGTAACCCATATTTCACGTCCCGCAGGTAAAAAAAAATGTTAGACCACTGTTTACCGGCACAAGCCATAACATACGAGCGTATTATTTCTGCTATTTATTTTTCGCTCTTAAAATCGTTTGGAAAATCGTCAGAGCTATCCCCTCTCCTTCATAAAAACTAAGGATACCCATCTTGTTCAAAATGCCAGATAACATTATGTATTACTGTCTTAATTTTAGATAGCGCCTGTTTATTTCCGTGGTCACTTACAGATAGATGCTTGAACAGCCCTTTAAACAACGTATCACTAAGGCGATAATTCCTTTCTCATCTGCTTCTGTTCCCATCTTTAGGGCTGGGATGTGGTCTGATTCATCGCTCTACCACGAAGTCAATTTCACATGAACTCGAACAACCTAGTGTTGCAAGTGCGAGATTGTAAGACCATAACTCTCCTTGGGCAGTACAGTAAACGGCGCCACTAAAAGAGACGTTAGCAGTGACGGTTCGTGTATTTTCTTAAGAAGACCCAAGAATTCAACTGTGTAAAAAATACATAACATTAAATTACATGAGCGTTTTTGCGATGCCATAAGAGAGGAACATCTATTGCAAGTGTACACCATGCACCAACTTCTCTACTCACAACCTGGTCGCAGTGATCGAATTACTCGTAGGACATAACGCTATATATTTCAAAGAGGAAACCCTACCATATGTCTCCATTTGGGAAACCTTTCCACTTTTGGCCGCAGCAGCGCTACGAGATATGTGCGAATAAACAAATAGGAGGACAAAAGGTTAAAATTTCCTTCTCGAATCGATTTCGATCATTTAGCTTAGCTTAAAATCGCACGTAGTACACTAGTATAACGCATGAGTAAAATTCGTATAAATACCCTTAGCAAACAACTCTAAAACTACACATTTTCCCTTAAAGTAAAAGAAAATATTTTATTTGGTAATTACATCCAGAAGAAGACAATATGTGGGGAAGGGTTTCCCTTCATTGTTTTCCCTGAGAAACAGTCGCTGGAGGGGATGTACCCCGAGGTGAGGACGGCAGGAATGTTTTTAATATAGTAATTTTATTTTTGGATGACATTACAATGTTCAATTTACTTATTAACTGTGCAAATGTTTGATGGTCTTAATATATCTGATACAGACTTAAAACTAACTTAAAATTATACACAGTTATATAAAAATAATATTAAAAAAGTTTGGGGGAGAGGAAGTAGGAATCACCTCAGATAAGTATTATTCTAGGTTTGTGAACATTTTATAGAATGAATAAAGGAAATATCTGTTATTAATTATCGTTCGGTAATTGGTTTTTCCCTAGTTTATAGAGGGATGAGGCCAGGGATGTTATGTGCTCCCAGAGAAGTGGCCGCCTACTCTCTCTCCGTTGTTTCCGCAGGAGTGACCACATTCCTGCACGCATGGCCCAGTTGATGAACACTGGGCTTACGCCTGGATTTGGAAAGCAGGGATTGGGTTTTTTCAACGTGTTATGAATATTCAGGAGCAAAATTAATTGAAAACAAATATCCTTGCATCACGTCCATTCCCTTTATTATTTGTGTTCATGAGCATATTACTAGGAGCAACTCATTACATATTATGTTTACAAACCCGCTTCTGCACTGATAAAGAGATTTAGGGTTCTTGATTCGGCAATTAGGGATAAAAAATAATACGAGTGACACTCACGTCGGATAAATATAAATTACATGGCGACGGGGTGCACAATTGTTGAGAAAATTTAAAGAATGGAAAGTTAAGAAGATACGTGGAATATTCCAGAACCACAACGAGTTCGGAATTTTATTTAAATATCGTATTTTATACAGACGATAAAATTCAGAACACATATTCGTAATAGCAGGGGTTTGCACACTGAATACAGATATAGCAGAAGAACTGCGAAAAATGGACTTTTTTCGGGAGATACTAAGATGCCATTAAAGTGACACTACATATCTCTGACGATGATACTTGATGTAATTTAAATTGTTCTATTATGATAATGTGGAATGATAATGAAGTGTAGGAAGAGGCATGAATGGTCGCCAATAAATTTTATAGTTGCAAAGAGGGCAATGGAAGAAAGCAGCCAATATGGACGTAAGATTTGTTGTAAAAGAAAATGAAGCAAAATGTTTGAGTTGTTCAAATAGTTCACAATGAATAAAATAAATAAAAATAAATTTTAATACCAATTGGAATGATTATTACCTTATTTTTTAGTTAGATTATAAAATATTTCCTGCTCCATAGAAACAATTTATCTTGCTATTTGAGGACGATATTTGTGACTAAATTCTCACACCTTGAGATACATCAATTTGGCTTCAATGACATCTTTACATCATTAAAAACACACAAGATTTTATATATATTGTCAATAGGATTACGTCAACATAATTATACGGATCGTGTAAAAAAATGGGTTTGATAAAATACCGCTTAAATTTCCAGCCTCTGAAAATTCATTTTCTTTACTCCCATCTTAATTTTACCTGCAAAATTAGGGTGATGTTAGTGGTGAAAATGGTAAAAAGTTTCATCACAAAATTGCTACAACGGAGAAAAGATACCAAGGGCGTAAGGATCCTGCAAAGACTGGATATTATTGCTGGTTTCTTGTCACAGAGAGTAAACACAAATACAAGAGTAAGTGACAAGGCGCAAAAGCATTCTTAAGCAGTGAAATAGAAATTTCTCCTCCCAAGATATTTCAATATTATTGCACGAATATGCGTATTACATTTTCAACTTGTTCTTAGCTCGTATGAAACTTGCTTATAAAATTGTGTAGTAATGTAACCGGAGTGACAATGCAAAAATTAGTAACGGACCTTATTTATGTCTAATAATAAAATATTCATATATGTGGAACCCTACATGATAGTAACATTTTATAATAATTTTCAAAATCAGTTTGATCGTTTCCTTTGAAATCGGCTTCTTTCATTGTGGTCATGAAAAAATGTTTCCTAGAGTAATTAATATTTTACCTCACAAATAACTGCATAAACCACACAGCATTACTTCATCATCGAATGCATACATATCCGTAAAGCATCCTCTTGTAATTTACTGTATCGAAATGGAAAAAGCTAGTGATGCAACAGAGTGGCACAGACGGTCTCTCATACTAGTTGGTATTCTATTCTCTTGGGTATGGATTGTCCTCTTCCTGGAGGATATCTATCGGCGCCTAAATGAACTACAATGCTACTAGCGCTTCCTACCGCATCAGTGGGAACACTCTCAATAAAGAGCAACTTCGCATCTCTCGAACGTCACATACACCTATCTTGGTCTAGTACTTTTATGTGGTCATGCTGTCTTTCGGCCGCATCTTGTGTGTACTATTGAAGCGATCCATTCAGCTCCTCACTTATAGACACATCTCACATTCAGTCACTGTCAGGCCAAGAGATTATGAGAGGTTTAGAATATAATGTAGTATATGAGAGACTCGGAATGCCTCCACACCACGAAAATTTCTTAAAACTTCAATATGGTAAATTAAAGGTGTTCTCTGGTATCAAAAATTTATTTTGATAATGATCGTTTCGATCGCGTAGCGATCATCCTCAGAGCTTGCATCCTCCGGACCGAAAACAAAGTTCTGTCAAAACAAAGCGGAACTTTGTTTTCGGCCAGGAAGCTGCAAGCTCTGAGGATGATCGCAACGCAATTGAAACGATCATTAGGAAAATAAATTTGTGATGCCAGACAACACCTTCAATTTACCATATTTAATTATTAGAAGGTACCTACCTCACCAGCGATTTAATTAACTTCTTAAAACATTCTGGTTTTATGCGGATATCGAATTCCAGCCTCATTGTCCTCGTACTTGAGCTCACATTTCGGTAGCCCCTGTCTCACGAACCCGAATGACATGCCGTATGAACTGCAGTACCGTACCGTACTGCCGCAATACGAAAAAATACCGTTCTAACTACAAACGTGTTACGGTTATGTAAGATAATTAATTTATAAAACTAATGATATAAGTAATATTGATCACATTGTTCATATGCGGTTTTTAATGTGCTTTGTAGCATTGAATCTATGATTCCCTTTTCAAATACTTATTTGCTACCTGTTCAATTGCATTACAATTTTTCAGGGAGTTGAATATAAATGTAATACATAATTTAGAGGTACGATTTCAGCATTTAATTATTAGGTAAATTGTTACCAATAATTTAATAAAAGTGCTATTAATAACTTTAATTATGCAATTAAAAATAATTATGAAAGGTGTAAATAGAATTAAAACTAACTTATGAAGGTTGGAGGGCAGAAAAAAGAAATAAAATTCAAAGAATTCGTTTAATACTCGCTGAATCTGAAATTGGACCAGATCGCTCAGAAAATATTCATTTTGGGACCCCCCACTAATAATCTAGTTTTGTGTACAGACGGTCTGAAAGTCAGAAATAACTGATGGACGAACGGAGAAGCTGACGTTTCGAAAAAATCCAACAATTTTTAGGTTTTAAGAAACTCCAAAACCTACATTTCCGTTAAAATTTTGAAACCATTTTCCACAGAATTACATAAGTTTCTTTCATACTATGTACAATTACTCTGTATTTCTGTACGTATACGAAAAAGTAAAACTTTATCTTGTTTCTGCTCCGAGATATTCATGTTCAATCGAGTGGACGAAATAGTTGCACACCATCTCTTAAAGAGTGCCATTTTGTAAGTTAAGACACGTCGTACTCGTGTTCGTATCTTGAGGACTTTACGAAAAGATTAGCTAATTCGGAAAATTATAAGTTCAAATAAAAATACACTAGATAACAATCATTTGCGTAAAATAATTCATTAATGAAATTATGAGAATCGCGCCAAAATTTTATGTTTGTGAATAGTTACAATGGTTTTCTTTTAGAAAAATTTGCCTTTCTTTTACAAATATTTGACAATATCAAACTATATACGTTGCTCTTTGCAATGTAATAGTGTTACTTAAATCCAATAATGTAAAATACATTTTTAATTTTTAAGGATGCTTTTCGCCGTTCAGGATTATGTACTTGTGGTCGTATAATTAAATTAATTCATTAAAACTTTGGCAGAAAATTAAAAAAGCAATCTTTTTTTAAGCAATATCACTTTTGAGCCCACCCCTTTCGTTCTTTTCCACGTGTCTTCACAAAAATATTTTCAACGTCAACGGCAACTTGTAGTGTGTAATTCTGAAAATTTAAACAAACAAACTATATATTTTATGATGTTATTTTTTATTGTTTTTAAAAACGGTACTAACGGAAGCCAATTAATGATCTAATCATTGTTTATAGTTCTCTTTAAATAATGTAATTAGTATTTTGACATAGGCTACTTTAAAACATTAGCACGTACTCAGTTTTTTTACAATGCCCGTCTTCGCAACGAAGAAAAGAAGGGTTAGGATTACGTATAGTGCAATCTTTTAATGTCATCTTTTCTTCTTTCACCTACAATTTTGCACGCTCGTTTCCAGTCCGCACACTCACAAGTCATTGGTTTAAGCTCTCCGTGATACACGATGACGAATTCTGGCGTATCATTTCCAATTCAAGGAAAACATTTTCCCCTCGAAATTCCAAGACCTTCACTGAATCATATATTCCGCGTGCATTCCATCCATCTTAAGATTTCGGGCGCGTATGCTTGGGCCGCGATTTAGATCCACACCTGAGATGTAGAAGCGGCAGCGGGCTTTTGATTAGCATCCGCATAGCAAGTGGCGCACGCGAGAACTTTCCTACCTCTCGCTTCCCCCGCCAGGCGCGCTGGAGGTAGTTCACAACCAGGGATCTCAACATTACGGCTGGATGCACAACTGCAATGCTTTGAAGTGCTGAAAATCGGGACGATCGTTTTTAGTTAGATTGGCTGCAATGAACGTCTACCTACAGACCTCCTTACGAGTTAAATGTGTATAGTGTGTTCTTAATAATACTTACCATCGTCTCTGTGAACCAAAATGCCAAAGTATTGCGTAGCATTCGGTTGTACAGGACGTCAACAAACTGTAAACTTAATGCGAATGTTATTAGATGCGATATTATTTGGTAGTCATTACTGTAATAATAGATTTTAGGTTTCCGACGACTATTATTTGCTATAAGTTGACCTAACGATATTATTAAAGATACACAGACTAATAACACTTCCCTGCGTGAATGTTAAAAAAGTCTTCAAGAAATGCAAGAGTGGATTTTGTTAAAATATTATAGGTAAATTGCAAATTGAAAGTATTAAATACTGGTTACTTTCAACACTTTTTATTAAGTTTTAGTGAATATAAAAGAAATAATTATAGACGTTGTCATTGCCAACAATATTTCCTATTGTTGGCAATGACAACGTCTATAATTATTTCATGAAAAATGCCAACGATAACACACCACAACACCTATAGAATATAAAAGAGATAATTGTTTGAAATTGGAGTGAAATGCAAATTCCTGCTATTTGGTTCTGAGATATGTGGGACCGAATACTAGTTCACCATCATAGCGCATCCTCACGATTTCTCGGCACAGAGTGTTGCGTCCAGTCTCCACCAGAGCTCGCTGTTCACAACAGCTCTGCCGCTCGCTCGCTGGCGCTAGGCCGTTGTTGGTGGCTGTGCGCCGGCCTGCCCGTTTACTGCCCGTCAGCCAGTATTGCTCTGTCATCCATCGCCTGCTCCTCTTTACCTGTCGCATGCTACGGCGAGTCCTTTGTTCGTCAACAATGTGTTCGTTGTCTGAGTGTTATCCGTCTGTCTCTTGCTGGTGATTCACTCGGCCGTAAGTCATCCTTTCCCCGACTGCTCGTGTTGCACTCGCTCGTCTTTGCCTACCAGTCGGGAAATCGTACTACCGACGTGAGCGCGTCGTCTGTTCGATTTTCTCCCGAGTGCGGACCGCTCGCTCGTCTGCTAGTCGCCTGCGCTCCGCTCAGGGTTACCTGCCTTCTTTCGCTGTCTCTACCTGCTCGTGAGCTCTCTGTCTCACCCCTCCCTTTCCAGCTATCTCCGCTTGTTCTCTCCGTTCTTCTCCTTACCTAAACCTTCCCGCCACGTTCCTCCATTTGCACGTGCCCTACCGCGCTCCGCCCCTCCCCACCGCTCCCCGCCGCGCCCCGTGGTCCACCCTGCCCCGCCCTTTCCGTCCCTCATCCCCCGCCATCGCACCTCTCCACGTCATCCACTTCGCTTTCGCTGTGAGGTCACGTCCTGCCTTCCCCTAGGTTCCCTGACCTGGTTCGCCATTTTTCTTGCCGCTATTCATTCTGCTCTGCCCTGTCCCGTCCATCTTTGCTATGTTCAATTCTGCCTACAGTTTCCGCAACCCTCGCCTCCACAGCACTGACCACGCTGGTGGCCTGAATGAGGCATCTGCGCGAATTTCCCATCGCAACTTCTTTCATCGTCCTCCGCTCCTTACCGCGTCTCTCAGACCGATCTCCTCGCATCTTCCAACCAAACCCTGCGTCCCGGATGTCCTCGCTGTGATCGCCCTGTCTTGTCTCCAAGCTGTCCTAAAGCCATTTGCTCGCTCCATTTCTTTCCGCGACAAATTTTGCTTCATTCCGAACCCTTTTTGAGCGGTACACTGTCACCACCATGCCGGCCGTGTTTCTGTTCTGGCGCAAATTGAGCAGGTTTTGTCCTCTTCTATCTAAAATATCCTGGCGTTTCCCGGCGATATATCATATATGCAACAGAAAACAATGATTTCTATCAATAGTATAAAATGGAAACAATTTTATTTACATTCGTGCCGCGCCCCACACCTCTCCGCTCAGTCTCGCTACGTTCCGTTCTATCCCGCTCCGCTCCACCCTGCCCCCGGGGGTCGGTTGCCACACCATGTTACGCCTTTCACTCTCCGAGCCGTCTCTCTCTCTCTCTCCCTCCCCCCCTCTCTCTCTCTCTCCGCTTGTCGGTCGTTGCGTCGCGCCTCGTTCCGTCCAGCCCCGCCTCGTTCCGTCCCGTTCCTCCCCGCCCCGTCCCGTCCTTCCCGTCCCTCCCTTCCCGTCCCGTCCCTTCCCGTCCCGTCCCTTTCCGTCCCGTCCCGTCCCTTCCCGTTCCGCCCCGCCTCGTCCCGCCTCGTCCCGCCTCTTCCCGCCTCGTCCCGTCCCGTCCCGTCCCCGTCCCGTCCCTTCCCTTCCCGTCCCGCCTCGTCCCGCATCGTCCCGTCCCTTCCCTTCCCTTCCCGTCCCGTCCTGTCCCGCCTCGTCCCGCCTCGTCCCGCCTCTTCCGCCTCGTCCCGTCCCGTCCCTTCCCTTCCCTTCCCGTCCGGTCCCGCCTCGTCCCGCCTCGTCCCGCCTCGTCCCGCCTCGTCCCGCCTCGTCCCGCCTCGTCCCGCCTCGTCTCGCCTCGTCCCGTCCCGTCCCGTCCCGTCCCGTCCCGTCCCCGTCCCGTCCCGTCCCCGTTCCGTCCTGTCCCGCCTCGTATCGCCTCGTCCCGCCTCGTCCCGCCTCTTCCCGCCTCGTCCCGTCCCGTCCCGTCCCGCCTCGCCCCGCCTCTTCCCGCCTCGTCCCGTCCCGTCCCTTCCCTTCCCGTCCCGTCCCGCCTCGTCCCGCATCGTCCAGCCTCGTCTCGTCTCGTCCCGTCCCGTCCCGCCTCTTCCCGTCAATGCCCCCCTCATTCCTTGTCCCGCCACATAGGAACCCCTGCGCCGCAATCTGCAACATCAATGTGCATTGCGGGTTGCCAAACTTTGAGCAGGCGTGAAACACGGAAGAGCACTGAGCACTCTGTTTCAAGTGGGTTCGAAAGGAGGGTATAGACTTTTTTCTTACAAAATAGCATATGAAGTTCCTGCTTTGAAGATTCCAAACTTCTTCAGTATCGGAATAAAACTATTGATGTGCATGAAACAAATTTTCTTCTCTACTATGTATTACGGCCAATGTGCGATGTCACTAATTCACGAATTAGCTGGTTAATGTTCATATTATTCAAAATGAGTGGATAATGCCATTAAATATTGGCAAGGAAGAGGAAGGAAAATCGCGCGCGATCCGTAGCCCGTTTGTTACGGCACTGCACTGAACTTTGCCTGGTGTTGATCGAACAAACCACGGAAAACTCCCAATCATCGCGGTGAGCCGCTAGAATTCTGCAGGCAGCGTCTGAACTCGACGTAGATACATAGCTAGTGTCAAAGATGAGGGCTCGAACCCTAGGACGTCCCGATCAGAGTAAATGCAGTGACTAACTGATGTACCTTAACCGGACCGCAAGTTTTTTAGCTGTAACATATAAACTAATAGCACACCCATATTTTACTGTTGAAACGTCAACATAACATGTGAAGCATATAAATAGCAAAGTTTCATAATATAATTCCATAAATCGCAAAAGTGCGTGCTCATTGTTTCTTTATTAAGTCATGAAAACCTTATTTTCATCAGGTAAAAATTGAAGTCTTAATTATTAAAACGCTGATTAAACACAAATGTAGTGCAATTTATATGATAGGAAGAAAGTCTGTGAATAATTGATGAGAATGCATTACAAGGTTATCGAAGCCATTCTGAATCTGATTTCCGTAGCAAAACAAAATTGCATTTTTGTCCATTACTTTAATAACTAGATAATGATGGGGGGCATACCAAAGGCATATGTAAAAAAATTAACAAATTATAATTAATACAACGCAAGGACCAGGTTTATTCCATCACTGTATTTGGGAAATAAATAAGCAAATGCTATCTACTAGTGTTATTAAATTATTTCCACACTTTAAATTGTTCTGTGAAAACATTACCGTTTTCTGAAGCTTCTTGGTATGTCCATTAAAAAGGTTTAAATTTGTAGAACCGTATCATACCAACGAATAATGTATACAGTCCATAGTGCTCAGTTGAAGAGAAGATACCTGAAATTTTAACGTGTTTTAACAACGTCCATTATTGAGAGCTGTCATCGATGAACGAACACTACCATTACGAAAGAGCAGTTTAGGGGTCGCATTTCAACTGCACTTCCCTGCTTGTTGATTTATTATTATTCTTTGTTTCCGATCTCGTCAACGGCGATGGTTATTCGCATAAGTATAGTGTATGTTTTATACTCGGTGGTGGAGGTGTTCCTCACATCGAAAACAGACCTACATAACACGTCGGCTTTCCTTCTCTTTCCTCTCCTTCTCCAGGTAGCTGCGCCACCGGTGCACCGACGCATTTGATTGTTGATTGTTTTAGTGATTCCGGGCAAGTCAACTAACAGGGTAGTTATTCCCGCAAGTGTAGTGCATGTTTCTTCGCTGCGTGGCGAGATCCCTCGCCGACCTACCGTCGGCTAGCAGAGTTTCTCCCAACTAGGTATCTCCCACCAGCCGTGTCTCCCGACACGTGTGCTTGTGTAGTGCATGTTAGTGTGTGTATGTAAGAGGAGAGGATAGGACAAGAAAGAGATAGGAAAGATCGCGCGCGGTCCGTGGCCCATTTATAAGGGTACTGCTCCGGCATTCGCCTTGTACCGACCGGACTGGAACAAGCTCTAAGCTCATCTGGTCATCCGAAGAGTGTGGTAATTAAGTGCATGTAATGGTTGTGTGTGTAAGGGGAGGGGACTGAGAGAGGTCGACCACGGTCTGTAGCCCGTCGCTTTGGAACCTACATTGGCATTCGCCTGGTTTTGATAGGCGCAACAACGCAAAAACATGCGGCGGCGTTTTGGTTAGCGTATTGGACTAGTATACCCAAGTTGGCGGGTTAAAACCCGATCGAAGCCGTGGATTTTTAAGGGCGAAAAAAGTCCTTCGTACGCCTTCCTTCGGAGGGGAAGTAAAGCCGGCTGTCCCATGTTAGTAGATTTACTTGCATGTAAAAGATCCTCAAGCCTAAATGACGCCTCTGAGCTAAATTCAAAATCGCCTGTTTCTCGCCCAAGAAATACCTCCTTCCTCTGGTAGTTGGTGAAAGGAGCGTAGCGAAATTTGCGTGGTCAGACGGAAGAGCGGGCCTGATGGCGTGAGTCTCGCCAAGTGAAATAAGGCAAATTCAATTAAAAAACAAAAACAAAAAAACACACGTTCAGAGCAGCTGACCGCTAGAATTTTATTCTCGACATCGGCTGCATTCGACAGCTACCTCTCAAAAATTCTCACCCGTCAGGACTTAAATCTTAAAAACCTCTGCGCCAGACACGTTGCAGCGACCACAGTTGTTGCTCCGATCTATCTCAACCGTCCTCCGCCGCATTTCCCTGCGCAAGAGCCGCGCATTGTTAAAGGCGAAATGAATTACGGGGGCTTGTTCCTTCAAGCGATCCATTTTTCTTCCGGGGCGCCCGCGCCTCACGCGAAGACGTCGGCGCCCGTGGGCGAACCCCGCAGCGGCAGCCTCGCTCTCAGGCATCCCCCTTCAACCCTCCGCCCCGCCCAACACCGACAACTACTGGCTCAGCGGGCAGGGGGTCACCGTCGGTCTTAGAAACGATGGCGTCGACGGGAGCTGCAGATTGCATTTTTTTGGGGGGGGCGATTTTAGAAAAAAAAATCTTATTTTTTTTTTAAAAATCTTAAATTTTTTAAAATTTTCTTCATCCACTTACGTTCTCTTATAGTCGAACTTCACGGAACCGAGATTACGTCCGAAATAAAAGTTATTATCAGGCGGCGGCGGCGGAGGCGATGGTGTGACGGTTAGCGTACCGGACTGGGTTATACGGGTTAGCGTACCGGGTTATACCCAAGCTCGCGGGTTCAAACCCGATCGAAGCCGTGGATTTTTAGGGCGACAAAATCCTTCGTACGCCTTCCTTCGGAGGGGAAGTAAAGCCGGCTGTCCCATGTTAGTAGATTTATTTGCATGTAAAAGATCCTCAAGCCTAAATGACGCGTCTGAGCTAAATTCAAATCGCCTGTATCTCGCCCAAGAAATACCTCCTTTCTCTGCTAGTTGATGAAAGGAGCGTAGCGAAATTTGCGTGGTCAGACGGAAGAGCGGGCCTGATGGCCCGAGTCTCGCCACGTAAAATAAGGCATTAATTCAATTCAATTATCCAATCTCGACGGCCGAGATCGGTAGTACCGTAGCAATCTCCGATCGAAGAATCACGGAATCGATTTCCGCCTCGGACATGGTCGTATTTGTGTTCGTCATTACACCCATAGAATCATCATATCCTGTCATCTTCACAGTTACCACACCGTTAAATGCAATAGTGGTCGTTAATGACCTAGATGTTGATGCGATTTTAAATAACAAAAAAACATTATTAGAATCCATGTTCTTTTATTAACTGCTGTCGATATCAAGCTAACACCTTCCACAGGATGAACAGGATTTTTACGTGGGGATACATATTTCAAAAGATTGATGGATAATGCGTTTATGTACACTGTGTAATATTTCATTTAAAACACTCAATATTCATTCTTAAAAATCTCGCAATTTTTGCTGGGATGACTGTAACTCCACACTGACACACGAATGGTTGATCTGGATGAAGACCTACTTAAAGAAGGTCCAAACGACGTGATGAGCAAATGACGGCAAATGAGTCTTCTTTCAACTGACATTATGTGTTTGTTCAACTGGTGTGTGTTTTTATGTGACGCATTTATTAACATTAGTGTTAGACTAAAAACTTGGTAGGAGGCGATAGCACTTATGGGGCTAAATATTTTTAATTTAAAGCAAAAGTCACAAAATTTGATAGAAGGATCAAATTTATTTGTGAACGATAACCCTTAGTTTTTTAATACATAGTTTAGTCCTGGTACTCTCAGTACATTAATGGACCAACCTACGTGTATTCGTCCGTTACTCTTGGTTTGAGCTCTTCAGTCTCTTGATGCGTTTTGATCTACTAGAGGATCAACGTTTTTGATTATGATCGTTCATTTAACATTCTAAGAGAAGCTTTGAATATTATTGTTTTTTGCGGGTGAGCAGGATGGAGGTACTTAAAACGCCTTTGAGAGAACAACAATTACTTCATTATTGAACTCTTTCGCATCAATATTTTGGTTTGTCTTCGCGAAACATTCCAGATATTTGCAATGGTCTTATTGAGTCTCTAATATTAGTTTCTAGTTTATTTTTTCTGAGGTAAGAGTAAATGATAATATATTCATTATTATCGTTTAATTTTTCTACTTTTATCTTCCAGAGTCTTTTTATTTATCCGGCGAAAGGCATACATTTGTATTTGTTTTTTTGTTCAGTGTTCTAGAGATAACTTGCAGTTTGGGACTGGCATATCAGCCACATCATTTGTCGATGATAATATTTTATTTGTTGTACCAAATCTGTTGTACCATATCTGTTTTGTTTTGTATGCTCAGAGTGTGTATTGCCATTATGTAAATGCCTGACGAATGTAAATTGCAGAATTAATTTTTCAAGCTGTAATTGATTTATATGTTTTTCCAACGAGTATAACTTTAGTTACTTTTAGCCAGTTTTCATGGAACAATTTAATAATTACATTACCACTGCTTATTTAGTGTGTGTAAATGCTTATTGTCCAATAATCGATGATACTGTTAAATATCCAATGTGATAAATGACATTTTTTTGCAAATGTCATACAAAAATGCGTTATATTTAAGGCTGTACTTCTAAATCTCATTTGAACATCATCTGCTCCTCAAAGGTAAGCACTTAATAAAGCACAAGTAATACAGATAATCCTTCACTCTCGTCGAAGACATTGCAAGATGTCAACCACTTGCTGGTCCGTTTGACGGAGATGTGCATTGCCACATGTAGGGATGTTTTTGAGAGGTTAATCCTCTCTGACTTCTTTCTTTTTCTCAAACAGATTCACTTAACTTTCAGATAACACTTGAGAGTGATTGTGAAGATCCAGAGAATGTGAGATTCTTTTCAACCTAACAACAGCTTGTAATTCTTTCTATTAGTATAGGAGAATTGTGCATGTGATTATATTGCAGTGTTGCCAAGTAGTTGATTATTATGATTCTTTTTATATTATTATTATTATTATAAGTAATATAATATTATACCATATATTCGTGTCTACGGAACTTCACCAATTGTAACTAGACAATCCCTTAAGTTCCCGTAAATGCTTTAAACTATTTTAAAATGTTTTTGTAATTTCGGAACCTGCTGTACTTCATAACTATTTAGTGTATGTTTTGCCAATGACCACAGCAGCATGTCGCGTCGCCTTTTGAGTGCAAGCAAATGTGAAAAAATTACGTAGTGCAAGCAGAAACAAATGGAAATGATTGTTAATTTGCATGACACTGTGTTCCAACCAGAAACTTCGACGTGCAATGGCAATACTATGCAATATCTGTAAGGGTGAGAGCATGTATATATATATATATATATATATATATATATATGTGTATATATATATATATGTATATATATTTGTATATATATATGTATATATATAAATAAATAAATATATATATATATATATATATATATATATATATATATATATATATATATATATATTCAGAGGAAGGCACGCGGGTGTGTCATAAAAGACACACTGTTTTTAAAATACATCGTTAAATGTTCTTAAAAAATATTACAGAATAATATGATGTAGCTATTTTATAAAATTAGTGCTTGAAAACATCTTTTAGGAGACGGCCGTTTTCAATGATGCACTTCTCAAGCCGTTTTCGGAAGTTGTCTTCCACTCTCGCCAACATTGAATTGAATTGAATTGAATTGAATTTGCCTGTCAGAGCCAACATTGCTCTGTTAATTTGAACGACTTCCACACGAATTGATTCCTTCAGTTCACGCGTACGTGGTTTATGCTCGTATACATGCGGCTGGTGGTAACCCCACAAAAAGGAGTCGCACATGGACAGATCTGGGGAACGAGGAGGTCAACTGATGTCACCAAACCGGGAAATGACGCGACCACTGAAAACAGGCTTCCATTGACATTCTTGCTGTGTGAGATGTGGCCTTGTCCTGCTGAAACTAAACTCGCTGGATGGGAACACGTTTTCTTCTTACTTCAGCTAGGAAGAATTCAGCGATCATTTGTCTACAACGTTCCAAAGTTACAGTTACATTGTTCCTGTTACTGTCTTGGAAAACGTATGGACCAATAACATATGTACCGATTACAGCACACCAAACAGTCACCTTGGGACTATGTAATGGTATTTTATGCATTACGTTTGGATTTTCAATGGCCCAATAACGACAGTTCTGCTCATTTACCATGCAGTTCAAATAAAATTGAGCTTCGTCATTCATAAACATAATACTGTTGTCATTTTGCTTAAATATGGCCTCCATTTCTGGAACAATATTCAGCCACTGTATATAATCTCTTGGATTCAATTGTCCCACAATGGTCATTATTAAAAAAATATTATTATTCTTGTTTGACAAAGTTTTGTCTTTCAAGGGTTTATAGGTTACATTGAATTCATAAATTTGTAACTACATTTCATCATATACATCCGTATGTACAATATTTGAAACTAATTACTAAGGTTATTCAGGAAGGGTCCTTCAGAAAAATACTTAAAATATTTGAATTACAAATGCGTTTGAATTGAAGAATGTTTGAACCATTTTTAAAGCTAATGAAAGAGGATGTAGTAGGTCTTTAAAATATCTTGATTTTATTCTTGGAAACAGATTTTCTGATTTGCCTAGACGGTACAAACGAGTGGCTTGGCAAGGTGAAAGAGATGAGTACAAGTTTGAAGAAAGTTTAAGAATCCATGTTGATAGAGAATTCTTTTTAAATTTGATTATTTTTGATATACCATGAAGATTTTAAAACGTCTCTTAAGAATTTGTTTTTCAGTACTTCCAGTTTTCGAATGTTGCTTTAATCGATACCTCCCCGTATTAGACAGGTGAAGGTCGTATTATATAATAGATTTAAATATTTTTAATGTTGAGTCTATTGATAATTTAGATTTTATTTTTATAAATGGATACAATTATAATATAGCGGCGGCGAAGGTGTGACGGTTAGCGTACCGGACTGTTATACCCAAGCTCGCGGGTTCAAACCCGATCGAAGCCGTGGATTTTTAGGGCGACAAAATCCTTCGTACGCCTTCCTTCGGAGGGGAAGTAAAGCCGGCTGTCCCATGTTCGTAGATTTACTTGCATGTAAAAGATCAAGCCTAAATGACGCCTCTGAGCTAAATTCAAATCGCCTGTTTCTCGCCCAAAAAATACCTCCTTTCTCTGCTAGTTGATGAAAGGAGCGTAGCGAAATTTGCGTGGTCAGACGGAAGAGCGGGCCTGATGGCCCGAGTCTCGCCACGTGAAATAAGGCAAATTCAATTCAATTCAATTCAATTCAATAAATTATAATATTTTTATTTGCGTGTTATTTTATATTGGTGTTATATGGTTTTCCCAGATTAATTTCGTATCTATTTAAAGTTCAAGATATTTAACAGGAGTGTCATTTGAAAGCGATTTAACCGCATGATTATTAATTATTACGGAATAGGTATGGAGAATTTGTTTTAAAGAGAAGATTTTAGCTTGATTTTCATTTTGTAGCGATGAAATCTTAGATCATAATGCAAAATTCTCTTTAATGTGCAATTACTGAGGTGCAGTTCAACATAATGTCTTCTAGTATATAGATGAGTATTATGGAGTATGGCTTGCCGAACTCGTTCCACATTTTCTGCAGTGCGTATTCAGTGAGGAGCCTCTGGCGGTTTTCTGATCACCACTGTGCCTTGTAAACGAAATAATTGAACTCAACGTAAAATGGTGTTACGAGTGGGAACACATGTCTAGCAAGATTGAAATGGCGACAAAACTCGCTCTGTACTGCAAGGATAGACTCATTATTATGCACAAAACTATCGTAAGCAAACACACGATGTTGCACAGTTCACGGCTTCATAACGTCGACTTAACAAAATGACAAAAGCTTCCAAGAATGTGACTACATCAGTTTTATCACTGCGGTTACCTGAGCCTAAATTCTATTAGTACTAAAAATGTCCGTTCTTTCTGCCTTACCCTATAAAAAATCTCCATCTCGAGTGATTGTACAAAAAATCAAAAGGAGAATAACCTAATAATAATAAAATATTTCAAAACTATATTTCAAATAATAGTATGAGGTGTCTATAAATTAACAGACCTTACACATTAGATAACGGTAAATTTTACGAAAATGAAAAAGAATATAGAATAATAATTTTTTTGCAATTATTTATGGTGTACAATGAATAAAAAATCCCCTTAAAAGAACTTTTACTTGAGATAAGGAAAAGTAAGGCATATTAATGATCTTAACTCCCTTGATCTGTAAAAGCATCCCTTTCATTAGATCAGCGATATCGTTCTTGGTTTATATCAGCAAAATCCTGGCTGATGCTGGCAAGTGGTGATGCGAGAAGCCTTCGCGGTTAAGATGTTCGCCTCATCTTTGAAAGAACTTGTTTCTGGTTTTCCTCCACCGTCTTTCCTTTTGTATAATTCTTATCCTTGAGGAAGTAATTACAATTTGACGACGTAGGATTCCGCGGACTGTGTTCGTAAATTTTTGGTTGTTCGAGAGACGATGTAATTACAATGACTCGTTTCTCTATCCAACCATATTACTTATTTCGCATAATATTGCATTAAACAAAATTACATTTTCTTTAAATTTTGCCACTACCAGTCTAAAATTTATGACAATGTTGTGGGGTCAGTGATGAGGAGAAGAGTGGTGTTTGGGGAAGTGGAGTTAGTAAAATGGCTTGGAGAATGTATCGTGGGGAGAATAGCGTGGGGAAAATGGCGTTAGGAACGTGGTGTGAGGAACGCGGTGTGAGGAACGCGGTGTGAGGAACGCGGTGTGAGGAACGCGGTGTGAGGAACGCGGTGTGAGGAACGCGGTGTGAGGAACGCGGTGTGAGGAACGCGGTGTGAGGAACGCGGTGTGAGGAACGCGGTGTGAGGAAAGTGGCATAGGGAAAGCGCTGCAGAGAACGTGACATGGGAAAAGGGTCGATGGGAATGTGGTGAGGAGCAGCTTTTTGCAGAAGCATTTCAAGCAGAGAGTGGTGGAGTGTAAAGGCGACCCCACACATTCGGAATTCCACGAGAAGCGAGCTTTTGCTTGCAGAATCCGGAACAGTGTGGATGGGTTGCTTGCTACTGGTGAGCGACGAACGTTCGGCACTAGCCAACGCGTGTCGGTTTTTGGATTCATCAAAGAAAGCCAACACTCTCCGAACACATCCGTTGCCCGGGATTGGACGAATAGAAGCTCGCAAATCGGCGAATGCTCAATGTATGGAGCCACCTTTATGATGTGCAGGGGTGAGCGATAGATATGCTGAGAAGAAGAGTTGTAGCTGTGAAGCTTCGATTGTGATGGAGCCGGGAAGAGGCGGTGGGGCGGCGCGGGGCGTGGCGTGGCGTGGCGTGGCGGGGTGGGGCGGTGAAGCGGGGCGGTGGGGCAGGGCGAGGAGGCCGGTTGGGGCGGGGTAGGGCGGCGAAATGGGCGGTGAGAGGTGGGGCGTGGCAGGGACGAGTGTCGGGGCAGAACGACACGAGACGAGAGGGTGGGGCGGGCGGGGCAGCGGGGCGTGTGCAGCTCGGCGAGGCACTCACCGACGACGTTGAGGCGCACCTTGGCGTTGCGCGTGGGCGAGCGGCGGAAGTCGACGCGGCACCGGAAGTCGCCCTCGTCGTCCGGGCGCACCTCCTCCAGCGCCAGCGTGGCGGGCTGCGTGATGGTGCGGAAGTAGCCGCGCTGCTGCAGCAGCTCGCGGTCGCGCCAGTGCGACGCCAGCTCGCTGTGCTTGCCCCGGATGTCGTAGCTGCAACACACCGCAAAACACACACGTCAGACTACTAGTAACAAAGCAGGTCGCTGTGCTTGCCTCGGATGTCGTAGCTGCAACAGACCACACACAAACGTCAGACCACTAGTAACAATGCAGGTCGTTGTGCTTACCCCGGATGTAGTAGCTGAAACACACCACACACATCAAACCACTAGTAATAAAGCAGGCTGCTGTGCTTGCCCCGGATGTCGTAGCTGCAACAGACCACACACACATGTCAGACCACTAGTAACAAAGCAGGTTGCTGTGCTTGCCCAGAATGTCGTAGCTGCAACAGACCACACACACACACACGTCAGACCACAAGTAACAAAGCAGATCGTTGTGCTTACTCCGAATGTCGTAGCTGCAACACACCACACACACGTGAAATCACTAGTAATAAAGCAGGCTGCTGTGCTTGCCCCAGATGTCGTAGCTGCAATAGACCACACACACACACACACGTCAAACAACTAGTAACTGAGCAGGTCGCTGTGCTTGTCCCGCATGTCGTAGCTGCAACAGACCACACGCACACACACACACACACACACACACACACGTCAAACAACTAGTAACTGAGCAGGTCGCTGTGCTTGTCCCGCATGTCGTAGCTGCAACAGACCACACGCGCACACACACACACACACACACACACACACACACACACGTCAAACAACTAGTAACTGAGCAGGTCGCTGTGCTTGTCCCGCATGTCGTAGCTGCAACAGACCACACGCACACACACACACACATACACGTCAAACAACTAGTAACAAAGCAGGTTGCTGTGCTTGCCCCGGATGTCTTAGCTAAATAATTTTCGTAAATAATTTTCCGACTTGACTATAAAATAAAAATGTACAGTACGTTTCATAAATTACGTTTCTAAAAATAGTACTGCTTAATTTGGAAGGATAGTATTACTACTTCGGAAAATGTAATCTTCTTTTAGACGTCTGTACAATTTTTATAAAACACCGAAGCGTATTCTGCGTCTAGTTATCAGCTTTCGTACTTCTTTCCCTCTTCAAGGGAACTTTTCAATCGTGGGAATAAGTCCGCCAAAACAATCTGAAGGTCAATCGCTTGCCCCTTGTTCTAATGGTCTTGGCCCTTCAATGTTAGTTGGTCAGTTAAGCGCAGGTTCAGTTTGCTGTTACGCGCTTGAGAAGAAATGCCCCCACCACCGCGCGTGTTCGAAATGTCGAAACGAATATCTTAAACGAATCTCTCCTTAATGTGGCAGGAAAAGTCAACATGATCAAAGATGTAGATAGTGATGAGGAAAAACGAAACAAATTTAATGGCGCAGATTTATGTAATGACAGATGATACAGTTTCAAATACAATGAAAAACTACAAAAAAAGTTTCAAGAATCTTGAAACTGTAAGAGGTCAGAAACTTTATATATGTCGAATATTATCAAAGAAACCGACCAATTCGATCTTTAGAGGTGCGACTGTGTGTTTTGGCAGGCGACCTGTTCCTTAGGCCTTCGATGTTGCTTAACTTCCGCCGTGTCGTAAGCTGTGTTGTACTGACAATGATAATTGAGTGGCAGAAAGATGATAGAAAGATAAGAAGAAAACAAATACTTGGATTTTTCAGTCAAAATCAAAACTTCTATTGTTTTTGGATTTTTTACGAATTTCTGGGTATCTAAGGAAACCACCTCTCACATTGCCAGAGTCTACATAGTGTTCTTTCAATTACTGCGCGCATTGGAAATGAATAATGTAGAAGAAAGTTTTTAAATGATAATTCAGTTCAACATTTCTAAGAGGAGGCTGATAACTTTGAAAATTCTTCATAAATTGTCTATGGTCTGTTCTTCATAGATAATATTTGTAGAAAATTATTTGCTTTTTTAATACAATGACGTACTATGAAAAACGATGACGTACACTTTACGCGTGACTTTACTTCTTTCTAAAATATTTTTCAACTCAATTTTTATTTAAACGATTGCGATATTTATATTATGAATTCGTTTTCGTAGTCATATATTTGTAAACTTCCAGTGATTGTATATTTATTGTAATAAATATCGTAGAATTTCATTTACGATGTATTTGATCTCGAAAAGAAAATACACAAAATATTATAATAGTTAAGACTAGAAAGAACTTAAAAATAACTATTTGGACCATTTTATCTGAAAATTGTTTATTTTTGTAATACTACTTTGAAATATTAATAAATTGAATTGCAATGAAATTGAATTCTGGTACAGGAGAGCCAATTTAAAAATTCGTAATTTTTCAGTTGAAAAAAAATGCATTATAGCGGAGGGATGACGTGCAAATTTGGCAACAAGAATCATTCCTTCCTTTTCCTCACAAATTTACAATTACGGACCTCGTAAATTAATCCGTGTTTTATCTTAATTCATTCTTGAACTCACGCGTTCCTTTAGAGCCACAGCTGCTAAACGATATCCGATGTCAGAAAGAATGTCAGCGTGTTTCATTATAACCAGAATGCTTTACGGCACCTTGCCTTCATCTCCTTCCCGAGCAGCTTCCTGAGATTGAAACAACAGCCGCGCGACGGGGCGCCAAGCTCATCTCCACGCAGGCGCAGTGCATCGCGTTGCCGCCTCCGCCGCCGCCTCCGCCGCCGCCTCCGCCGCCGCCGCCGCCGCCGCCTCCGCCTCCGCCTCCGCCGCCTCCGCCGCCGCCTCCGCCGCCGCCTCTGCCGCCACCTCCGCCGCCGCCTCCGCCGCCGCGTCCGCCACCGCCGCCGCCTCCGCCGCCGCCGCCGCCGCCGCCGCCTCCGCCGCCGCCGCCGCCGCCGCCGCCGCCGCCGCCGCTGCCTCCTCCACCTCCATCACTGTCCCCGCAGCTGTCCCCGCCGCTGCTATGCCAATGCCCCGCAGCTGCCTCGCTGTTGCCCCCGCCACCGCCGCCTCCAACATCGCTGTCTTCGCCACTGTCCCCGCCGCTACCTGTCACCCCGGTCACCGCTACCCCTCCGCTTCTGTCGCCGCCTCTATCACTTCCGGCGCCCCCGCCGCTGCTGTCCCCGTCGTTACCTCCTCCAACTCTGCCACTACCTCCGCTGACTTCGCTCGTACCTTCGCCGCCGCCCACAACGCCGGTGTCTCCGCCTCCTCCCCCCTCTCCTCCTCGCCGCCTGTGGCTGCCGCCCACTCATAATAGGCTTTGTGGAGTTAAACGCGCTGGCAGAGCGGTCGATGACTTAATACGCAACGTTATTACCGACGGAGGGGGAATCTGCGCGCCAGAATAGCGGGCGCGGGCGGCCCACATTCGGGACAGAGAGTGTCTCCTGCCATCGCGGATGCAATTTCGATGCAATCTCCATGGATTGGATTGAAGGATTTCAGGCAAAATGCAACACGTGATAATTCGTGCTAACACAATGCTCTCGTACAAAGCAGGATTATAGGAGAGAAAATAGTATTTCTTCTTGTTTCGATTTAAAAAAAAGTCGAAATGAGGTTGTTCAAATTGTCATAGAACTTTTATTCACAAGACTGGATCCTCCCCGAGTTTGAAAAAATATTTTGCGGTGAATAATTAAGCTTTATGTAAGAATATTCGTTTTACGTTTAATGTGACGTGGGTTATATTTAATGTGTAATATAGTGTATAATGTCTGCTTATCAATGAAGAAAAAAGTCGATTCTTCGATATTTAACAAATACATACATATATTAACATATGAAATCAACGAAGAATGTGTAATTGATAAATAATTTAACGACAAATATAACGGTAAAATCTCAGGCAAATGATGTCTAGGGTCTGAAGGAAATCTGACCCCTTCCTTTTCACTCCACATCGAAATGAAGGGGACACTACTGTTAACGAAACGTGTTTTAATAGAATTTGAGATGCCGCACGCTACACTATTACCACGTATTGTTAGTACTTGAAATAATCAAACCCCCTGAAATGTAACTGAGGATCCTAGAGGTACAGTGCCAGGAAAGACAGTTCGCACCGATGGAAGCCCGGCCCTCCTATTAAAAAATACATTCACTTTGGTAGCAACCTGATAACACGTGAAGGATACAACACGTCTAGCGTCTTTTATGACTGTGGCGAGTACGCTATTTATGTTTTCTTCTGTTACGAGTTGCAGCTCGTCTTACGTGCCAACACAATTTATCTTGCTGCAAAGTGCAGCCATGGACTTTCCAAGGCGCGTTGTATCATTTTGTTAATTAAGACGAGAATAACGTAATTCGTGGCTGTCGAAAGTTTTAAAGACCTAGGATGCGCCGTTTTCGAGTTGAGCGTGATCGACACGGAACAGACCATTAAGCGGCTATGACTCGACGGAATATTATGTGCGCCTGCCCAACTTAGATGCCCGACTACATTTTCAACAAATATTGATATGAAGTGAAAGTGAACCTCTCTCTCTCTCTCTCTCTCTCTCTCTCTCTCTCTCTCTCTCTCTCTATCTATCTATCTATCTATCTATCTATCTATCTATCTATCTATCTATCTATCTATCTATCTCTCGTGTAAAATTATATTTCTTTTGACTCTTCATTAAGATCGCTTGAGTGAGAAAGCTGGGAAAATAGTATTTACATTGCAAAAATAATATAGGTGATAAAACTACTGATGTGCATGATGGTCCCATTACCTTTCGTAATCGATTCGGCGTCCAACACGCTAGGGCGAATTCTGATTTTTAAATTTTAATTTACATTAAAGTACGTAGTTGTTACTGACCACTTTACAATTTTGCATTAATTTGTGTCACAGCACATACATTGAAACACTAAACGTGTCAATAAAATGAAGAAAATATTCCAAAATTGTTTACAAAAGCATTACAAAAACATTACAAAAATTAAAGTGATAATCTAATGTTCTGATTAAAACAAATTATGATTTTGCGATAATGATCATTCCACGGTACAACAAATAATGATTTTACGTACCTGTGGAATTTATTTAGGTTTTCTACTCTCCAGACAAGGGCAATGGAGGCAGCGGTCGTATGTAAGTCGTAGGTCGTATGTAGGTCGTAGGTCGTATGTAGGTCGTAGGTCGTATGTAGGTCGTAGGTCGTAGGTCGTATGTAGGTCGTAGGTCGTATGCAGGTCGTAGCGAATAGTACGGCCCACGTAAAGCCTATCTTCGAAGCAGAACGACTGAAGATGTGTATTAAACACCTGATTTACCGGTCATCTCCAGTTTGCTTGGAACTGACGTGAACATCAGAAATTCGTTTGGAAAATATTGCGTTGGTCATTGTAACGCTTCGCAAGCAATTCCATTTTGAGAACTCTTGAATCAAGATTTCTTTTCAGCGAAGGAACACTCATCGACTGCAAAGCGTAAATCGCGAGCCTCTTTTTGTGCACAGTTGCTTATCAAACATTTACAAAAGCGGATGTAAGAACTTCCTTTCCACTTTTACTGCGAATAATATATATAGGCTAAAAAAGATCTCTTTCTCTACAACCGCTCAATGAAATTTTCACTGACTTTTTAAAAATTGTAAGGGAAGTTTTTAATAGGTCATATAACTCATATAGTTATACGTAACATTTAAGTATTATTAATAACCAGTTCAAACCGCGTTAAAAGTCATGTATGTTCTCTTGCACATAAAAAATACTTCACTTTCAGAATATTTAGAATAAAACGCTTTTACAAGAATTAATAGATTTGAAATTGAGTATATTCTTAGCAATACGAATATTTTCACTGAGATTGAAAATGTCTTCTAGAAAAAGCGCCTCTGCTTGTCAATGTTCTAAGGGACGTATGATAATTATCTATCTATGATTATCTATCTATATCTATAATTATCTATCTATGATAATTATCTAGGGATTATGTTTCTGCGTTAATTAAAGAGTATTCTCTAGCCAATCATAAAACGATATTTTAGTCGATGGTTTTTCTTTGTAAGTAGGGAAGAGGTATTCATTTATAATTACGGAAATACGTTATCATTTTATCATTAAATGAAAGTAATTTAAAATCAATGGAAAAACAATATCGTAACAAACAAAACATAAAAAAATGGTTGAATTGTATTTTTCCAATGCAAAAAATGATATTTTTTAAACATTCCATGATTTAAATAAGAATATTTTGAATGCAATAATATAATATTCATTATATTTTAATATGATTTAACCTTACCACATTCATTTTAAATTTCAAGAAATACTTTTATAATTACATCAATAGGATCGTGGTGATCATCATTTATAAATACCATTATCATAGTATAGATGAGGGGTCTGAGTTGTTCAGAGTTCAGAATAAGCTAAACGAATTTTCAAAGAATAAATTACTCTGCTCTATCTCTAATCTAGCTGCACTAGAAGGAAGATATGCTGTAGAGTTTCTGCAGACAAAAGCTTTAGGAAGCCAGTAATAACTTTCCAACATTTGCACGAACACTTGTATCAGATTTTCTTTGTCAAAAATAGGTCACTCTGGCATATTGGATTTATTCGTGTTCTTTTAAATATATTGCACTTAGATCTTAACTGTGGAGATAGAGAAAGCTTTTGGTCTAGCTAATACGTTTTCCAGATTTTATTTTTTCTTCAAAAATTAGTTTTCTTTATTTATAAATTAATCTTTGATGTGTTTTAAAAGTGTGATAATGTGAAGTGTTAGCGAATTAGAGTTAAGTACTCAAATCAAAGTGCACAGTAATCAATTTGGCAGCGGTAAAGTTAAGTGTTACTTATTTCGTGAGTAAATACCGTTTCCATTTCTTTATTTTCGTGTGTAAAGAGCGTCTGCATAAGAAAGTTAACAAATTGGGTGCTCAGGAATTTTACCATTGTGTAACCCACACGACAACCGGAGGTCATTGCCCTCTACGGGATTGTTACGGGAAATAATAATAATAATAATAATAATAATAATAATAATAATAATAATAATAATAATAATAATAATAAAAGTAATATTTTAAAATAATTTGAAAGTAATGCCGTTACCTTATATTATTTCTATTACTTCTTAACAATTTAATACATTAAAATAAATAGAGAATGGATACTGTCTGGATTTATTTTATTTCTACGTCATGTACGTTCTTGCACGTTGTGCTTTCAGTGAGGATTATACCCACTATCCTCGTGTCCTGCTCTTTCTCCATCGCACTCTCGCAAGAGATGGCACGACCGAGCCGGCCGGGTCAAAGGTTTACTTTATCGCGTAATATCTCCACATCCGTAATGTTTATTGTGGCAGCTCTCCCATTAAGGCGAGTGCACTGGACGAGCCCCGTGAGCGAGCACTGTCTGGGCCACGTCGCGTCCCCCCCCCCAACATTTACCTCCACGATATCGCCTCAGTCCGCAGAGTGATGGCCGAACTGGATCTGGCCACATAGGGAGGGAGTGGTTTCCGCCAATAGTGAAAGGAACCGTGGCAAATCAGGCAGCGAAGTTCTCTCATGATTAAGCTGCGGATTAATAGGCACGAAAAACTGTCGAAATAGGTGAGCAAAATAGGCTTTTGCAATTTAGTCTTAGGTCAGAAAATTATGCTACTTATAATATAAAAATATTACATTTTTGAAAAGAATAAGTTTTGAGAAAAAACTCAAGTTAAAAACGAAATTTTAATTTAAGTATCAATTAGTGCATTGTAACGTGCACGGCAATTCATATTTTAAATAGATGATATGGAAATAGTTAAAGAACAATTGTGCTTAAGAAGAGCTGAATTCTCAGGCGGGGGCACGTAGCTCGGGAGGGCTCAGTTTGAAATGTCTAGCTTAGACTAAAAATGTAAAATACTGTATTTTACTGAGAATTAAACAGCTTCGTTTGTGGATAAAAACGTTCTCTTAACGTGCATGAATTTTTTAAGTTTCCAGCACTGTTGTGTCTTTGGCACATGAAGAAATTTACTTTGAGTACAAAACGGATGTAGAATATTAAAAAAAAATGTTTAAAAATTCGCAGTAAAAAGCAACTCCATCACCACCAGTGATTCTGCACGTATTTCATCATACCTACGCTGTAGTGGGAGTAAAACGGTAGTTGTTAGATTTCTTTGTACTCTGCCGAATAAAAAAAAGAAAAAAACTTACAATTTAAAAAAAATGTTTGGTTAAGAATATTTGAATTTTGGTCAATAAATACGAGCATAAGCAACATCGAGACATTTATTCACAAAATAGGCAGTTATTAGCGAAATAGGCATTTATAGACCCTATACAATTCGCATATAATGCTTCTAATAACTCAAAATGAATAAGTAGCACAAAATATTGCGTTTTCCATTGAAGGAAAAAAATAGGCAAATACGCAAAACTCCGCATCTTTCTCATACTACCTTCTAATAACAGACGCTCTTACGAAAAAAAATTCACTATTTATGATTGAAGAGTGAAGTAATGTTGATTTCTCTTGGTTAATGGGTTGAAACGGCCTCCAATTACTCGAAGGCTGCAGGTTTGTGTTCCGAGTAAGGCAAGAGGGCGACGTATACTTCGAGAGATCTTTCTTTGGTTCTGAAGGCTAGCGAGTACTTGATGACGTGTTGCCTAATGCTTCCCTTGTCCGAGCGCGCGTTAGCAGAGGGAGCGCTGCGTGACCTCGAGTGCGGACTATTGCATTCAAAATATCCGTAGAACAAGATTGGCAAAAAGTCAAAATTACTCAAAAAATGCTTATCTAAAATATAACAATATGTGTATCATTGGATTCGTATTTTATCACTCGTCTTTATAGAATAACAAAATATGTGTAGTTTCATTTGAAAAAAAACAACCAAAAACAAAACAAGCAAAGTTATCTCAATATCTCGTAAAATACGAGTAAAAGAATTGAATACATCAATTCGCCCTGTTCCCCGATGAATTTCTGTGAAAACTGTATTGCAATAATTTCAACCGTTCAAAAACTGTTCAAAAACCTTCCTCACGCATTACCCCTGAGGGAGTTCACAGAATTGCGACCAAAACGTCGGCACCTTTGCCATAGACGCGGCGTCACCCGCACAGCCAATTAAATACATTCTATATTTTCGTCAAAAATCTATTGGATGTAGGTTTGGGGAGTTATTCCCTGTCCACCAGTAGCACATTTGTAGGGTTTTCTTGTGTCACACTTATGTGGTTTCTTATAAACCGTCAAAAACGACATCGTTCCTTAGCGAATTGTATAGTTTAGGTAGGATTATAAAGCATAAAAAGTATGATAATTTGCTTCTAAATTGAAAGTTTAAAACATTACTGAGCGCTGCAACAATGTATACAAATATGTAATAAACACTACAATAAATTTACAGTCATTGTTGTTGCAGTCATTGTCAATGTATTTTTAAAGTGATATGTGATGTTTTGATCTGGAAAGAGTGGTAAAATAGTTTTTTTTACCTACCGACCAGTAATTGAAAACATCTTCAAAAAATTCACGGAAACTGGTGTTTCGAGAAGTAGTTTTCAAATTTTTCGAGCTTGCTCCCGAGTTCTAAAATATAGTAAAGTTATTTTTTGGGGGTTTTATTTTCAAAAATGTTTTTCGTTGAAATTGACGTCTACAAATAAAAAAACGATAGTATTAATTATTTTATTATTATCATCAATATTTTTGATATTGATATCAATATTTATGGTAAGCGAGCGAAAAAACAAAACAAAAAAAACACGTTTTTAGCTACAGATGGATGGTGGTAGTGGGAGGGGAGCTAATAAACTAGACAAAAATCTTATTTTTATCTTAGTCGTAGTTTTACTACTCATATATCATTCGATTTTTGGAATATTTTTACCCTCTTATCCGGATACTTTTTACGGATTAATTTACTATAAAGTGCAACTTTGCCAATATATCTAATGTTCTGTTCTGACATACGGCCTGACAGACCGCGATGAAACTTGGCCGAGCAGCGGAGACCCAGGCTTTAATGTTAGAAAGTTATGAAAACATCTTAGTACACTAATTTATTCTTAGGTCAGATAGTTATGGTACTTATAATATCAAAAACATTACATTTTTGAAAATACGTTTTGAGAAAAAACACTAGTGAAAACCCAAATTGTAATTTCACTATCAATTAGTGCATTGTAACGTGCACGGCAATTCATGTTTTAAATAGATGATATGGAAATAGTTAAAGAACAATTGCGCTTAAGGAGGGCAGAATTCTCAGGCGGGGGCTCCGTTTATGAATAAGAACGTTCTCTTAACGTGAATGAAATTTCTAAGTTTCCAGCACTGTTATGTCGTTGGCACATGAAATGATTTCCTTTGAGAACAAAATGGAATATTAAGCAAATGTGCTGCGAATTCACAATGCCAGATTATAGGAGATCCCTAACCTTGGTTGACTCCCTCGAAAAGCCGGCGTCTCCTTGGATGCCTTATTAGCCGTTTAGGTTGCTTCTTTCAGTGACAAGGGTTGCGCGTGTACTCCCCTTTCTCGATTTGGAAGTTGAATGAGAGCGAAATGAGGCGTTGCCAGCACGCGTAAGGTAGGTAGGATTCTCAAGCGGGGGAAAGTAGCTCATGAGGGTATAGTTTGACATGTGTAGCTTAGACTAAAAAAGTAAAATACTGCATTTTACTGAGAATTAAACCGCTTCGTTTCAGCATAAAACGTTCTCTTAAAAATTATAAGTTTTGAAAAAATGCCACTTTTATTAAGCACCGACAATAGGTGTATAGCAAGCAGTAGAAAGTGTATACCTAAAATGAAAAATGAAGACAAACAAAAAAATAAACAGGATTTATTATCAGTTTTTTTTCTGTCTTACAAAAATGATGGTTATACCTACGAATGCCCGCCCCACGCCATTTATGAAAAAAGTTTTTCCTGGAATTCTCAATATTTTACATCTCTATTAAACATAGATTGAAATTATCTTCATGACTTCTCTGAGCTTCAGAGAACAGGAGATGAGAAGGGGAAATGTGATGGGGAGGAAACAGCCTAGTGCACCCTGTCGCGCTCTGGTGGTGATTTCATTCCGGCGCAGTGGATCACAGTTGCAAATTGGAAAAAGAGTGCGGCGGTTGTGTGGGGGACCGAGATGGCACGTTCTACAGTTGACGCAGCTATTGGTGTTTGAGGAGAAATGCAAGTTCCATTTGCAGGCAGGTTAGATACAAGAAACATGATGTGAAATTATTTTATTATTAACTCTTCTCGTTTCAGCTGCCCTCGTGAAAAATATTTTATTTAAAAGAGGCGGCTTGTCTGTTGCAATGGAATAAACCGGTTGACTGATAACGGGCTGGATTCAGAATTATTAACTTCGTGTTGATTAATTTACAGAATGGAGGTCACAGAATCATGAATAAAGCAAATTAATTCATCAATACTGTAACTCGTCAATATTTTTTTGTAAATGATGCATTTACATTAAAAATAGTCCTTTTGGTACGCATTCAATCGTTTTTGAGTTTATTTTAAAGTGTATCTAAACATCAGTTGTCTCTCAAATCCTCCTTAAAAATTAAAGGAAACTAATCAATACGATTGAAAGCTCTAAACTTAGAGTAGGTATTGAAACATTTATTTTGCGTATTGACGTCCGTTAAATAGCGATTGAAATTACTTGAAACTGTTATACAATTTGAAAATCATAAACATTTTAAAACTTTCTGGCAACAAAGTAACTAAGTTCTTAATTATTAAAGGGCTAAACAAGTTCTTAACGTTTTTTACAAACAGAACGCAAGGAAAAAATACTTAGATATCTTTCCAAAAAATCCCCGTCCTATTGTAAGTTTTTGAAAGGAGAAATGGGAAAGAAAAATATGTATTAACGTTCACGCACCTTGACAATTTGTATCTAAATATCTGTAGGATGTCCAGAAGCTCCCGTTACAAAAAACAACAACAAACAAACATGAAAACAAAAAACAACATATTCTGTGTTGGCTGTGTTTAAGAATAGCAGATCCAATTTTTTTTAAATATCTTGGAGAAAATTGAATTGAAATGTTACGTCCGGCTGCCGTGTCACAGCAGACACCGGCGCGGCGTCTTCAAACCGGAGTGGGCGTAGCGTCGTTTCTTTTCGTTTCCTGTAAAACTGTCGATTGAGGCAAACATCGCTTGCCGCACTATAGAGTACTTTAATTGCATCAAGTGTTTTATATGCACTATTCATTTAATATATTAAGTATACCAAAATTCAGTTTTGTTGAATGTTATAACCACAGTATTTAGTGGTGTAACAATAAACGCTGAACATGAACCAAACCTCAAAGAAATTAATAAAATTCCTAGAATGCTCGAATTATTTTTTGCATATAGTGCCCTACAGTTTCTTTACTTAATACCATGACTTATGTTAACAGCATTTTGCAGCTAATGGTCGTTCATTAAAATTGTTTATGGATTGCGATATTGGCACAGCTCTAAAAATGAAGTTTTGAGGTAAACGCGTTTTAAATTTTAATGTTGGTATACTTACAGCTCTCACGCGCTTAGTAACTGGTGCATTAAGAGGTAAATATTATTAAAAGACATCTTAGGAGTTATGTTAATAATAACAATTACAAAATATTTTAAAACGAGTGGCGTAACTTAACATTGTGCCAGGTTTATAGTTAACAAACGAGACATTGGTTTTATTGATTTTTTTAGGCTTGTTATTCAAACTTACGCTTCTGCGAGTTACTTTTTGGGCAGCTGTAGCTAACGATAGCTAGCTAAGATAACTCGATAAATGATTGTAGATGAATTAACTTGTAAATTTTATTCCCCTCTGATGTAATTACTCCCCATGAAGGTTAACCCCAGGAATGTTACCTGAAATTAAAAAAAAAATATTTTGGGGAACTGGGTATTTAATGAAATTCCTTAAAACAACTTAGCAAATTACGTTATTATTACTTAGGGATATTACTGTGAGATGATATGACAAACCTTCTGCGTTTTGATAGGAATATGTTTCTCGAGGGGCTATTTTACGCTATAAGCTTCTCCGTGAAATTCTCCGACAATGACCTCCATTACCTCGCATAGAGTTCTCGTCGACGAATGTGTACTCTGGCCTTAGTTTTCCTGTTCCGTAGGCAAAGTGAACGCATGCTATTCTCCCCAAGCCTTGATATAAATCGTGAAATCATTTCTGGACGAAATAGGCGGCGCGGTAGGAAAATTTGTTTGTCGGGCAGTTTCTCTTGCGTTGCAGGTAGCAGCTACGGACAATAAATGCCTGGTCTTTTCCTTTTCCAATTGATCAGTGTGCGGCGATGGCATTTTGAAAGGTCTGCTTTACAATACAAGCCTCGACGCGACCAAGCAACAGACTAATGTGTATGATACTTAAGTTTTTTCTCTCCAGTAGCGTCCGTGGTAACGGACGCTACATCCCTCAAATGTCCTGTATTACGAGCTCATACAACCCGTACACATTTATATTTTCATTTCGTAACGATATGATTCACTCTGTATCCCCCCATAAAGCTATTTGCCATGGGGACTACTTTCACTAATTTAATGAAATAACAATATTATCAAGAATTCTTGTTATTTTGCCGATGTAGAAGTATTTTTCGATTGCGTAGTTGTGATGTTCATGATAATTCGACGATTCCGTCAGAATACCATAAACCATCGTATATTTAGTGTGTGTTGATATGTGTAACTATTCTTTTTTACTTTCTTGTAAACGTACGTAGGTATGGAATAATAAACGTAATGTAAACAAAATTATGTATTGCTGTGAAAAACCACTTTCAAAATTTCAACAGAGGTACACGTTTTGAGTGTATTTCCTAACATCAAAAAAGTATTTTTATTTTTCAAAACGTCCGAATGTCCGTGGTCTAGACCGTTCGGGAAATATTTTCCAAAATTGATATTTCTCTTTAAGACTTTCCGAACTCCAGTCCAGCGAATTTGAAACAAATATTTTGATTTTGGAGGATACTTTATAAAACACTTTAACATTTTCATATTTTTCTAAAAATGGCACCAAATGTTTGGATTAAATTTTTTCTCGGGTGGAGAACAGAATGTTTAAAAATGGTGCATACCTCATTTTCCTTAAAGATGTGAAAATTGTCCGCATTTCTTCAACTACAATATTGGAGATAAATATTTTTTATTCAAGGATTTTTTTCGTCTAGAACAGATTTTTAAATAAGATCACGTATACTTTTTCGAAAATATGAATAGTTTTTGCGTAATCTTGCATGAAATAGGCAATTATTAAAGAATTTTTTTTCAAGAACAACTGAACAATTTTTCTTCACATTTTTCTCTCGAGTAGAGCAAATTTCGTTTATGAAATGGTACAGGTAGTGTTTTCTTTATACAATCTGATTTTTTATTAAAAAATTACAAATAACGTGAGTAAATGCTATTGTAGTGCCACAATTTTTGTTATAATTTATTTTATTTCAAGAACTATTGATTACATAGTTAATGTCACACTTACATCAATCATATTGATTTTGCTGAGCAATGACTGAAATTTTGGCGTGCCGAATAGTGCCGCTTCTGCATCGAGGGCTGTCCAGGCGTCGGCGTAGCTCAGCTGTCCCGGCGTCGGCGCGTTCCGCCCTTGCGATTAGAAGTTTGGTTTAATGCTCGTGGCCTTCGACGCCCGAGTTGCCGCTGCCGAATAATCCCGTTTTCTCTGGGAGCTTTTCTCGACCTCATTGGCACCTTCGCGGCTTGTTAAGCCCCGCCTCGACGCAACTCTTGAGTTTCGGCGGCGGCGGCGGGGAGCCTGGGAGAAAGAGAGCGGGGGTGGGTGAGAGGGCGGGGGGGGGAGGCTGGCGTGCCTGCGGCGTTTGCCGGCGCGCCGCGCTTTTGTGGCCAGGTTTGACGAAGACGAGGCATGCAAGGCGGCGAGGTGAGCACTTGCCGAAAGGCACACAGAGCAGACTGCTGTGCGGCGTCATTTTGGACGGCGGTTATATTAAGGTTGTCCAGAAATTAAAGGGCTTACGGGAAAACAGAATTGTTTAAAAGCTGCCTATATTTTGTCCAAAATTACAGGAGTGTTGCCTGAGGGCATCAAATGATGTCACTGCAGTGTGTCTGACCGGGAGGTCATAGGTTTGAGCCCGATAATGGCATGACTTTTGACACTAGCTAAATAGCCAGGACACGTTCTGTCGCAGTCTAGGGGAACATTTATGTGACCGATTGTTGTGATTGGTAGTTTCTGTGATTTATCCAGTCAACATGAGGCGAATGCTGGAGCAGTACCCAAACAAACGGGCCATTGGCTCCGCGCGATCTTCGCTTATTCTTCCTTGTTCTATCCTCATGCCTGACACAAATACACATTTACATGCATTACACTATGATACACGACAGGAGATCAGTCGAATGCTTGGAACTTGTCCTGGCTGGGACGGTATCCTGCTGGTGGGAAATACCTGGCTGGGGAAAACCGCCGCTAGCCGACGGTAAGTCGGTGCCGGATCTCACCATAGGGCGGGGGAAGATCACCGCTGCCTCCTGAGAAAATACTTTTCACTTTTGGGAGTAATGAAATTAGTAGTTGACCCGCTCGGAATCACTAATTAAACAAATCAACACTAAATCTCATATTTTCGAAATAATATACATGACCTTATTTAAAAATCTGTCCCTGAAGATAAGATTCCGTCATGAAAAAATATTTATCTCCAATAATGTGGTTGTACGAAGACTCCAAAAAATAGTGAAGTTATGGAATTTTGGAAAATTCAGAGACCTATCAAAAATTAGGTCTGGCCATTTTTTAAGCATCCTATGCTCGTTTCAAGAAAAAATCCATAAATTTGATGCCATTTTTAGAAAATTGCCGGAAAGCTCTCAGCGCAAACTGCTATAATGTGTAATTTCGTCCGTGGTTATATGAAGGCTGTCAAAGAAATAAAGGTCTTAGGAGCTATAATAACACCAATTACATTTTCACAAAACCATATTATTGTGCTTCAAAGGGATCATATTACAATATTTTATTAAAAGTTCTGCCAGAAATGAAAACAGCAATTTTTATTCATAAGTAATGTCCAAAAAATTTGAACTGTATCATTAACATATAAGAATAACTAAAATGGCTTTTTCACAAGAATCTATCAGGAACAAGGTAAAGAGAAGACATCAAATTACATGGTTATGAAGAGACTCAATAACTTTAAAAGAGGAAGGTCAAAAGATGAAGAAAGTAAGATGATGGTTAATAGGAAAGGTGAACTTCGAGTAAAATACTTTTTATTTGTAGTTTTAAATGTGTAAAAGAGTGCTTACACGGATCAATCAATTGCCTTTTTCTGTGCACGATTACAATACTTTTTCTTACGAAGTAAAGCGAGAAATAAATAATACATCTAAAACTTACTAGACTCGAGCACTTCACATTTTATAAGTCATTGGTTTAAAAGTTAAAGTAGATTCATACAGAACCCCTACTTTCAACGGCCTGGCCCCAACACAGGCCCAGTGCAACGCTTGGGTAAACATTCTCATATTGCCAAACGTTTATCCACAAACAAAGACTTAGTCCCATGCGTTTAATTGCATAGAATATCAAATTCAATTAATTTATAGTATTTACATTTCGAGATGAAGCAGTTTTCTGACTACCGGTGCAAAGGAGTGGGGAACCCAGGAAGAGATAAACCTCCACAAATGCCAAAAAAGTAATAAAAAATTCATTTCATTTGTAGATTATGGCCTAAAAAACGTATCTCGTGTGCCTGAAGGCATGGCTCAATTACCCGATTTCGCGAGGACAGATTTACGTTCCAACAAACTCTAAAATATCAAAAATTGCTAAAGTGCGATATTTTTGCTTCTCTTTTCTACAACTAAATTATTGAAGATTGAGATTTACTTCTTAATGTAATCTGTTTATCAGTATATCTCTCATTTAAATAATATGCAGTACTATTGTGTCTCAATATGAATAGTTTTCTCGTTTTTTGAGAGAATTTTTCTGGTTTCGAAACCAAAACAGTATTAAGAATATATTTCAAATGCCGTCTGATTGCTTTGGCAATTAGTCCAGATAGTTGCTCACTCACATGACAAATTGACGGTCTCGGCAGGCTCTATTTTTTCTTTTTTAAATTTCAACTCAATTCAATTGCAGAAGAGCTGTTTTCGTTAAAACTTTGTCAGTGTCTGTCAGTGTCTGTCAGTGTCTAGCTGTCAGTGTCTAGCTGTCAGTGTCTAGCTGTCAGTCTCTAGCTGTCAGTCTCTCTCTCTTTTTCGCCTCCTCCCTCTTTCTCACGGGCGAATTTTTCCAGAGAAGTTTGAAGCGTTAGTAGAATAGAAGTTGCTATATACATAATACGTAACAGTTACAGTTCGGTGAAAATATTTGCTGTTGCAGCAATTTTAACTCCAGCTGGCCTCTTCTTGATCATCAGTCTTTTATCGCGAGGTCTAAATAACTTCTAACCTTAGGTTTGACTTTGCCCGACGAGGGGCAAAGAGAAAATATTTGCAGCTTGTAGTTTGTTTTTCGTGGCCTCTCGTTTCGAGATTGTAGCTCTACAAATGAAGAAGACTCTCGAATCACAATCTGCCTCATCCAGTCGAACCTGATCCCTCACAATCTATTTACTGATTTAGATTGCAAACAAATAGCTTCGGTTTGGCATTGAAATGGAAGTACAAGGACCAACATA
Organism: Gryllus longicercus; assembly: GCA_038098605.1. Classification (NCBI taxonomy): domain Eukaryota; kingdom Metazoa; phylum Arthropoda; class Insecta; order Orthoptera; family Gryllidae; genus Gryllus; species Gryllus longicercus. Next base: position 992,561 of record JAZDUA010000461.1, read on the forward strand.
TTTTATTAATAGTTTAGGGAACAAATGTAATGTATTTTTTAAAAGAGTATTGTATTAACTAGCTTGGCTGGAAAATCTGGAAATTATTTTCCTGTTAAAAAATGAGGAAAGTAGCAATGCATGATAAAGCTGTAGGGGAAGTTAAATAATTTGTATGTATAAGTCTATTTTTAGACTCACCTGCGATAATTAGATTTGAGAGATTAACAAATAGACTCAATACATATCTTTAAATATATATTGTTTTGAAAAATTCATTAAATAACAGCTAAATTATTATAATTTAATTGTGAATTCTGTAATATCGTGTTATTTATAAAGAAACGATCTTATCTCTTTTTCTAGTAATGCAAGAGCTTTGTGAAAGTATTTACTAAGTATGTTTTTTTATGAACTTTGGTCTTTTTAGCATGTTGTATAAACTAATAAAGTTATTATTCTAAGAAAGTTCATAATATACAAATTACAGATAATACAATTGTCTGGGTCGTACGACAATAAAATTGTTTTATCCTAAAATTAGGTGTTATTACGGTCAGTGTGATGAAACAAGTTGTAGCGATTTGCCACATCCCGGAAAGGCAGTAAGCGCTACTCAATGCAATTTGTCTCTTTAGAATCCTTGAAGACTTCCAAAATCCCGTTTCTTGGAAACTTGTCTTAGAAAGTTCTGGAAGGATCTGAAAAAAATGGCCAGTTCCTCACCAGTTGTTCGAGAACCGAATGACATCTCACTTACCAAGAGTGGTGGACTCACTTACCAAGAGTGGTGGACTCACTTACCAAGAGTGGTGGACTCACTTACCAAGAGTGGTGGACTCACTTACCAAGAGTGGTGGACTCACTTACCAAGAGTGGTGGACTCACTTACCAAGAGTGGTGGACTCACTTACCAAGAGTGGTGGACTCACTTACCAAGAGTGGTGGACTCACTTACCAAGAGTGGTGGACTGAAAGAGGTCTAAGAGCAACGGACGGTCACTTTATTTACCTCTTACAACACCTATGAATATTATCTGTACCTAAAACACATTGCCATGCATTTTTACACAAGTAGGATAATATTACTCTAGGTTAATTTATAACTTTATTAGTATGAATGGTGGTAGATTTTGTTAGAACTGTTTTTTAAAGTTTCAATTGCTACCATTGATAAGCAGTATCTGTACGAGTGGTGTATTCTCAGTGAATCGCTGAAACTTTCTTTAGAACATTGTGTTGTATTAAGTTCTGAAAAAGAGTCACATTTTCTGTACGGGAGAGTGGAAGAGCTAGATTGTGAAAAGCGGTCTTTTTTACAATTTAACTTTTTCGTGATAACTTTCTTCATTTCTATTTTCGTGATGAGTAATAAGTGCTCCAACTCCAGTTCCCTTATTCGTTGTCTCGCCGTCGGGGTTTTGTAAGTTTGAGCTAGAAATCTCTATTTTCTTATCTGAGTGCAGAGATAGTTGTTTTGGTTGGGTTAAATGTTTCGTAGTTTGATCACAGCTATTGCTTAAAATTAAATTCGTCTTAAATAAAGTTTCTTGGTCCGACCTACTTTCAGTTTTTCTTACTCGAATGATCGCGAATAATACGAACTTCTCCGAACTCCGGTGTCCTGACTTTGAAACGCTTTCAGATCGACGAGCGTGGAAACAATTAACTCTACACTTTTCTAGAGCCCGATATTGGGGAGAACTGATGTAGAAATAGAAAGACGAAGCCTTGACTTATTCCTGTCGGAAAGGGCTATAAGGTGGGATATTTCATATTATAAGTTTACAATTAGTGAATAAATATTCAATTAAAAGTATTAATTACACGTACTGCATTATATTGACGAACTCAAAAAGAAGTTCGCTTTCGATTTGAATATTTACATGGAAATTCCTTTAGCTCAAAATGATGAGATCCTTCGCGTGAGTGAAAATGCAATCTTTGCTAAATCTCCCAAACAAGAACCAGCAACAACTCAACAAAATTCAACAAGTAAGTCGCATTATCTTTAAACATGAACCATCATAATAACTCTTCACCAAAAAATATATAACCTCTTCAAATTCCTTTTTAAATTTAAATTCTCATTTAACTATTAGAAATTGTAATCTTAGACAAGATACAAGAAAACGAGGAGCTACAGAGCTTAAATCTTGTGGGAAAGGATTTTCTGCAAATACATTCATTTTAATCCACCAATTTCTCTTAAAAATCGTTATTCACTTCTGACAGACAACACAGAACCTGAAGAAGAACCTCAAACTATTAAAATACCACCCATTACCGTAACAAATGTTGTAAATGTCTAATTATTAAATGTATTGTCGGATATTCAAGAAATAGCCAAATAAGAATTTTCCGTTAAAGTTATTAAAAATGAAGTAAAAATATTATTTTAAAGAATAGAAGATTTCAGAAGTTACAAGACATTTTGTGAAACAAAATCGCATTTACATGCCTAAAAACGCATTTTTTCACAAAGAAATTACTATGATTGATTGCGTTTAGCATTAACTAACTTCTCTTATTGTCTCACATGTGATTTGATTCTTCTGCCCACTGACTTTGCAACCTCGTGTGTTTATGTCAAATCAAGACGTTTTTAGAAATTTATTTAATAATCTAATCTAATTTGAATAATTCAATTTCTATGCTACTTATATTACTAACTATATATTAATATTACTTAAGTCAATTTTTAATATCAGTAAAATAGTAACATTAAACGCTCACGATTTTAAGGCGGTCTTTAAAACGTCTCGGATGTGTGTGCCAGTATCGACTTGATAAAACAGATTAACGTTATATAAACGATTGTCAAATTATTTAATTAAATCTTTTCGTATAGCATTTTCATTAATTTAGACATCTTTCTTTATAGCTAAAGCTGATACATTTTCACAAGTAGACTTACAAAAATTCTCCTTAATTATTAAAAATCTCAGCATTCATTCATCTCCGTTTATTACCACACCTTTTTTCGTATTAACATCTTCCCGTTCACATTCTATTTCTTAAACTCCTTTCTCATTTACACTACTAATTTCACATTAAACTCCTTGTTCACATCTTAATCACTTATACTTCCCCATTTTTGTGTGTGTCTTGACTAAATCATCACTTTACTACATTCTTCTCCTTAACGTCAAATATTACTACATTATCTCCCAGCTTCCTTTTAGTTTCTCTATTCTTCATTTCTCCCTCTCCACTTACATCGTCAGATAATATTTCTCTATTTACTCCTACCCTTTCTAATAATGGTCTGACTTATCCAGTATCCCTCACTCATACGTTCCGATTTCTTCGCAGAACCTACGAATTCTTCATCTCTTATCTTCTTCTTTACCCCAGTAGATCGTACTTTCCTTCTCGTTCCCAATCCAAAACTTTGCTATCCTATTTATACTGTCTTATTGGTTTCCTTACTCCTTGGAGGTTTACCACACCCTACGATTTCGTCATAGAAATTACTATACTTTGACTCTGCTCTTTGACGCAGCTCTGGGCGCAGGTGTATAAACTAGAAATTCCAACTTGTGAAATTTATCAGTAATACGCACTCCAGCAAGGAGGGGTTAAAGGTACAACAGGTCAAAGTTACATCACCTTCCCCTATTTATCATTTCTCTCTCTCCTTTGACAAGATAACACATTATCTGTGTTTCTGATAGAATATACTTTCTCGTTATCTATTACTATTCCATCCTCGAACCTTCTTTTTAAACCGACTGTCCTGCAATGTGAACGTTAAACAATGTCACGCTCAAAGGGAATCTCTGTCTCACTTCTATACATTCCCAGAACACTCCTCCAATAATCTCGCATCCCTTTACCTAGCACTTTGCCTCTTTGTACCCTTCCCTTCCGCAATCTACTCGCCCTTTTCTAATATTAATCTTATCGAAGTATTTCACAGCCTTCTCATACCCTCTCTAACAAATGCTGATTTTAGATCTGTCAAACTTACGTTAACCCTTTAATTTTTATTTTTAATTTACCTACAAATATTTTAATTTCATAAATTCATCACATATTCTCTAAATATTGACATCAGTGGAACTTTGTTCAAAACTTTCGTCGTTTCGAGAGACCAACTGACGGAAGTATGTGATTGGAAAGTAATAGATAGCTGATCGAAACGGGTATTCACTTTTCTTGGAACATGGAAGGGCGTTAGGGGTAAGTTTGGAAGCTAAATTGCAGAGTTGCGTCCTTCGACACTTAACCCCGCGGTCAGCTCTTTCTCCAGGGCCTTTCTGGAATTACTCCCTTCCATCCTCTCTTGGCAGGGCTCCCCGAATTCCCTAATTCGCCTCGGCCGTTGCGTTCTCTAACTTCCCAATTCCATCTACACCCGTCAACATTGCTCACTTTTACCCGTCTCCGCTCATTCCATCCACACTCCTGTGGCACCACAAGCTTCACCCGCTTGTACTGTAGTACTTTCCATCACTTTCACGAATCGAATGTCCAGCCGTTCCTCCTTAGGGCCTTTTCGACGCAGCAGCCGCAACCACGATTTCCGCTTCTGCCCCTGTTCTCTTCGCCCGAGCAGTAACGTGATGGATCTCCGGCCTCGTCCTCATCGACCCCTTTTAGTGCCAACAAACCCCGCCCGCTTTCTCTCCCGTTTTCTCCGTCGCCGCTTTAAAATCTTCACCTGCGTCGTCTCCGTCGTCAGTAGCGTCCCCGTCGTCGCCAACAATATAGCAACCGTCGCGCCAAATAAAACTGTAATCATCGTCTCAATGACAATATAATAATCGTTGAAACAAGACAAACATCACTACAACATAACCGTCTTCACAATATAACCATTTTATTACAATTAATATAAACACATCATTACAATTACCACTATCCATTATCGCAGTCACTGGCGTTTTAATCTTCATCAGCGCCATCCCTATAATCAGCTCCTTCCTTTCCGTTGCCAGAGCGCAATGTTCCGAACGTCTCTTTCACTCCCTTGCCTGCAGTCGCTCCCGTTACGCGGCTCCGCGAGCCACTTCCAAACATCCGAGACATTTTAGCTCGGCCATCGCAGCCCCCTTAGTAACTAATCAAGTCACCAGTCAATAGTTGGTCGATTGTTGTGGGTCTATTGCTGTGGGTCGATTGCTGTGGGCCGATTGATGTGGGCCGATTGTTGTGGGTCGGTTGTTGTGGGTCGGTTGTTGTGGGTCGGTTGTTGTGGGTCGGTTGTTGTGGGTCGGTTGTTGTGGGTCGGTTGTTGTGGGTCGGTTGTTGTGGGTCGGTTGTTGTGGGTCGGTTGTTGTGGGTCGGTTGTTGTGGGTCGGTTGTTGTGGGTCGGTTGTTGTGGGTCGGTTGTTGTGGGTCGGTTGTTGTGGGTCGGTTGTTGTGGGTCGGTTGTTGTGGGTCGGTAGTTGTGGGCCGATCGTTGTGGGTCGGTTGTTGTGGGTCGGTAGTTGTGGGCCGATCGTTGTGGGTCGGTTGTTGTGGGTCGGTTGTTGTGGGTCAGTTGTTGTGGGTCGGTTGTCGGGGGTCAATAATTACCACCAATAGTCAAGATAGTACACTACCACATTCACGATCATAACTTGCAGCTCCGCTTCGGCCGCCTCCACTGCGCCCCCCGCGTGCGCTGTCGCCCGCGCCGTGTCGGGGGCGCTGGGCCGTGCGGCGGGCGGCCGCAGGCACGGAGGCTCCGCGCTCGACGCGTGGAATGCCACGCTCCAGAGACGCCGCCCTGCGATGCACGGCCAATTTTATGGGCAACGGGCAGGCGATGCGGCAGCAGAGAGCGCTCTCGGCCCTTTCCACTCCGCCAGGCCAGGGCGCGGCGGCGGGCCGCGTTGGGTGGAGGTCGGTGGTCAAGTTTGTGGTTGAACCTCGTTCAACGTTTACTATTTCGCTCGGGAACAACACTCTCTACTCTACAGTAGATTTCTGGCAAATGGTGCTGAGGGAGTCAGTTCGCTTTTGTATTAAATATATATTCGCAACATAATCACAGCTGTTGTCTGTCTTCAATTTTAAAGAGCAACAAACTTATTCACATTCCACCTGTAGTCTTTGTCATATAACACCTCTACATTTCCACATAATCTATATTATCAGAGTATCGCAAAAAATATAGAGAAGCTGGAATTATGTCGTAAATGGTCACATAACAATGATGTTGAATGCTTTTGTCATTATATACATTCCTCACAATTTCCACGCTAATACTTAATTTCAAAATATTTAAAAAACAATTCGTATTGAAATTCTTGAAATACATTTGATTTATTGCAGCCCTATGAAAGTGAGGCAAATCAATGACTAGTCTCGTCACTAAACATTTCCTCAGTGTTTCTAAAATGACTAAATTTCCCAGAATGTTTTTGTTGAAAGGAAATAGTGGTAAGATGTATTAGACGTCTATTGTAGTGGGTACTTTACATACTGCGTCTGAATAGCCACCGTAATAATGCAAGACCGGCCATAAGCTCTTCTTTACTGTACTCGTGATGAAAACATTTATCAGAATATATGTTTAAACTTTGTGTATGAGACAAAGAATTTCAGAATTTCAATTAAGGCAACAGTAAATGATGTGTAAAAAGTGTTATGTTTAAAATGTATTTTAGGACGCAGCATTTCTCAATACGTGTTCACAATGGGATGAACACTGGGTGTGAGTTAGCTAGAGATTTGAAATTAAGTGAGATTTATTGTGATAAGTACTAAAAACTCTGAAAGAGTTGAACAAGAAGTCAATAGTGGCATGTGCATTAAACCAGTACATTTGCGAATGCAAATGTTTCGTATACACCATTACTTGATGTCGGTAGAATACGTGTGATTCAGTATTAATGTTGTTCTGTATTAATGGAAAGAAGACGGTAGTGCACGCTAAAACGATGAAACGAAATCGATAAAATTCTGCTGTTAAAACCAGACAAATTATTCCTCTCTGAACAGCTTACACACAAATTGTTAAATTTTATAATTAATGGTTTATACACAGTTAATGATTTACACACAAATTCTTAAAAAGATAATGAGTCAGAAAGTAATCGCTAATATTCAACTACTACACCCGAGAGAACAGGAATTACATGAAATGTACGCCTATCTCTACAAATGATTTTTAAAAGTTAAGTACTCTCTATTAACACAACTTTCTGCTATTCTGTTTTTCGAATGTATGAAAAAGTGCAGGAAATACAAAAAGTCCAACGAAACGGGAACACGTCACGTGGTAAGTTCTCGCAGAATATATTCTTTACGTTTTGCCATTCATTCACAATATATTTGACCATGAAAAAAAAATTCCTAAAAAAGAATATAGCTTACATAAACATTAATTAACAACACTATTTCAATCATTTTTCAGTATGTCTATTTTAGGTGAAAAAAATAGATGCATTAAAAAATTCCAGATGTTTTAATACCTCTGTAGCCAAAAATGTTACGTCCAATAGCTCCACAGCATATTCCTCTCATGTGTGACAACCGGCGAGCGAAAACCGCATTTCGGCCAGAACTTTCCGGTGGTCGAGTCTTAAATGTATGAAGGAGGCGAAAGCGTGACTCTGCGAGGTCCGTGCCCTACCGCACCGGGCGCCGTTTGAGGCGCGTCGCATGTGGCCCGAATGGGCGGAGGGCCATCCGCCACCTGTAAGAGGCAGCGGCCGCACTTGCGAGCGGGGAGCCAAGGAGCGCACGGCGCATCGATCCACTAACTGGAGGGTGGCGGAGGCGGTGACGGAGGCGGTGACGGAGGCGGTGACAGAGGCGGTGACGGAGGCGGTGGCGGTGGCGGGAGCGGAGGCGGAGGCGGAGACGGAGGCGGAGGCGGAGGCGGGAGCGGAGGCGGGAGCGGAGGCGGGAGCGGAGGCGGGAGCGGAGGCGGGAGCGGAGGCGGGAGCGGAGGCGGGAGCGGAGGCGGGAGCGGAGGCGGGAGCGGAGGCGGGAGCGGAGGCGGGAGCGGAGGCGGGAGCGGAGGCGGGAGCGGAGGCGGTGGCGGAGGCGGTGACGGAGGCGGTGACGGAGGCGGTGACGGAGGCGGTGGCGGTGGCGGGAGCGGAGGCGGAGGCGGAGACGGAGGCGGAGGCGGGAGCGGAGGCGGTGACGGAGGCGGTGACGGAGGCGGTGACGGAGGCGGTGACGGAGGCGGTGACGGAGGCGGTGACGGAGGCGGTGACGGAGGCGGTGACGGAGGCGGTGACGGAGGCGGTGACGGAGGCGGTGGCGGTGGCGGGAGCGGAGGCGGAGGCGGTGACGGAGGCGGAGGCGGAGGCGGAGGCGGAGGCGGGAGCGGAGGCGGGAGCGGAGGCGGGAGCGGAGGCGGGAGCGGAGGCGGGAGCGGAGGCGGGAGCGGAGGCGGGAGCGGAGGCGGGAGCGGAGGCGGGAGCGGAGGCGGGAGCGGAGGCGGGAGCGGAGGCGGGAGCGGAGGCGGGAGCGGAGGCGGGAGCGGAGGCGGGAGCGGAGGCGGGAGTGGAGGCGGGAGCGGAGGCGGGAGCGGAGGCGGCATCGAGAGTGGGGGATGGATTGGCGGCGGGGGCGGTGGGGGTGGCGGCGCCGGCGTCTTCTCATCCGCACAGTCTCCCCGCACGCGCTGTCGTCGGTGCTGTCACCACAGTGGGGAATAGCCGCTGCCACCGCTGCCGGTGCTTTAGTCACCTCTGCCGCCCCCTTCGATAGTCCTTTTGCTGATATTTGCTCCTGGGTCAACTTGTTTCTTTTTCTATCGCTTGTTCAACTTTAGCCCACTCTCCCTTTCACCCCACCCCGTTGCTTAATGAGTTGAATCACCCACTATTTTCTCTTCCTGCCTTTTTTCTCCCATTCACCCTCCTTTCTCTTTCTTTTTCTTCTTCACTTTCTCTATCTATTTCTTTTATCTTTTCACTTCGTTATCTCCTTCTCCCACTTCTATTCACATCCTCATTCCTTCCTCTTCCTCACCATTTTTTTTCTATTTTAGCTTCGTATTCCACAACTTTTTCGTCTTCTTCTTCTTCTTCTTCTTCTTCTTCTTCATCTTCTTCTTCTTCTACTATTCACATTGCTTGATCTCACTCTTCTGTTGTTACTACCCAACTCAACTTCACCTTATCTTTCTCACTGTCCTCTATTTTCGTCTTGACTATCGTATTCTTCTTGTTCTTCTATTTATTGTACTCTTAATCCTCCCCCGGCGCTGCCGTGTAATACGTCTCTACTCCTCGGCTCTCCCCCTATTCCCCACCCCCGCCACATCTCCCCGACCCACCCCCAGCGCCTCCGCGCCGCCTCCGGGTTATCGCCGTGCTCCTCGCCCCCCCCTCCACCCACCCACGCCCCCACCCACGCCCCTGCTGCGCTGCGCTGCGCTGCGCGGTGGGCGGGTGCAGGCGCTGCGCGATAACGCCCGCGGGCGCTCCCGAGCTCTGCGCCGCCTTGGCCGCCCCCGCCTCGCCCCGCCCCGCCCCGCCCCGCCCCCCTCGACCTCCGCCCAAGAAACGCGGGCGCTGCTTGTTCCAGCCGTGTCTCAAAGGCGGATCTGCGCGGCGCGCGAACGCGGCTTTAAACCGTCCGGGAGAGCGTGCGGGGCTTTTCCTCGTGAAGGAGGAGACGCGGAAAGTTATGGTAGTAGAAATCACGTCTCTAGTAGACACTATGTTGCGTGCACTTCTAAACAATGTTGCGAGACAAGATATCCAATGGGTTTGCAAATTAATATGCAGAAAATTCAACAGAAAATATGAAGAAAATTCTATTTAAAACTATTAAATAGTAAAGAATTCTAATGATTGTAATTCTTATGGATGTTATTAAATGCAATTCAATGTAAGAACATTGAATTTATGTTTTTTAAAGCAATGTTTTCATTGGAAATACGCTGTGACATAAGTAGTTATGACAATAGGTATTTGTCTCGAAAATGAAGTTACTGCAACCTTGAAAAAATGAATACAGTAATACTGTATAAAATAAGTAAACTTTCAGATGTTCAATTCATTACGTTGTAACATACGTAGTAGTTTAAGTAGAAAATTCATTTGAGAGTGACTATAAATGGTTTACTAAGTCACTGAGAAATGTTACTACTGGCGCATAACATTATACTGGATGTTATCTGCGCTACAATACAGTTAGTTTTACCTTTTTGCAACGTTTGCATTTAATTGTTTAATTCACACACGGATGTAAGTTGATAAGTCAAAGCTACATAAGTATTGTCTACATTAGAGCATCTAAATACTCTATTCTATTTCAAAGTACTTCACACCCGCGAACAATTCTCTATCATTGTAAGACGAACCCTTTAAAGTGCAGAAAGGTTGCACTCATCTCCTCCCTATGCCTGTTCCCACCGCAAGAACTGCCTAAATACCAACACGAAATGGAGTTTCCAGAAGATCGCGCGACCAACGCGGCGCAGCACGTCGCCTCATAACTTGCCCACCGTCAGAGCGCAGCACCATCGAGCCCGGCACGTCCCCCCTATATGCACGTCTCTATCCCATTTCCCACCGGCGCCCCGCGCCGCCCCGCGCCGTCCCGCCCCGCCCCGCCCTGCCCCGCCCCGCCGCGCGCGCCGCCTCTCGAACGCAAGCACTTGCGTAGCACCGCGCTCCTAATTTGCTTGCGTAAATACAAGCTATTTGGCGGCAGAAGTAACTTTAATATTGTCCCGGAACCAGATAGTACATGCAAATTCGACGCCGGAGTCCACGCAACACACCGCAACTTTGCATTCAAGCCGGTCCCCCCCTCCCTGCCCCCCGTCTCGTACCGTGTCCCCCCGCGCCCCGCCCCCTCGCGCTAAACTCTGTCGTTGGAGCCCTGGCGCCCCGCCCCCGCGCCGCTTTGCATCCCCCTGCGCCCCGCCCCCCTTCTCGCCCCGCTGCCAGATCTGCCTCTCGATACGCAGCGCAGGGGGCGGGGTGATAGCCGCCCAGGGCGGCACATTTTTGGGAGCGGCGCGGAAAAACAAGAGAGGAAATGTGACCAATCTTCCTATAAGTCTGCGTTAACGTTGACTCGTTGGATAAACATCGCCTCAAATTAATGGTCATGTAATACCTACAAACCACGAAAGGCGTGCGATGTGCTGTAACCACTATCATCTCTGCTTCTCACTTTCTTCAGCTTCTCATAAACTTCTCGGCATTCACTGTTTCACTTTTTCTCCCTTTATATGTCCTACCTCTTTGTCGTTCTCTCTTTCTTTTCCTTTGTTGTTCTCTCTTTCACTTTGTCGTTTTCTATTTCTCATGCTCTCTTTCTATCTCTCTATTTGTCGCTCACTTTCTCTCCCTTTGCAGTTTTCTCTCTTTGCGCTCTCTCTTTTGTTGTCGCTCTCTTTCTCTTGCCTGTCTATGTCGCCACTCTCTCTCTTCCGTTTCTCTCGCCTCTCCCTCGCTCTCTCACCTCTCTATATCATTCTCGCCTCTCCAATCGGCCAGGTGGGACTCTGGCCTGCCATCCACACATTCTCATTATTTCCGGTGTCTTTCGAAACGGTTGGGGGGTTTTTGTGTATGCAAATGAGGGATCGACCTTTCCCGGCCCCCATAGAGTACGAGTGGAGCGGGATGCTGAGGGAGAAATCGTGTGTAGTCTGTGGCCCTTTTTGCAAGGTACTATTCGGACATTCGCTCTACAGTAAACATCCTCCTCTGTAGGAACTCAATCTGCGATTGATCAATTGATCGATTGTTTGATTGATGTTCGCAGACACGCTAACTGCAATAATACTTGTTATCGTTAGTGTAGTGAATGTTATTTATCTCGGGAGGGGCGGTGTTCTTCCTGCTCTGAATGGTGACATTCGGCGCCGACCTGTTGGTTTGCTTGCGAGGAATATTCCCTTCCAGGTATCACCCCCTGCGGGGCACCACCCCAGCTCTGAGCTCCCGACTGGTCTCTCGAAATGTGTTGTTGCGTGAATGCAAGCATGTAATAATAATAATAATAATAATAATAATAATAATAATAATAATAATAATAATATTTATTTTTCTGCTAATGAGCTTTCGCTCGGTGGCAGAGTTTTACAGCACATGTACAGAGATATTAATGTTACATATATATAATATGAGAAGTACAACTAAGTAAAAACTAACGAAAGTAAAACTAAGGAGAATGTCTAAGAAGACCTAACATACACAGTTATTTGGCATCACACGCAATTCTCTAGGCGTTTCCGGAAGCAACGCACACTGGAGGGAAAAGTCGCCAGTACTGCAGCAGGTACTGGCGACTTTTCCCTCCATGTGAGTGCGGGGTTGGGTAGGACAAGGAAAAGTAAGGAGAGATCGCGCGCGGCCCGTGTTCCGTTAGTTAGGGCACTGCTCCGGCGCTCACCTGATATTAACAGGAGAAACAAGGTAAAACTGTGGATCAGAACAGATGCTCCCCCGACACAGCGACTGAATACGACCTAGGACTTATGTATCTCGTTGGTCTCGAAAGTCCGCCGCCGTCGGGATTCGAATTTTGGCATCTCCCGCTCAGAGCCACTGCTGAGTTCACGCTGATGCTGGCGCTGATCGACCCTACGACCTCTGAGTCAAGAAGATCGATTCTGTGGACTGCGTACTTTAATGCACCTGGCCCTTCACATTATTTTCTGAGGACATAAGCAGGATGGCGTAAACCGCCGTTGATCCGCGATCTGATACGCTCCGAGAAGTCACGAAGGTTAAGCAACTTTAGATATCGCGGTTTCCAGGGTGGGCGAAAGTCTGGGAACCACAGGGATCTAACGGCGCCGAACACCTGATCGAAGGTTTAAAAACCAATGATTTAACAACGACTGACGATGACTGACTAGTTTAAGGAGGATGTCTCCATTTTGCGTTGATGCCGGTACGTTGTTTTATACAATGCTGTTACGAAGTAACGTAACACAACTTAAAAAAACAAAAAAATACTGTTTTCTTTGAATTTGCATGAGCTTCTCGGATAACACAAGCGCCTTGAGCTACATCCCTTCCAGTCCTTCGTTCTTGCACATAATTTTATCCGGCGCTATATTGCCTCTTCTTGCTTCCACAGCCGTTCGTCCGTCCGTATCATTTCCTCCAGTCCCCGCTCGGCTCAGGCGGCGAACCCTCATGATGTCGTGTACGAATGATAGCGGGTCGGGGCGCTATCGTGCGTTCTTTTGTGACATGTAACAAAAATTCTAAGCGTGTTTGTGCATAACGAAGAACAATTTCACATTCAAATGTTCTTTGTCTAGTGGCGCCTGTCACAGCCACGCGCGTGGGAGGGAGGGTCATCCACTCGCGCACGGGCTCTCCGCCCTCGCTTATCGGGCGTGCTCGCCCTTGAAAGAGACGCGCCACGCCAGACCGCACTGCAGCGCGGCGGCGGGGACGGGGCGACGGCGGTGGCGGAGGCGGAGGCGACAGCGGTGGCGGCGGAGGCCGGGGGTGGCGGGGGCGACGGAGCCGGCGGTGGAGACGGAGGCGGCGGTGGTGGTGGAGGCGGTGGCGGAGGCGGCGGCGGCGGAGTGGGAGGCGGAGGCGGCGGCGGAGGCGGCGGCGGCGGCGGCGGCGGCGGCGGAGGCGGCGGCGGCGGCGGCGGCGGAGGCGGCGGCGGCAGCGGAGGCGGTGGCGGTGGCGGTGGCGGAGGCGGTGGCGGAGGCGGAGGCGGAGGTGGCGGCAGAGGCAGCTGCGGAGTCGGAGGCGGTTGCAGAGGCGGGGGCGGAGGTGGCGGCGGGGGGGGGGGGAGTCGGTGGGCAAGAAATCAGGCGGAGGTCGAATGGGTTCTCTGCGGGAGAGTTTTGATACTTCACTTGCACTTCCGAAACTTACAATATCACTAGTTTTTGTTTGCGTAATGAATGTATGTTATAATGACAATATTGAAAGTAGCGTGTAAAAAGTAGGCTTCACTTAGAAAAGGCGGTACGCTGCAACTGTGAAGAAAAACGAAGATATTTTTATTATTATTATTATTATTATTATTATTATTATATCACTATTATCATGATTAGTATTAATGTTATTAGTTTTTTACGATTATTCTATTCTGAAGAAAGACATACGTGAGATGTCCGTCTAAACATAATATTTGTCATGAATCAGGAATTCAAGGCAGACAATTCTGATTTCGTTGTGTAAGTATTCGACTCATTTTCTCCTTAAAATTAGCAAGTGGAAGCAACGTAGTGGCGGCGCATAACGCAATATCCCAGGGAGGCAACATAATGTGTAAAGACTACGGTATTAGAAAAAGAGAAACCAAATCATATTATGAACAAACTATTAAATGAATATTAATACTATATTTTGCACATTTCTTATTATAAGACTATCAACCTTCAATTTCCGACTTTATTGTCACATTTGTGTTAATTTTCACACTGTGTTTATTTGGGAAAATCTCATTTAGAACTTAAAATGTAATCACAAAATTTTAGACTAAAGGGAATATCCTGTATAGAGAACGTATATTAAAAATAAATGAAATCAATTCATTTTTTCATTCCACACAGATTTCACGATTGTTGGAAAAGTGTTTGGTTCAAAAACACGATACATTCCAGTAATGTGTCTACACTACTTTCCTCTTTATCCCCAGCTTTGTAATAATAATAATAATAATAATAATAATAATAATAATAATAATAATATATAAGAGGCTTAGTAATAAAAACCTTTCTTCACCAATACCGGTTTGCTACATTATGATTGTAAAATGTGTAGTTCATAAACAGTTTTCAATAAACGAACGTGTCCACAGCCTCTTCTTCAGCTAATTTTACAGACTCTTTTCTCATCACTTCTACAAATACCAATTTATTGATAACCGCTGTGCAAATAGCTTGGAGATCACTGCGGTCTCCCAGATTCCTTCCAAAGCGAGAGCTAGTAAGGACACAGACATCAGATTATCTGAGTAGATTCTCACACAGTGTTACCGTAACACATCTGCATAAAAGCCGGGTGCATTATACATCTTCAGAACCCTCACACTAAACTAATTCTGGAAATAGGAAGAACCTGGGGAAAATAATATGTAAGTTGATAAGAAAAATTTCTGTTAAAGTTCGGAAGATAATTGAGAGGCTTTATCTTCTTGCACATACAGAAAAACAATCCGTTTTTTGTTGAGAGAACAGTCGATCCACAGTCTTTCTAGTTTACATTTTGCAGATGACCCGACGAAAGATTAGTCATGAATGTTTCATTCAAACACGCCGTGTACATGCCTGAAAACGTGTGAAAATGGAACAGATTTAAAGTTTAACTGCTTTAATGCACTGAAAGTGGTTTTACAAATTGATGAAAATTGGACGTTTTAAACGCAAAATGCGTTGGGAATAAGGGATAGAATAACACAGGTGTATGTAGCACTGCTGGCGGTTGACTCAAGTTAATTTTTGTGATAACGATGCAGCTTGGACATATGAATTAAAAGAATACCTATTATTTTTAAACTGTATTCAATTTATTTTTGTCATTTGAAATTTCCGCTTTAGTGTGAGGTGTGAAGCAATCTGCATATTTTTTATTTTTAACATACATATATCAGTTTCATTTCCTTAATTTGAAATTTTGTTTATCTATAAATATTTAATGTATTAATTTATTCAGGCAATTTTGTTTTTTGAATGCTCTTTCACATCCGTTTATAAACTTCTGAATTAAAATAAATTTACAGAATAGTTGGATATATTTTAATGAATTACGTTCTAATTCATTAAAATATATAAAAAAATATTTAAAATGTTACAGCATAATATGTGTGTTCATCATTAATTAAAAACACTAATTTTGCGCAGACAGTCCGATAAATGGCAAAACACGTATTGCGATCACTAATTAATATGCAATAGTTGACTAATAATAATGTTTATTATTATACGAAATATTCAATGGCTGTGTTGCTTAAATGCGAGCCAGTGATTTCCTCGCAGTCATAAGGTCTTTAGATATCTTTTGGGCGCATGAAGGACAGCACACACAATTGCTATACAAAATTTGCTCAGCCACATCAAAGAAAATCAAGGATTTGAGATATTAAAAACACTATCAATTCATTATTCCAAACAATAATGTGTGTGTTCGTTATTCAAATATACAGGATGCAACACTTAATTTCACAAAAATTTGAATTTCAATTTCCCGTCAACTATGTTTCTGATTTGGCCAGTTATTGACGTTTACAAAACCCACATGCTTCTACTCGTAGTAAATAATCATTAATTCTAATAACCAAGCTATTGGGAACAATTGAGTAAAATGGAAAAGACGCAGTAATCAAAAGTCCTCGCGTTAGGCGTTTGGCACCTACTTCACTTATTCGGGTATCCGTGTACACAACTGTGTTTGCTAAGCACAACGCTTCAAGAAGTCTGGAAAAGGATCTATTAATCAGCTGCGGAATAGTCACTTGAAAAATCACGTGCCCCCAAACAGCGGCAGTGGTGGAAAGAGCTTAGGTGTTGATTTTGGAAGAGGATTATTTCGGCAATGCCAAACCGTCACGCAAGAAATTTATGATCGTGTTCTAAATGGGAGTAAAACAACGGGTGGCTATATGTATTATTCAGTTTAGCTCTGATTTTCTGGTAACATAGAGATGTTCTGGTGTAACAACCCCAATTTTAAACCTTTTCGACAACTGTGCTTGGAGTGTAGTAGATGTTCTGAAATCAAAATATTGCGTTTTTACAATATCGCTAGTGAAGAATCACATGCCGATTTGGTCAGCGCTACTACACAGAGGATATCTTAGCAGTTAAAGTAGATGATGTGGACTGATATTTAGGTTGAGGGGAAAATAATTACAATCTAAAGAGGTCACACAATTGATATGCGAAAAACTTTGTTTAACAAATACATTTTCAAAAAAAGACGTTGACTTGATTTTTGCGTTACATCCTGGGGTGTGTTAAAAATACCAGTTTGTAAATGTCATTTCATTTCCTTGCAAGGATATTTACAGCAGAAGAAACATTATTCCAAATTAGTCATGTATGAATTTTAAATGATAACCTGTAATAAATATGAGTTCGGATAATTGGAATAAATATAACGAATATTCCAATTCTAGATTGAACTGTAACCTATCTAAAGCTAGTTGTAAGTGCCAACTACAAATTGATGATTTCCTTGTTTTATGCTAGTGGGAAGCCAAACGCAGACTTTAATTAATAGGATACATTTGTAATCATTTACGTAATTACATAAGTGTGAAATTTTTTTCTCGCAATTTATACATTTTGACAGAACTACTTATGCCCCAAATTATAGAATATTTATGTAACTGCTACAACGTTCTTAACTTTACACTCTATTTTCTTGGCTTTCTATGACATAAATTTCTTGAATGCTAATTTATTTTCACCAGAATCAAATCTCTATTACACTACAACTTGGTTCCGGCCCTCACGACTCGAACAAACATAAACGAAACGCGTGCGCGGACGATATCACTGAATATTAGTGCTTAAGTCAACAGCGCAAGTGACGATTGTTAACGACACTCGTACCCATGAAGAGGCTTCACCCGCTCATGCTGATTTCGAACGGCGCGGCCGGGGCACTGCACAGGGTCGCGCGATGGCCCAGCAAATAGCATCAGTAATCTGATAACGAGGCCTAATGATTATTGCGGGAAATTCGTGCAATTAGTGATGCGATGGCTTTGTGCACGGAGCTACGTCCGCCCGCGCCTCCCGCCCTCATAGCCTCGCCTCGCTCCATCCCGCCGCCTTCCCGGCGCTCCCCGCCCCGCTCCATACACACCTTGCCCCTCCCCACCCACCCCTCCCCGCTCCACCTCCCCCCGCCCCTACCCACCCCACACCACCCAACCCGCTCCACCTCCCCCCGCCCCTACCCACCCCACCCCAACCCGCTCCACCCCTCCCCGCTCCATCTCTCCCCGCCCCGCCCCACCCCGGTCCACCCCTCCCGGCTCTACCTCTCCACGCCCCTACGCAAATCCAACCCCACCCCTCCGTGATCCACCTCTCCCCGCTCCTCCCCACCCCACCCCGCTCCTCCCCACCCCTCCCGCTCCATCCCTCCCCGCCACACCCCACCCACTCCACCCCTCACCGCACTACCCCTTCCCGCCCCACCTCTCCCCGCCCCACCCCGCTCCACCCCTCCCCGCTCTACCTCTCCGCCCCTCCCCACCCCACTTCACCCCGCTTCACCCCTCCCCGCTCTACCTCACCTCGCCCCGCCCCGCCCCACCCCGGTCCACCCCTTCCGGCTCTACCTCTCCACGCCCCTCCCCAAATCCAACCCCACCCTCCCCGCTCCACCACTCCCCACCCCACCCAGCACCACCCCTCCCCGCCCCATCCATCCTCGCCACACCCCACCCACTCCACCCCTCACCGCTCTACCTCTTCCCGCCCCACCTCTCCTCGCCCCACCCCGTTCCACCCCTCGCTGCTCTACCTCTCCGCCCCTCCCCACCCCACTCCACCCCGCTCCACCCCGCTCCACCCCTCACCGCTCTACCTCTTCCCGCTCCACCTATCCCCGCCCCACCCCGCTCCACCCCTCCTCGCTCTACCTCTCCGCCCCTCCCCACCCCACCCCACTTCACCCCTCCCCGCTCTACCTCACCCCGCATCTCCCCACCCCACCCCGCGATACGCCTCCCCGCCCCTCCCCACTTCACCCCGCCTCACCCCTCGCCGTCCCACCTCACCACACCCCGCCCCTTTACGTTCCTGTCCACCCCACCCCATCTCGTCCACCCCGCCCCCTCTCCGCCTTCGTCTTGCACCGTCCCCCGCCCCCGACCCCAGTGCCTCCCCGCCCTTCCCTGCTCAATCCCACCCTGCACAACCCTCCCCCCCTCTCGCTTCACACATCTCTGACGCCGTTTCGATTCTTCTAATCCCCCTCTCCACGCCTCTCTCCCCCCCGCGCCCACCGCCCGGTGGGGCGATAATCGACTTTGCGGTATAAATAATGCGGTGCCGCGTTTTCGTACGGGCGCGGTCGCGCGGGGGCAGATAGCGCTGCGGTCGCCGGCGCTCGCGCGGCCCGCCGGCGTCCCCAGCGTCCGAGTTTTTACCTGCAGCGCGGTTTCGTCAGAGCGCGCGGCGGCCTGGGAGACGAGGAGAATGCGAAAGGCAGGCCGAGGGAGCAGACGTGTCCGACACAGGTACACGACTTGCTTCTGTTTGGGCGTTCTTCGATACGTTGCTAGGGAGGTTGTTCCCTTCTTCTCTACACACCTTCGGATGTACGTGACGTAGTGGCTAGCGCATGCGTGTTTAACCGATGGGACCAGGTTCGACACCTGGTGCAGTGCCCAACAGGTCCTAGGTTTGAGTCGCGACGGTGGCAGGATTTTCGACACTAGCTAGATAACTAGGTTGAATTCAGTCGCTGTCTGGAGGAGAATCCTTACGTTCGGCTGCTCTGATCGGAATTTTTCAGTAATTTCTCCGATCAACAACAAAAGAATGTCGGAGCAGTTCCCTAACAAACGGACCACAGACATCCCTTTCTCGTGCTTGTTCTATCCTTACCTCTCACTTAATCACACTTACACTTACATGTACTACACTAACACACATATCGGGAGACCGCTCAAGAACACAGAGCTTGTCCTAGCTGGGTAGTGCCCCACTGGTAGGATATACCTGATTGGAGAAAAAACCCGCTAGCTGACGGTAGTAGGTTGGCACCGGATCTCACCATCCAGCGGGGGCAGATCACCGGAAGCTCCAGAGGAAACACATGCACAACACTTACGGGATTAATGACCTTAGTAGCTGTCGCGTCCAGAATCGCTAATTAATCGATCGAATCATACACTAAAACTACTCACTTTTTCGAAAAAATCTACACGACCTTATTTAAAAATCTGTGCCCGAAAAAAAGATAACATTACCAAAAATATTTATATCCAACAATATAGTTGTGGGCGTTGACGTAGCATTGGACGCGCCCGGAATCACTAGTAATCAGTGAACTATCCAGGTTCAATCACCGGTCAAAGCGTGTCTGGGAATATTTTGTGAGTTCTTGGCTTGTTTTCTCAGAGTTCTCTCATTTCTCCTACCTCTCATTTCACTATTTATCCATCATTCATTTCACCATTATCGCCAACATCTATTCAGTTGATAATCAGTTGTGAATCTTAATGATCTTAGTCGTTGAAGCGCTTCTCAACCAAGTTAAGTAAGTAAATATATACGAATAACACGGACTCTTCGGCCATAGAAAGACCTCACGCCACCCCCCTCCCCACCGTCGCCCTGTGCTTTCTAATTCGGCGCACCACGAGTTACAAATCTCAGAATATTGTTTCCCCCGACACTCCAGTGGCTAGAAGCCGGAAATGATCCAGTTTCCTTTTATACTTTTGATAATTTAACATTTTGTTTCATTATGCTTGTACAATTCATTTAATTTTAATTTGTTTATCTACTATTTGTATATTACTTTGTAAATTTTTGTAAATTTTTAGCTTTGATGATGATGATCGCTAAACGATTGAAAAGTACACCACGTATTGAATTATTAGATAGTATCTAGTGTAACGTACTAACGATCGAACCTCCTGGTAGCTATTTGGGGACGGGCAGAAAGGGATTTACCACAGGAGGGCGAGAAAGGCTTTCTATAAAGCGAGCGCGCGGCAAAGGGAGGCCCGAGGCGCTCTGGGCTTCTCAGATCTTAGGGAACAGAGACCAAAACATCTGAGCCGCGTGGCAAGCATAAGCGAGCCGTAGAATGTCACGTGATGGACAGCTATACAAGGGAGAGTACAGAGCCAGTAGATGGGTTCTGGAGAAGGTGTCAGAACCTCGTGGTAATGCACAAAACTTGTGCCAGAGCGGTGCAGCGGCGGACAGGGCTCGCGAGGGAAGTCATGTGTTGATGCGCGTTCGGCGACTTTGTGTTCCGTGTGTGACTGCGGTCACGTGGGAGTGATGCTGTGGGCGTGCTCCGAGGTGAGGAGTGGCTAAGACTCGCGACTCGTACTGATCATCAATCGGTTGAGGTAGCTCCTGCGATCAAGGCAAGTCATTGGTTGATGCGCCTGTAAGGACCTTGTGTATGAGTGACATTACTGTCAAACTGTCAAAAGAACTGTCCGCTCGAAACCTAGAGTTGTTACTATACAGAGACTTAATAATTTATTTCACCTGAATGATTTAATAAAACATAATACAAAACGAAAACAAAGAAATAAATTGTCATTGAAACACATTCCTGTGCCTTAGCAAAAATGTTTATAAATGCCAGAATTTAAAAAGACAATAAACATGAAATAAAGTAATAAAATGTTAAGTATGTAAACATAATTCCTTACATTGATTGTTCGATGAAAAATATCTGGCAAAGATATTTTAGTACGCGGCTACTATTCTTTGTTATACCCTGGTATTTGAGAAAATTGCAACATCAAGAAGACGACAATGAAATTTATTTCTCAGATTAGGAATATAACAATACACAAATGATTATAATTACAGAACTATACCTGCATTTCAACCTTGAGAATTCAGAACGGAGTGAAGCGGTAACGCCCTGCCATCACAGCCTCTGGACGTCGTTGCGTGGTCTCAGAGAGAGGCTGGGTATGCTGCTGGGGAACAAGACTACCACGCTCTCTGTACGTGACCACAAAGTGGCTGCAGGAGGACCAGAACGAACAAGTTGCCGACCGATCATATCCCAGATATGTTCTTTGGGCGGCATGTCAGTCAAGTATACAGGCCAGGGAAGAAGTGGTTCCAGTCGATATTCGCAGAAATTTGACACATTTCTCGCCTCATGCTATCGGGAATTGTCCGGCTGAAAAATGGCATGTGGAGCTGCGTGTAGGTTGGCAGTACCTCGGGCTCTAAAACCTCCTTGATGTAGCGACTACTGTTCATATTAAACTCATTACACATGAAGCGAGATCGCACATTGTAGCCAATGACGCCCCAAATCATCACACTTGTCGTTTGTCCGTCATGACATGGAACAGTGCAGGCTGGCAGATTGCGATCACCGTGATAGCGTCGAAAAAATACGCAGCCATTGCTGTATGGAGGCGGGATTCGTCCGAAAACACTCTATTTTGTCACACAGCAGAGTTGTGAAAAGTTCAACTGCCCATTGCTGTGTGAGACGTTGGTGGTCTCAGACCAACGAAATTCGACGCAGTGGTATGCATTCCATCAGCCCAGCTTTCTGCTGATGGCGTCGAACCATCGATGAAGACAAGGGCACACCCGTTGCAGAGCTCCAAAGACGAGCAAACGCTGTAACCACTAAGCGGGAGAAATATGTAGTTTGAAAAAGTCTGAGTGAGGGTAATAACCTCAAATGGCGTGCAGTGCATACCATTTTAGTGAAATAAATTACATTAAATAAATAAATATTGTTAATAATTCTTTAACAGTATCCCCTGACTCCGCTCTGACGACGCCGTTCTGTCGGTTACGACCAAGATTGCGGTTATCTCGCGATGTGGTTACATTGTTCCAACCTGTCCCCACTCGTCGCTGTGCATGACCCTCCTCTACTCATTGGTCCCACACCAGCATCACTGCCGTAGCAGCGCGCTCCGTTAGAGCCGCGTTGTCACGGTACGACAAGACGCGACAAATCATTCTGCCCTGTTCGGAATGACTCACATGCTGAACTTGCGCCCTTTGGCGTCGAAGAGGCATACCGGCACTTGTTTGCACGTTCACGTATCGTACAGCTTATTTGTTCGGAATAGTAATCACTTTTATGGACACACTATTCTTCATATATACTGATTTTTAAGTGATTCCGACCATTCCTTTTGAATGTCGCATTTTTCACGTGTATTTAGAGCACGCTTTGCGTTTCCATTCCCACTGCAACTTTCTCGTTTTCATCAGAGCGGAGTCAGGGGATACTGATGAAGAATTAGGAACAATATTTATTTATTTATTTATTTATTTATTTATTTATTTATTTATTTATTTATTTATTTATTTATTTATTTATTTATTTATTTATTTATTTATTTATTTATTTATTTATTTATTTATTTATTTATTTATTTATTTATTTATTTATTTATTTATTTATTTATTTATTTATTTATTTATTTATTTATTTATTTATTTATTTATTTATTTATTTATTTATTTATTTATTTATTTATTTATTTATTTATTTAATGTAATTTATGTTACGAACATGGTATGGACTGCACGCCATTTGAGGTTATTACCCTCAAGCAGACCTTTTCAAACTACATATTTCTTCCGCTTAGTGGTTCACGAGAAAAGTAATTGGAATGGAGAGGAAACTCTAATGAAACTGTAGTAAAAAGTTTGCTGTTTCCCTTTCCGTATTCTCTTAAATACAATCTCATTAAAATACAATAAAATAATTAAATTTATTTTTATAACGTTATGAACGTACTAAATTTCTCGGTGGAGAATGTTTGCAATATGCAAAGAATAAAATAAGTATGCTTTTAGTTTTCAATTTTCAATGTTCACTAAACACATCTCTTCGGACAGCGGATGTCTACATGAATAACCGAACTAGATCACCATTTCCAAACAATGTTTGAACGGTGGCTGTTACAAAATGTATTTTGCAGAGTGGCTGTTACATGCTTGTGTCAGAAATGAAATCGGGAGAGAACGTTGAGCAAGAATCCACTCCTCTCATTTAAATAATTTTCCTTCATGGTTCGATATTTGCATTTCATATTAGCACTCTTATGGGACTCTTCAATTTCAATTTCATCAATTAGTGAAATTTATCGGTTTACTGAAAAAAATGTGTTCTGAAAATTCTGTTTTAAATTGATCTGTTTTTTCAAGAATTATTTTTTGAAATATATTCAGTTTAGAGATAATATCTTCACCACAATGGATTTAATAAGGATCAAATTCATTGCTTCATTCAGAAGTTGTTAAGGGGCCGCCAACCATTGTATGTCCTCCAGCCATTTATCTGAAAGAGTCTCCATTCATTTCATTCTTTTCACGAATATTACGCCTTTGAGGCACTTCGGTGAATGAACGTTGAACTTTTCAGTAATGATGCTCTAGTTATCTTCTTCTGGAATCATATCCCCACCGTAGTTACAGTCCTTTAATCATCTTTTTACTTTCTCCTAAGGCGCTCTTAAGTCGTTTGAGCGTCAAATTTTTATACTTTTTGTTTCAATTTCTTAAGAGGGAATTTTAGACCCTGGCTTAGTTTTCTGATAATGGATGGAAAATTAGGTATCAAACATTTTTAACAAGTTTTGGGGCGAAAGAGTCCTTCAGTTGAAAAAAAAAAAAGATTGAGAAATATAAGGAAAAATATCGCACTATGCTTAACTTCGTTTTAATTTTTCTCCCTTTTCTATAACATCAAGAGGAAAGTATTGTAAATACCTCAACAATATTACCTCGAATATTGGCATTAAAATTTAAGATTAAGGTTAATTTCTACTGTACTTCAGATATATTGTAAGCAAAAAAATAATTGTATTAATTACAGAAATAATGCAGTTATTGGGCCAGTAAAATTGAAAATGTAATAGTCTTCGTGTAAAGAATAATTAAAATAGCGTAATGATCGGAGGACTGGCTTAATTAAATCTTACTTCTGTCTTATTACAAACTTTTAAGAGTTGTTTTAAAATACAAAGATTATTACTGAAGTACCGTAAAGGTGTACTCAATGCCAACCGTCTGACTCATGCCTTCTTTTACAAAACAATCAGTGATTATAATTATATACGGTGCAGTACGAATTTATGCTAAGGTGAATGTAGGATTTTGCCGGTCCGGATGGAAGGATCGTGGGTTCGAGTCCCGCCTCGGGCATGGTTGTATTGTGTTCGTCCTTTCACACCCCTATCATCATCATCATATCGTGTTATTCTCATAGTTACAATGCCGTTACATTCAATAGTGGTCGCTAATGACCTAGTGGTTGATGCGACCTTAAATAACAAAAAAAATGTAGGATTTGTTTCCATATTCCTCTACTATATACATGTACAGGTCTTGGTAAATACAAAACATTTCTATTACATTTTCAGAAACACAGTGAACTCTGATTTCATTGGAATAGTGATTATATGGCTCCATAATGTGTTAACCTTCCCAAATTCCATAGTTGTCAAGACTTATTAATACACAACATAAAATAATGTTTCGGGGATTTTCATCTTTCCCTATAGTGAATGTGTAGAATATAATGTTTTGTATTTTTTCTACAGCCCCATCCCACTCAAATGTAATTTTCGGTGTGCAACGTTGCTTCTCAAAATTTTACGACGTCTCAACTTTCCAAGCAATTTTCAAAAATATAGATTCTTGTGGCTTGGAGTTTTCTGCATAACTTCAATGAATTGTTAATCTTTAAACGATGTAAGGCATATAGTTTTCAGTGTAATTGTCGAGTAATTACAACAAGAAAAGGAAAAGTTTCGGTATGACGCGCATTCTCACTAGTTTCAAAGTGTGTATACGATGTTTCTGTAATGTGATACGTCGTATGCACACGTAAGCTTCCGCGGCTTGAATCCATAAATTCTCGGCTATCTGGGAGACGCCGCGTCGTTGGCTGAGAGGCCCACGTTTCGCCTGACATGTCGCAGGTTTCTTCAGGGCAGTGAGGAGTTTTTTGTGATAAGTCGTGTCATTTCAGGAGAAAAGGAAACACACCACCTTCCACTCTTCGATTTGGTGAAATATGTCATCAGTAATATAATATGTAAGGCAATAATAAGTAATTTTTCTGATAACTGCTTCGTTAGTTAGCAGTTTCTTGACGATTTCTTTTCATTTATGACGTTTAGAAGGTCGTCTGAATGCTGAGATTCTAACTAAATACTGCCGAAGAAACATTTTTTTTCGGATGGGAAACCCCCCCAAAAAAGTGTGAGTTGGCAGTATTGGAGTGCAAATTAAGATAGCCCCTTATCACCCGTCCTTAAGCCGTCAGGATCTTAATCCTCAGGCGGTCGACAGAACTGGAACGCATTCCCTGTTAGCAAATGATGCAAATTGTGTCAACAGCTGGTTTTGCGTTGATTCCTGCTTAATATAAGATTTACACTTCTTGAACGGCTTGGGTGCAGTAACAATTAGCTTCTCGGACGGTTGTACTCAAGTTCGCAGGTTCAAAGCCTATCGAAGTCATTAATTTTTAGGGGCCAAAAAAGAAATCTTCGGAAGAGAAGTAAATCCGTCGGTCCCATGTCGTAGATTCACAGAGTGAAAAATATCCTCAAACATAAAAGAAGACTCTGCGCAAAATTCAAATCGCCTATATCGTTGCCCGCGTGATACCGTCTTTCGCTGATATAAGGTGAAAGATGTGTAGCAACATGTGATGAAAGAGCATCTTTGATGGCCTGAGCTTCACCTCGGCATCATTGAGTTGAAATGAACTCGCTAATAAAATAAAGTTAGTCAGACGCGCTTGCGCAAGTTCTGCAAATATAAGGAACGACCATTATCTAGCCATTTTTCTCTCAATGCAGAAGGTATTATGTATCCTTTCACCATAAATACGTTGTTTTGAGGAGATATTTTGAAATTATATTGGGAATTCAGAGCTTCACGCAATTTAGGCCCATAATGAACGTAAATTACGCAGTACTTCATAGCTTTGTCCTAGGATATTAATAGACATTGTGAAATATGTGTATTGTTTAATAATTTTTGCCAAATTATTGGTTAATTTAATTTTTAAGCGATAGGTTTGTAAGGAGCATTATTTGCCAGGGTAGATAATAACCGGAACAAGCTGTTTGCCCTCTGCTGGTAGTTTACCACGTCATGTTTTGAGTTTTGTCTACAAAATGTACTGTGTATAATCGAATTTATTCGCAGAGTTGATTGTGTTTATGAACATTTATGAGAAATTTAGCATGCATAAAATAAATTTAATATAGCTGTCAATTTATACGTACATGCATTTTTTTCTGCTCTTATTCACTCTTCTCTCTTTTGTTATGTGTGGTTCACACATTATCTCGCGTCTAAAATTACTGGTTGGGTTTTGCATAATTACTTTTTATTTCACTAATATGCATTCAAAAGACGTTTAACTATTGTCATTTTAGTATCGATATAGAGCGCCTTATGTAAACTGAAAATTATCGCAAAATTTTATAATTTAGACATGTGCTAAACACTAAAACATAAGTAGTGACAGTGCAGTGACGTTGTGAAACTGAGGGAAACGAGTGTGTAAAAAAGACATTACAGCTCGGTGTTTCCCACTGCGGTGAAGTGGAGTGCTATGAAAGATTTGCACGGTGAAATGTTTACGTTAATTTGTAAAGTTTGTAAAGTTGTTAAGTTAGTGCAGTAAAGTTGTTTGTAATGATAAATTAGTGCATTCTACCCCCAAGTTCTCAAACTTAATTGCAGAATTATTAATAAATCTAATCTAATCTAATTTCACGAGAAATATCCAGTTAGAAGAAAATTGGTTAATAATGACTAAATCATAGAAAAAGTGAATTCATTTAAGCTCCTGAAAAAAGTCATGTCATATAAACGAGACATTGATTCTGATTAAAAAATTAAGAAGTTTAATACGCAAGGGGAATTAGTATCCGGACATTGAAAATCAAAGTCAGGAAATACACTTCTATGAAATTTTACAAAATCCTGTCATCCCTTGCGGGCTGGACGTGAAATCTGGACTAAGGACGAAAGAATAAGAAATAGACTGCAGACCGCCGAACGGAAGTTTCTAAGGGCTGCATTGGCGTCACAAGGAGAGACAGGATTTGGAATGAGGAAATTCGAAACTACGTATTATATATAATAACAAATCAGATTTTGAAGAATACGCCGAGGGAAAAGGAATATTGAAAGACCTAAGGGAATATGAATGTACCAATATTGAGCTGAAAAGGAACATACGTTCTAATGTGGGATGAGAAGGAGGAGGAAGAAGATAGATGCAATGCTGTTTATTGCATACTTACCTATAAGTGACTTTTATTCCATACACTTAAAAATAATTATTAATAAGTATAGCCAAGTATGTAATTATTAGTAAGAATTTGAAAGAAAACTACATTCAAAATAACGACTTTATTTACGCATACAATAGAAATTAAAACTTGGAAGTTGTATTTAATAGAAAGTTTCGAAATTAAAATAAGTGTATAGTAGTTTATTGTAAACGAACTATCTACCCTACAATATGCATAATTTATTGACAGTTGATCGGCTTACAATTTTTCTAAAATTAGAGATAAGAATTTTGTGTCAATCTCTACATTAAAAAAGCATTACTCTGAACGTTACCTGGAAATTACATTTCAAAAGTGAAACTCCATTCAGTTTTTTTACTCATATTGTAGATTTTCTACAGTGCCGAACAAATACATTAGAATTTACTTAGAATGAGTCATTTATGGCATAGAACGTTCTCACCTATGTGTTGTGCAAAATAAAATGGACAACCGCTTCGTATATGGTATCGTGCAATAACTAAATTTGTTATTAATAACTAATAATTAATTAATACAAAAATCATACTCCAATAATTTGATTTATTTTAATCCCTATAGGATTTAAGGAGTTGTCAGATCACGTGCTCTCTGGAGAAAGTTTTTTTGATTCTTAGGAAGGGTTCCAAGTCAAACAATTACACGTATGGAGCAGATAGAATTCTGCGGAAGAAAAATCTTCTTTTATAACGTTCAGACGGTTGTGTTTTTAAATAGTTGAAGCTCTGACGATAGTTCTAAGTATTGGCGAAGAAACAAAATCTACTATTTTATACAAAGGGAAAAACGCAAATTTGCGTATTTTTATAGCTTGGGGTGCAAAGTAAGACATGTACTATGCGAGGCTTGACAATTACCCCGATGTTATGTACTCAGAACCATATCCCTCTAGCCACCGTCAGAATTGTTATGCACCCGCTGTTCACAAACGCAGCTTAAGTCTGCCAAGTCTACAACAGCTCTTTGAATCTTGAAAATGAGTACCAAGTTGCTCTGGTACATGAGATGCAACAAAATCGAAAAACTACAAAATACACTACTGAATCTCTGCTTCTGAGACCAAGATGGTGAAAAATGTTTTGTTTCTAATTAGCGGAACCCGACAGGCGTCCTGCTCTCCATCTCTCTCTTTCTCCGTCTCTCTCACTGTTCCTGTCCCTCTCACTCTCCCTCTCTGTCTCCGTCCCTCTGTTTCCGTCTCTCCGCCTCCCACCGCTTCTGTCTCTTTCTGTTTGTTTCTGTCAGTCAGTCAGTCAGTCAGTCAGTCAGTCAGTCAGTCTGTCTGTCTTTCTGTCTTTCTGTATTTCTGTCTGTCTGTCTGTCTCTCTCTTTCTCTCTCTCTCTCTCTCTCTCTCTCTCTCTCTCTCCACGTCTGCCTGCCTGTATCTCCATCTGTCACTCTCACTGTACGTTCCACTACCAGTCTTAATTTAACAATCGCAGTGGCAGATACTCTCAATACTTTAGAGTGCTGCGGGTTGCGTACAGAGGCTAAACAGGGGCACTTGAGTCAGTATAAAATCTTTAACGTGGTGGTTACATGTGAACATACCCATCATATGCCTATATTATTCCCACAAGTACAATCAATAACTTGACAAAGTTTTGTTGCAATCCGATGAACGCTACGGCAGCGTAGTAAGTACGGACCAACCAAGCAACCGAACGAACAAACATTGATTTTTATATATTAGATATTCTGAGTAACCTTCCGATGTGAAACAACCTCCTCAAAGAACCCATTTTGTTGAATGTGATGAAATTTAAAAACTAATCAAACAGATTTCTACAGGTGTTCTCGCCTTTTACGTCAAACTGTAAATTAGTTATTTATTAGTATTACGATTTTGAAATTTTTCTCATCTTCCCATTTCGGTCATTTGTCTTATTTAAATAACAAACATGAACATTACTTTTAAAATAAAACATATCACAATTATCAGGTGGGTTGTAGATTTTTTTATAAAGGGCGTAGGTCGTGCAAAATGTGTATTTTCCATTTGATGGTTTGTTCTTCGTATCTTGTATGTAAAACACACCACTTTACACCTTGTTATCCGAGTAACTATTACCTACGACGGCGTGCAGTTTAATCAACGCACTCAAGAGGATGCGTTTATAAGATTCATTAAGCAAGAGTGTTTTAATGAATTCATAAGGGAACGTGTCCCCACGTCCATAAATTCATTATAACACTGCTTCAGACAAAATAAAGTTCCAGAAATAATGTAATTACATTTTCATCTTTATCACTGGGTTCAATTTTGATTGCTATGGTTAGATTGCAATTATTTTACCTAAAATCGGCAGAAAAATGAATTTATTTTTTGTAAAATAGGATTGCAAAAAATCTTTTACAGTGACTGAAATTGGGGTGCAAGAAGAATATAAAAATATAAAAACTACCGTTTAAAAAAATGGTTGAAAAACTCGTATGAGCCTCAGAAGCAAATATTTTCTCTTTTATTTGTAACTTTCAATTTTCGAAAATTCAAGGAGTTGAACGAAACTCGGACGGGCGCAATTTTGCTTTCTCGCTACGAAGTAGAGAGAAAGTTATGTAATGCTGCACGAAAAAACAGCGAATTTTCGGCCGAAAAACTCGTATTATTTGGTAATGAAAACGTGGATAAACGCAGTGGCTAAATTTAGAAACAAAAATCCTCTAACTCGTTATGTAGCCAGAATATGTTTTGTTTGACCTTGATCCCGAAAGCTCGAATGACGGTAAAACGTCCGTCTATGAACAACGCTAGCGGCTAAACCGCTCAGCCGATTTTCTTCAAAATTGATGTACCTCAATCGATATGGCTGATGTCGCAGCTCCTTGAATTTTAAAAACTGCTATCTTAATTTTGGGCGGGACTTTACTTGAAGCCCTGGAAAGTTTATGCAACTTTCCTCAGAATGTTGTCAGGTTATATTGCTAATTTAACATGAAATTGACCGGAAACACATGTGGTGGGGCATGGAGTGAGTGTAGTGCGTGGTTCATTCAATTCAACCAGTCCTCATTCAATTCAACCAGTCCTCATTCACTTGGGGTTAGGGTCTTGGCCCGATTCACACTTCACGCGCGATGGACCCACTCCATCTGGTGTATGATGTGTACTTTCTATATTTTGGTGTTTTATTTGTCTTAGTTTATAATATTTTTTGTTTGTGTAGTGTTAATAAATTGATAAATCAATCAATTTATTGAAATGTTTGTTGTCCTCATACACTGTTTATATGTTTTTATACTTTAGCCCTAATGAAGAAATTAAATATGTCGAAACGTTGGCATAACTAATTTTTTCTTTAACCACAATGACCAATCCCGTGAACCAATTTTATTTTATTTTTGAGATTGTAAAAAATTATTTGATGAAATTTCTCTTTTGCTTCGCCATTTGTATGCTGAATTACGTTCTAAACATTATTTAGAGTATATTCCGCATTAGTTCTCGATTCTGTCCATATTCGGGGATTGCAGAGAGATCCCGCCAATAATCAAACAATCCTATATTGGTTGAAGGCAAACAAGCACACACAGGTACGAAATGTTGTGAGTGCATATTGGGATTGCAGAGAGTGACACGTCAGCCTGGAGAACAGTTTAATGTACTTCGGCGACAAACATTTAAACTTCGAATCAACGAATATAGAAACTTGCAATTTACACTATTTAAATGTTCTCAATGTGGATACATTCTGAGTACTTGCATACTTTTGCTCATGTATTTATATATTTTGAGAACAAATGTTGAAAATAAACTTAATTCTCATAAACGAAAAATATTCTGTAGAGATAGAACGCAAAGTCTATCAAAACTTTGTTTGCGTCAGAATGTTTTGAGTAAACAGATCAATTTAATTTAAAAAAATAATAAAACACCTTTTGTTCTTCAAATAAAACTAACCGATTTTAGAATATAGATAGAATTTTAATATATTCTTACAAGGGAAAGCAACGTATTATATGAATTTTAGATTGAAAATTATCAGGTGATAAATAAAGAACATACTTTTCTACCTTAAATCCATTTACACGTGTACACTTAGTTCTTAATTTATTGTATTTTATCGGGTCCTTGAATAGCAAAAGGGGAGACTATCAGCAAGGTTAGCATTTCTGATTTTCTCTAGATTTATTGCTCATGCAGATGCTGCGGATTTCCATTTGAAGTTCATTTTTTATTTAGTTAAAAAGTCAATTTGTTAAACGTAACGAGACACTCTCATACATGCAAATCCGCAACGTGACCCACTGCAGGACGATCGAATGAACCGCTTCCTTCCCGGGGAGCGAGAGCGAAGCTTTAGGCGCATCCTGCACTTGACGAGTTTTTAGCTGCGAGACTGCTCCTTCAGGCGCCTCTCTGCCCCTCGACCCCCGCCCCTGCCCCCGCCCCCGAGCTTCCGCCGCTTCCTGTGTTATCGCAGCGACCAAGTGGAGTAGCCGCCGCCGCCGCCGCCGCTTGCCACAAAAACGCCGCCGCAACAGCTGCTGCGTGCATTCCACTTTTTGCACCGACGCCAGTGCCACCGCAGCCACCCCTTCAACCCACGGCGCAGCCTCTTTCGCGCCCTGCCAGCATTCCTCCCCGCCCCGCCCCGCCCCGCCCCGCCCCGCCCCGCCCCGCCCCGCCCCGCCCCGCCCCGCCCCCTCCGTCCCTCCCACCCTCCCGGGCGCGGCCGATTTAATTTCAAGCCTCCCCGTCGGTGCCCGCTCGCGGGCTGCTCTCAGCCTTCTTCTTCGTCCTCCTCCACCTCCCAACATACCTCCCCTCTCGCCTCTTCGCGCACGGTCACTTCTCCCTTCTCCTTTTTCTTCTCTTCTCCCTTTCCTTTTTTCAGCGTTCTCGGTACCACTCTTCCTCCTCAAATATATCTTCCCTTCCATCTCTTCTCGTTTGGCGAGTTCTCCCTTCTCTGTTCGCCTTTTCTCCCTTTCTTTCACATCTCTCCTACCTCACTTCGTGCACGCACCCGTCTTCTTCTTTTCCCCTCCTTTTTTCTCTCCTCACCACCTTTTTCTTCATCCCTCCCCCTACTGCCATTCCTCCCTTCCTCCCATACCTACCACACTTCTTCCTTCTTTCTCTCCCTTGCCACTCAGTTATTTTCCTTCCCTCACCCTTTCATCCCTCTCATCTTCTCTTTCCCTTCTTCCCTCCCATCCTGAAGCTTCAACCACCGCTTCCTCATTCTGTTTCGCTGGTTCGCTCTTATTCTCCCCGATCTACCGACTTTTCGTTGTTTTCGAGGTCGTCCGTCATTTTGACGTTCGCTGGTCGCTTGCGACTCTTCCTTCACTTGTCGACGTCGCGTCGCGTCGCTCGGGTTGCTGTTATTGCGCGCGCCGGCGTCATTGCGAGAGGGGTCTCACTCCGCCGCCGCCGCGCCCTCTTCTCGACGCTTCTCTTCACACTTGCGCTCGCGCTGTTTTACTTTTGCCTTGTTACTGAGGTTGTTTTGAGAGTCTCGCCTAAATTTGTCCTGTGGAGATCCACTTCCATTGTGTGCAAAACGGTGCGATTCCTGGAAGCTTCTGCCAGTTGTGTGCTGTTACATCTGAAGTTTCGTCTTTAAGTTGACGCTTCATTTTTTTTTGTTGGATCGTCGTTTCATCTCTTGTGGATTTTTTCTTCCCGGAAGTTTCCCCGGGATTTTGTGTCCAATTATATATCTTTGGTTCTTACTTGTGTGAGTATTGTTGCAGTTGTGTGAGTGTTGTTGCAGTACACATAACTAGGTTGTAAAAGTTATTGTTAGTTCCATCCTCTGGTCGCAGGCTGTGTCGTGTCGGAAGTTGAATTGATGTAGTTTTACACCTCTGCAATCTTACTTGCGCCACCACTTTGTTTGGTGATTACAATGTGTAACATTATAATTTGTTTTCCCGTTAGAAACGCGATAACACAACTCTTGACCTTTTTGAAGAGTTAAATTATGTGAAAAAATTGACGTTGGTCAAAGTATCGCTGTTGATGATGGACAACGTCCTATGTGACGGAATTGTTGATTTTTACATGTTGACGTCAATGATTCAGAAATTGCACGTTCTTTAGTTTCATAAGAAAATTTTCAACAAAAACTAGAAATTGTGGTCTTAAAATGGAAAATAAAAAACTTTCTATGCGACCTATATAATTTATTGACGATAGAATATCTCTTCTGTTGTAATAGCCATTTAGAAGGTTTTTGTAACTTGATTTAAGAAAAATATTACAATACATAAATATTTAATACTATTATATAGCAAGCGTAGAATGCATGAACTTAGCCAAATGTACATTATTAACTTCAAGAAGTGTTTTTTCTACTCCTGTAAAATTTTGTTTTTTTTAACTTTGAAGGTTGTCAATCGTCTGATATTTAAATTTCTCTGTGCTACAACCAAACATCTACGGTAAATTATGATTTGTTAGAAGCTCAAACGCTTGATTCGGTATTTTTCATACTCACTAATTTCTTTTAACAAAATAAAACGAGAGCATTTCATATATTCGAATGTGGTGGATCAGCATTGAAGACTATTTTAGTATTGCGGTCCACACTCCACAAAAGAAGGGGAAATACTAATTTAGAATTTATGACTGTGAGCGCGAAGCTGAAAGCGTGTAAAGGAATTGAGAACGCGCACACCAGCCTTCGCGCAAACGCGTCTTTATGCAGCCCTCTCCGCAAATGAGGAGCATTGAATTGAAGGTAAATATAGATTATTATAGGAAATGTCTAAAAACCAACTGTCTCCCTCTGGTGGAATTTGCAGGGAAAGGTCATGTTGGCCATAATACCCATTAACATGTACAGGACCTCGGTTATGAACTGTGTTTCTTTGAAGCTCAATGTATTCAAAATTGGCATAATTAAGCAAAATGTAGGGACCCTTATGATTTCAACGCGTCGTTATTTCGGCTTAATTACACCGTGCAACTCATGGAAGCGTCGGAACACATGATGGTATATTACTTTAATGCACGTTTGAAGGCCCCGGCTGTTTCTCATTCGCCGTCATTATCTCCGCCACCATCGACCTTCGTAATTTTCGCTGGCACTGCCCTCGTTTTCGCCTCCCTTTCATCGCTTCTTCCAGCAACTTCCGTTGCGCCCCCGCCCCCGCCCTCGCCCTTTCGGAAGCACCGGGGCGCGGCTGTGACGCGTTTGGGGCTGCGGCCCTGTCCTCTTGTCTCTTCCACCACTGGCGACGTTAGTGTTTTAGTAATAGGATGTGTTCACATTTTTCGAAAGTTAGAGAGGGGAACATATCCAGTGAATAAGGAAAATCAGAAATTTTAACAAGTTGTCTGATTTGAATCATACAATAAAATGTATGATATTTAGGGAGCGGATTTTGATGACATAAAACAATGCAAAAATTATAAATAAAACGCTCTTAAAGCCGATCAGATGGCCGAGATCGCTAAGGCAGTAGTGCCGGAGTGGTTTTGGACCAGAAGATCGCGGGTTCGAGTCCCGCCTCGGGCATGGGTGTATTTGTGTATGTCTGTATGTGTTGTCCTTTCACCCCCATTATCATCGTATTATCATTTCATCTTCCATACCCCCAGGGCTAACAACCGTGGGGGATAAAAATCGGATCCAGCTAAAATGCTGGTTCCCCCAAAAAAATTGTCGCAAGCACCTGCCACCGTGATAATAAATAAAAACTGAGCCACGGTAAATGCAGGATGCTTGCATGCGTGGTCCTAGTCGGCCGATTAACGAAAAAAAACGCTCTTAAAATTATTTTAAAAATCACCTAAAAATAAAGAAAAATGACGTAAAAAATTTGATCAAAACCGCTTTTGATGAACAACTCATGCGGTTGGAAATGTTACTGATGTCATCGAAGCTTCTTCCTTTTGTTCAAGTGAACTCATCTTGCAAACTTTGGGCTTGGACTGTTCTTTAAAAGAAAAACTCTGTCTTTCTTTACCGCGAAATCGGCCGAACTGACAATGGCGCTAATTAACGTCACAGGAACCATATATTATAGTACTCACAACAGCTGACATTACAATATACGAGCGAAGAAATCGAATAGGCTACTCAGGAATTCTGTGGTGAATATTTGTTGCAATTCGTAAATATTGTTTGAAGCCAGAATCAATCAAATGAAATTAAAATCGATAAAATCAGCGAAAATGCAATTAAAATGATGTAAAAAATAAAAAATGACTTATTAGTCGAAATCGACGAAAAATGCAAAAATTTACATATATAAATCGATCTTTTTCTTTCCTCATAACATACAATGAATCTATGTACTAAACGGCATTGTTCTAAAACTAAAAGAAAACAACAACATGACATTCCATTAAAATTCGCCACGAATGAAAATGAACTTTTCCTTTACAAGAATAATCTGCAGTTCTTTCTCATGAATGGGAAAAATATTTTTTAACTAAAATTGTTTTATTTGTTAACATTACATGTTGCACTTGTTAAGTTAATTCAAAGGAAAAATTGGTATGAATTCAGAGTTTTAAGATATAACCAGAATAAGTTAAATTATTAAGTGCTATTACAAACCGAGCTTTCAAATAACATAGTATACGGTTCGCATATTTTTAGAATTCTAAGAATAATGACATGCGCTATAAAGAAAAAAAGAATGGGCTGAACGAAAAACTGATTGACGCTTACGCATTCTGGGAGACAGAAAAATGAACGCAACTGCATGTTACAAACTTTCAAAATACCTTCAATTACACACTGACTACCTGTGTATCTACTAACTTGGATTGAGTTTTGTTTTAAGGGACATTTATCAGAATATTAAACTCCCGGTTGGCATAGCCAATAATTTATGAATAGGATATTGTGTTACATGATTATTGAATTTTGTCCACATTTGCAACATCTTTTTCGCTTCACCATTTTAACGTACAACTTACTTTTAATCCGGACGTACGTTTTTTATGCAGAATTTTCGTTGTTTGAAAGGTAGATCGATTCACAAAAAATTAGATTTGGACAAGCCAATCTTTCCTGTCTTCCTAAAAAAAGTCATTCGTGATGAAATCTTCTGAGGAAAAAGTTTTAAGCAAACTAGACTGTGACACTTGCTACTACTTAATTAAAAGATTTCCATGCTATTTTTCTACCTGACTCTGTACGGGATAGAGGTAGTTTCTTTTACGTGTTTTTGTTTATTCATTTTTAAAGTAAGATTTGTAGACTATTTATCACCATTAAATTGAATTTTTAATTTCAAGACCGTGTCCGGCAACCCCTACACAGAGGTTAGCAGCAATGAATACGAAACAAACGTGAAACCTAGAAAACGCAATTCATCATTACGACTTCAGTTAGGCAATTCATTTCTTGTCAAAAGCTAATATATTTCAGTAATGTGAAACAAATAGATATTTATTAATATATTAAGTAATGTTATATTTTCTGTGATATTACTGCTGTTTGGCATTATGGTGCTAGTCCACGATTCTAAACCTTACCATTCTTCTCTATAGCTGACGGCGAATTAACTCATAGGACCTCAGTTCGAGTCTCTGTACAGAAAATAATTTTCGCCTGCTGAAAATACTTTTGCGGGTTTATGTAATAGTACGGAGCGACTATTTTGGAAATCTCTGCTCGGCCAACGGGCTCTCAGTCGTCGCGGAACAGTGCGCTGACCTCCCCTTGCAATGCTGCTCAAGGTCTCGCCCTGCAAATGGCGTGCTTTCCAGTCTTGATGAATAGTCGGTTTGTGATGGCTGGCTCGACGTTCACTCACAAACAGAAAGCGTTTATGCATGACACACAAGTAAAATGTGTCAAACCGTTTGGTGCATTGTATCCTGGAGTCTTCTTCTAAATGTTTTCCAAATGAAGAGAGTAATTTTCAATAGGACTCCGCAACCGCACACACTGCTTCAATTTCCTTAAGAATTTACTTGCCGTTTACGGAGACGGAACTATCACACGTGGTTTGTGGCCTGCACGCTCTATTTACCTCACTCCGCGGGATTTCTTTCTTTGAGGGTTCCTAAAAAACGCACATACGCGACCAATTGTTCACGGAAGAATTAAGGCACAATATACTGCAAGAGATATCTCAAATAACAAAGACCATTCTTTACTGATTGAACCAAAACTTGTGTAGATGTGAAGAATGCTTCAGAGTCGTTGTTGAATAGTTTTAGTATGTACTATAACGTGAGTACAATTTAAACTTTCCGGTAGCAAAACGCCATCTTTCCTCTTCCGCAGTTCTACTGGCAGCCCTGTCTCAATTTGCCTGGCATATGTGGCCTCGTTCGCCAAGGTAAAAATATCGCGCGATCAGCACTTTTATAAAATGATCGCACTGAATGGGGAACACTTAGAATTAATGCGAGAGAATATGAGCTGTTGTAACACTAGTTTAAGATTGTATATATTTCACTTAAAATTGCGGGAAAATTGTATTTTTAATGTGCCTAATATTACTTTAAAACTAAATAGAACACGTCTCATTTGAAAATACACTTAAAAAAAATAATATTTTACTTGAAGAAAGACGCCGACAAAATGTTCAAACTTTCGTAATTCGGACCTACGCTATCATTTTAAGAGCATTTTACTGTATTCATACAATAAATTTTAAGAAAAAAATAGCACAATTTTGTAAATGCCCCAGAGGCTTTGTGAAAAATACATCTAATATTAAATAAATTCTTGTCGAAATTGCTGGACGAAATTGCTGACTTAAGCCCAATCAGATAGGGAGACGAATATTAATTTTGAAAGAAACATTACGAATAATTTAAGCACTAATATTGTACACGGGAAAACGTTTTGAAAAAATACTCTTTCGGTTACATGGTTCACCAAAACGTGTATTTCCGTTGAAATCTCAAAATCGATTTTCCGTTGTAATACATAACTTTCTCCGAACCTCTTCATATACACTTTCGTATACGAGAAAGTAAAACGTTGCTAGAAGTCAAAGGTTGTATTAAGGAATTGGGTAACAATTATCATCAACACTAATGTTGACTTAGATACTTACCTTGAAAACATTACATTCATTACGCAATTATAAAACAATATATTGGAGACAGAGAGGAATAGACAATCTTTGACATTTATCATCAATGTATTAATTATGTAATTATCATTTATCGTTAATATATTTATACAAATAATTAGAAGTGAATGTAATTCAAAAAATTGTATGCACATCGACTGAAAAATGTTTGTTTGACTCTCTCACATACTTCACGCTCACATACTCCACATGACTCCACTATGCTGCGGTTCATATGGTATTTCTAGCAAAAACCATTTACTTTTCAACCTTGATTCATAAATAACTATTATCAACCTCTCACAAAAAGGCTTTTGCATATCTAACGATAAATCTAATAGTTAATACATCACGTAAGACATTAATACGTTGAATAATGGTTTTACATTTAATAGGTGTTACATCTTTTATCCTTTTCCGATTAGCTCTCGATTTTTGTGATATTACCGTTCATGGACGGGCAGTAAATTACGAAACCGACTGTTGCTTAATAACTTACGAAAACAAAGGACGTGTTTTTTTCATTATTTAATTTATTTGATGAAACGAAGGAATAGATCCCCAGTCGATCAGTTTTTAAGTACCGGTGCCAATTCTTGCGAACAAAAGACGAATTTCAAAGGCTTCAAAGAACTTACTTAAGAACGCCTCTTTTAGTTTGAAGTAATAAAAATTTTGTGAAATCGGAGTTTTCCAGCAATCCTTCTTGGGTCAAAGGTATTCAGTGCTTTACATTCACGGAAGAGCACTCGTAGGTCCTCCGTCTTGGAAAATTGAAATTTTCGTGAACACGGAAGAGTAAGGAAACATAAAACGCTATTCAAACACGTTCCTTTGTCACCGAGTTTCTATTAAAACAAAAACGTAACACCATAAATTCAGAACGACCGTAAAAAAATAAAGAACAATAAACACTGCACGATTTGAAACCTGAAGTAAGGGTGACAAGACACGAAATGAAATGCAGAAAACGCAGAAAGGTTGTAGGGAAATTTCGTCTTGTAAATAGGAACATTGTTGATTGTGTGAATAGTTTACTTGTGGTGCTAGTGACTCTTCCCAGAACCGCGCAAGTTATGCGTTCGAGGATTTTGTCAAGAGCGATGTGTAGTGTGCGTTGATATCCCGCGAAAATGCAGTGGAGTTTTTCGGGAGAGCGAAAGGGCTACAAAATTGCTTACGTATGACAACTGCATTTACTTTTAAATCAGTGGACATTATTGGGATGAAAACGGATTTGATTTCCAATAATGTCTACTACATGTGAAGAGAAGTGAAGAAAAGTAAAGTGATGTGAATGCGAGTTGAGAAGGAGAAAATATTTATATTACCTATTTTTTACATTTGTTTATTTGTGTTTTATGTTTTTTTAAATCTGTATTATATATTCGAACTTCTTGACAGTAGTTATTATTATTATTATTATTATTATTATTATTATTATTATAGAGCTATTTTAACTCCTCGTGTTCACATGAACAACGAATATTCTTCGAAAGATGCTCATTGATATTTACAATTTTCACATTTTTTTATTTTACTGAATATTATAATTTATCGAGAGACGTATCTCCATCATGTTGCTTCTTTAAATAATTCCAAAGCCATATTGTTATATTTGAATAGTAAATCTTTATGCAAGATCTAGTAACAGATTTCGTAACAATTGTGTAATACTTTTGTAATAGTTGTTGTATTTATGTATCATGTAGACTTCAGTACACGCACATCATGAGCGAATATCTCATCATAGCAAACAATTTGTTACATCCGGGGCGAAAACCGCTGTTGTGTCAATACCACTCATGAACGGTCATCTCACTTGAACGGTCCCAAGCCTGTCCGTTGTAAAGAAGTTGCTCTCTCTGTATTTTACAACTAATTGTTGTATGGATTTGTCCTTAGATTTATTTGCTTGTAACCGGTGGTGGGATAGTTCAGTTTCATAAAATGGAGCGCCAAAATTAATATTGCATGTGCAAAAATTATACACTTTAATAGAGAAGCTTTTTAAAAAGCTAACGTAATAAAGTAAAACAAAAATATCATATATGGATATTTTTGACAATTTACGATACATATGTATTTATTGAGTGCAGACATCTATGAGAAAGTTTTTTCCCCAATCCCAATTCCCAATCCAAAGATAATCCCGTAGAATATTCAGCAACACAGGACATGTCCATTGTTTTTTCCTCCACTTTTTGCTCTTAGATATTGAACGCGTTATACACGACACACACCAGCCAACGACAACGCTTTTAAAAATTTTTGCGGAGGAGGGACATCTGTGAAATAAATGCTGGGAATATCGGCGCGGGAAGCCACGATGGCGGCGGCGGCAGTGGCGGCAGGGACAGCAGCTGCCAGAGAATAAATTAAAAAGTGGCGAAACGCTCCGTGGCCGTCACGCCGGCCGAACCCCCTCCCCCTCCCCCCGGAGCCGCCGGCGGTCGCGAAGCCCGCCCACGAACAAGTGCGTGCCCGCGTGTGTGCGTGCGTCTGACGCGTCCGCGTGCGCTAGTGTGCGTACCCGGCACAGTCTGCCGCGCAAGTCGAATGGATATTCGCCTCGTCTTCTCGAAACGGTTTAGTGGCGGCTAGATGTCGGGAATCGATTGAAGAATTGAATGAGAATAAGTTAAAAATGTGCCGACACATTCTCTGGCCAGCGGCTTAGTTTAGCTTAGAGCCGACTTAGAGCCCTTGGCTCTTCAGCGAATCTAACCGGGAGGTCCTAGGGTTCGAGGCATTTTTGACACTAGATATAGGGCTAGGGCGAATTCAGTTGCCGTCAGGATAAGAATTCTAGCCGCTGATCGGTAGTTTTCCGTGTTTTTCAATCAATACTAGTCAAATGGCGGAACACTATCCTCACAAATCGACCACGGATTACGCACCGATATTTCTTTCTAGTTCCTTGTTCTATCCTCCCTCCTTACACACACCCCCACACACACACTTACTTACATGCACTACACTACTACAGATATCGGGAGAGACCAGTCAGGAATTTAGAACTTGTTCTAAGCAGTGTGGAGGGAATATTGCTGGAGAGGAGAACTCCCGCAAGCAATGAGTGGGTGGGATCCTATTTTTCAACCTCCAGCGGCGGAGGAACACCGCCATTTTCAGGCGTAAATCATTCACTGTGCCTGGAAACATAAATCATCAATCAATCAATCAATAAGTCGTTCTGGCAACCCCACCACGCGCTCATGTGTACATGAGTTCTGATGTGCGTGTGCGCGTCTACATAAGAAGATGGGGTAGTGTTTCCATCCAACTTGCGTATCCCCGACGCACATTCTCGCAGTATTGTTTTGCAAGATTGGTAAAATGGCTAGCTGAACTCTTCGAATAAATTGTACTACGTATAATTGATTTTTTCCATTACTAACGGTTCATGATCTTCCCCGGAAATTTGCAATTTGCGATGTTGCCTCTCCCACGGGAAAAAGATTGTAATTACCAATAAATTTGACTTCACTTACTTTTATGTGTTACGAATCTGGTACAGAATATTCTGTTTTGAAAAAAGTAATGTATTTTAAAGCGATGTTTCACAACTAATTACGTTAAAAAATTAATCAACGGAAATTTCACAAAAGGATAGAGATAACAGGAAAATATACCGTACGATTCTGAAAATAACAACTCTCAT
Source organism: Gryllus longicercus (assembly GCA_038098605.1). Lineage (NCBI taxonomy): Eukaryota > Metazoa > Arthropoda > Insecta > Orthoptera > Gryllidae > Gryllus > Gryllus longicercus. Next base: position 1,035,109 of record JAZDUA010000461.1, read on the forward strand.
CAAATCTCAACATTAAAATGACCCTAAAAGAAATACGCCAGAAAACAAATTCATGACCACTGAGAATTTATTATTCAAAAGTACGAGTAATAATGAAATAACTATTTCCCGAAACAGTTTTCTTGAAATATGTTTTACCCTGTCAACGTAAATCAAATTTATTTAATTACTGGTTTTTAATTTATTTATAAGTCCTGATTTATTGCCTGCCATTTCTCAGAACATCATAAAATACGATCGCAATATGAAATCATATTTGCAAAATGTTAAGTAGGTAAGTAATGAATTACTATTCAATTTTTATGCTTGTACTCGCATTTGGAGTAAACTTATATTAATGAATTCAGATTTCCGAGGAAATTGAGTGACATTTGTTTCCATTTATAGGATACTTTCTTCACATCATTTACAGAATGTACTGTGGAATCTTTGCAGTTATATTCTAATGAAGATAAATTTTCTCTAATTTACTGCAATGCATTTTCAAAATTAGGTTATATAGCAGGAGAAGAAAAGGTAAATCGAAGCCGAAACATTACAAGGCTTACGCTATTTTACTTCCATTTGCCACTCGATCTGGGATTTACTTAAGCGGGCGCTGCATCCTATTCTTTCGTAGGCACAAATTGCATTGGGGGCCTTGGTAATTGGAAGAAAGAGAAATTTAATTTTCTCAGAGAGCCGCTTCCGTGGCTGCCTGTACATTAAAGCGCGCGTTTCTATGTCTCAGTGCTTTAATTAAAAGGCACTCGGTAGCTCCCGAGGCCGGACGAGGCAGAGAAGCTTGTGCTGCGCGTAGGGTGGCAGCCCTGACGTCCACGACAGGCGGCGGCCTCGTCTGGCAGTTACGTGGGGGAATCGCATTCATTTATTTGCACCTCTGCTGCTTCCTGCCGGAGGGTCTTTGAATTAAAAAATCTCAACACATTGCAGTTGTCATAGAAGTGTCACAATAAATCTTCCATTCACGTAGAAGTAAAACAGTTTTCGCCAACGTCCTCATTTCATGAAATTTAAAAGGTATGATAACTGTCATCGAAAGGTGGTTTTAAATTTTCAGGTGCATAATATGACAGCTGTTTCCTCGTCTCTTTACGATCCACAGTTCATTAGGGTTGATTGTTTTACAGACAAAGAAAAGGTATCACAAAGACGATCATTGTGGCCGTACAATTTAACGGAATATTCTACTTTTATTTTGCTAACTTGAAAGGGAATTGGAAGAAAACATTATTTATTTAATATTTTTACAGATTTCATATCTACCATATTTTGTTATTCCTTTAATGGTGTAGCATTTCAGTACAATATATTAGTTCGTATTTTTGCAATGAAAAATATACAGTATGTAAACTGAATGTCATTAAAAACACGCTTTGAAAAAATGAAACCTTAACTTAAAATAAAGAGAATTGAAGCTTTATTTTTATGAACATAATTATTATTTCAAAGAGCCCCATGAATCAAAACCTGTATTCAGCGGATCGTTGACATAAATATAAAATACATGTAAATGAGATACATAGGATTTATCATATATTATAAAATATATTAACATGAAGTATGTCCATTTAATTCATAACGAAATTCTATTGTATCTGCATTACACGAGAATATTCAATGAGAAAAGTTGGACACAATTAAACGATAACCATTGAAATATAATTTTTAATGAACAGAACATTGACGATAATATTAAAATCAACAAGCAATGTTTAATTCAATACATACAGCCTAGGCACATTGTCGTTCGACCTCTGCTTAAATCCACACACCTCCCCTCTCATGAAATACAGATTTCCGAACTGGGACTCGAGCCATAGGGTCATGTCCACTTCTGAATGCTATCCCTGGCAGTGGGCCAAGGTAAACTGCCTTTCCAATAACTCCAACATTCCAACTTCTTTCCTCGTTTAGTGGTTTTTCGTTCTTGTGATTATTGGGGAATTTAAGGCGTATTATTGAAAGGACGAGAAGAAAAAAACATCATTTAACTTGAAGCCATTTTGCAAGTACTCATTGAAAACAACCTGCATTAGTTTATTCCTTTGAATCTTAGAGCGAGCGCTTTTTGAAAAACAGGCGATGTTATGTATGTATTTGAAATTTTTGATCGAATTTGCCTGCAAGATAATAGGGTACCCTATACCTGGGCCTCGTTAAATTTCCATGCTTGGGTATAAAATAGACTTTTGGTGATAATGACGTATTCCCTTCATCGCAATTAGCAATTATCTTCGTCACACAGCTGTAGAAACGGGGACGATTATAAAGAGAAGCTACAACTATTTTTGCCTCGACCGGGAATCTAACCCGGGACCACACCACAGGAAGCTAGTACTCTGCCCATGAGCCATCGTAGGGCCTTCAGCCGAAGTCATACTCTTCAAATAAAACCGTCAATACAATTTTGTTTGGATTGTGATATTGTCTACATATCTTTCATTATACCTTCGTGAGACTCTCAAGACAAGGCCGGTTAGCTCTTTCAATACATTAAATTGCTTGTTTTTCAACTCAGAGAAACTTCAACTAGTCTCACAACACATTGTCACCAAATCACAAACGTGGTGATGATCAGAAGGAAACGCAGAGAACAGAAAAGAAGATTATCTTTGGACTGTCATAAGCAATGATAGGACTTGCTATTCTTGGAGGTCTCATCTGGGGTGGGATAAGGATAAATTCCAAAAGTCATATCCAAAAGGACGCGGTTTTTAGAATTTAGGGGAGCAGCATCTCAGGTCGTATATGTGAAGGATATTATTTTGCTTGTTTTCATGTGGAGGATATCCTCGAGTAGTTTGGAGTTGCAGTAAAATTTGTGGGGAGTACATGACCTTGTCGTTGGTGGTGGAGCTTGAGTACCCCTATGATCCTGAGAGCTATGCCGGCGGTAGCGTAGCTACTGGTAGGGCCTCCCTTGCCGGACAGGTCAAAGAAGAGGGGTCAGACGAAGAAGTACTCCAGAAGAGGACCTCAGCGTCAGAAGAGGAAAGATAGAAGACGACCTCAACGCCACCAGGAGGACCCATAGAAGATGACCTCAAGGACAAGATGCAGAAGAAAACCTTCGCATGACGAACAGGACCTCAAAGGGGTAGGCAGAACTGCTAGCCCAGTGAAGGCAGTCTGACTAGGGATGGTGACCCGAAAAGATACCCAGCAGGTCAGAAGGCTGAAAGTTGGCAACCCCAACATCTGACTATTCCAGCTGTGGACCGGTAATCCGCACTGGAGAAATAACTCCTACTCGAATTCCTCACAGTAAAAAGCCGGCTGACAATGGAAACCGACCTACGCGCGCAAATGGACAACGATTCACGGAAAAATTAAAAACTGCCTCTTGGAATGTCAGAGGGATAGGAATAAAAGAACAGGAATAAGAAAACATTTTAAAAGAAAAGAATATAAATATATTAGTAGCCACTGAAACAAAGAAAAAGTTAAAAGGAACTAAAGATTTAGATACCTACTGCATGCTGTACAGTGGAGTACCCCAAAATGTCAGAGCAAAAGCAGGAGTAGCCTTGTTTATAGATGAGAACTGGAAAGATAAGATAGAAAGTTACACCTTTGTAAATGAAAGAATAATAAAAGCTCGAATAAAAATATGTAGGGGATATCTAACAATCATAGGAGTATATGCTCCGGAAGAAGGCAGGAGAGAAGGCAGAGAAGCATTTTATGAACAACTACAACAGGAAGTACACAAAACTAATAAAAACGATCACTTAATAGTATGTGGAGATCTAAATGCTAGAGTGGGAAACTCACCAATCCCAGATATTGTAGGAAATTGTGGAGAATATTATATAAACATGAACGGTCGGGAGCTGAGACAATTTGCCAGCATGAATCGTCTTAAAGTGACAAAATACCTTCTTTCGAAAGAAAGATATTCACAAATACACAAGGACAGCTAGAGGATATAGATCGATAATAGACTACTTTTTAATAAATGATAAACTAAGACCTCAGTTGAATGATGTGAGAGTATTTAGAGGATGCGATATAGGCTCAGATCACTATATTCTAATAGATGATTTTAGGATATGGGCAAAATGGAGAAAGATTAAAACCAGACAAAAAATACCTCAAGAAGAAGTATATAAAATACATTTACTTCAAGAAGAAAGTGTAAGAAATCTCTACCAAGGCAGACTCCAGAAGTACCTTCTGGAAAAACCAACTGAAGACAACCTGGACTTAGAATGGGAAAACGTATGAGAATGTATTCAAAGAGCTGCAATGGAAGCCTTAGGGAAGAAAAATAAAATCAGAAGTAGAAAGGGCCTAAGGATCTGGAATGAAGAAATAGCGCAAGCAGTAAAGGATAAACAGAAATCATATTTACAATGGATCCAAAAAAGATGAGGAATCAAGAAAAACATATAAAGAAAAAATAAATGCAGCTAAAACAATCTTGAGAAGAGCACATCAAAAGTCTTGGGATAAGTTTATAAGCCAAGTAGAACATGACATACACGGAAGACAAAATATTGCTTACAAAGTCCTAAAACATATAAAGAACAAAAAGATGTAGCAAAAATAGGTATGATAAACAAAGATTTATGGATAAGTCATTATAGAGAACTTTGGTGTAGGAAAATAAGATAAAATGAAGAACAACAAAGAGATTGCCAAGAAAAGGACGAGACAGTCGATTTGATTGACATACATGAATTGAAAGAGGAATTGAAAACAATGAAAAACAGGAAAGCTTCAGGAAGAGATAAGTTAAATACAGAACTGTTCAAATATGGTGGAATGGTGTTGTTATGGAGACTGTTACACATAATAAACGAATGCTGGAAAAAAGGTAAAATACCAGAGGAGTGGAAGATAGCAGAAGTTATATCGCTATTTAAAAAAGGCGACCGAAACGAATGTAAAAGCTATAGAGGGATAAGCTTGCTCAATTGTATATACAAATTATATGCCAGAATAGTAAATAAAAGACTGAAAAGTATTGCAGAAGTACTGATGGGAGAAGAGCAAAATGGTTTCAGGAAAGGAAGATCGACCACAGATAACATCTTCATAGTACAACAAATATTGGAGAAAAGAAGGGAATATAACCTGCAAACTCATCTAGCATTTATAGATTTCGAAAAAGCCTTCGACAGTGTAAATAGAGATAAACTTTGGCACATCATGGAAAAACAAGGCTATCCACGGCATCTAATAAAGGTGGTCAAAAGCTTATATGAAAATACTAAAATAGTGATAAGAATAGGAAACACAGTATCTGAAGCGATAATAACAAATAAAGGGGTAAAGCAAGTTTGTCCTATATCACCTACATTATTTAATATCTATGTACAGGACATAAGTAAGTCTTTAAAACAGAAAGTTGACACTGGTATAAGAATGACCAAAGAAGAGATATTAACGATTTTATTCTATGCTGATGACGCAGTTATTATTCAGGAAACAGAAGACGAACTACAGAGAGTAGTACCCCACCTTAATAAAATTTGCAAAAGCTATGACATTAATATATCAAAAGAAAAAACAAAAGTGATGGCATTCAGGGGGAAGGACACAGTAAGGTCAAAAATTGTCATTGAAAACAAAATGATAGAGCAAGTTCTCCCCTTTAATTATTTAGGGTGTAAAATAAGTTATGAAAAAGATAAAGATATTGACAATAAATTAACGAAATATCAAAAAATATGTGGAACGATACACAACACTTTAAAAAATAAGACAAGACCGGAAACAATAATTAAATTTTACAATACCATGGCAGTTCCTACATTACTCTACGGCTGCGAAAGCTGGGTATTAACACAAAAAACACTGACAACAATGCAAAGTAGTGAAATGAAATTTCTGCGAAGAATAAAAGGATGCACAAGAGAGGACCGAATAAGAAATGACGAAATAAGAAAAGAGCTACAAGTGACATCAATTAATACTAGAATGCAAGAATATAGACAAAGATGGGTAGAACATGTGGAAAGGATGAGTGATTGCAGACTTCCCAAAGCAACTTTTTTATACGCGCCGAGAGGAAGAAGAGACGTGGGAAGGCCACGAAAACGATGGAGAGAAACTGTGAGGACGAAACAGGCAGTAGCCTAATCCATGAAGTGAAGAAGAAGAAGTAAAATTTGTTCTACGTTTACCTGATATGTTTATTATATGCATTTGATATAAAGGAATTAAAGAAGAAATTAAATCAGCAATGAAATTAATCGAGTGTTAAATGATTGTTACTAAATATAAAACTAAACTACCCATTTGATAAATTCGAAAACGCAGATTTTTTTGTAAAATATATATTATGTTACATATAAAATGGATGTTTGTGATATGTGATATAAATTAAACGTACTTTCAAAATAAGTCCAAATGCCTAAAGTTGTGCATACTCTCAAATCAGGTTCAGTTTTTGGCTTCGAGTTTATCAAAATGAAAAAAAGAATGTCCATTGATTTCTGCTTCCGAGGGAACGTCGCACAGTGACAAGACTGCAGAGGTCGCTTACCCACTCGTAATAAGGGTCGAGAGTCGCTCGACTATAGTTCCTTGATTTTAGTGAACTGTTCAGACATTTTATTATTATGTAATTACTTTCATTTCTTCTTTATAATGAGTTTAGTTTTTCATTTAGTTTTTTAAATAATGCTGTTTCAGGAAATTAATTTGGAAATTAATCGTGCTTTCAAAATCAAGAGATGATGCATTTTCAAAAATAGGACGTTTAGTGAGTTAATGCGCAATTATTGGTATGTAAACTAATATTAATTGTCGATTAAGATTTAATGAAGTTAAGTAAACTGCTTTCAGTACCACAACAATTGTGGTATCGATCACGTATAATGAACTTATGAACTTTAAAAAGTGTCGCTTAATGTAAGGGAATGAGATAGACACAACGCTGCATAATGTGGCATGGAAATACAACGACCTGCTTCGCTAAGTTAAATTTATTTTCCATTATTTTGAAAAAGAAATCACGAGGTCTATACCTATGAGTTCTATGCTCGGTGTAGACATATTAAAAGATAGGAGCTCTAGTAAAAAAGGGACATTCACTAAATTAGAAAAAACTAGCACCAAAGAAATTTAAAAAAATAAGAGAGGTCACTTTCAGCATTGGAAGATGGAAACGAATTATTAAATTAGTATTTTCCAAAATGAAATGATAATATGCCGATCAGATATGAAGCTTTTCAATTGTTAAAGCGATAAATTTCAAACAAAGAAAATACGAAGAGGGTAACTAAGGCAAACTCCCTTGACTATTAAAACAAGTGAATTCGGATCATAAGGACAAGAGTGCATATTCGCAGATTCTTGATGAGAGAATTGTTGATTTTATCTTATACCTACCATCTAGCAGAGAAAGGACAGATCTTCTCTTCTGTCAACCTTGCTGTACATTTCTACATTCTAATTTTTAGAAGTCTTTAGATTTCCTTAATTTCTTCATTGCAATAATTTCTAACTAAAATTCAAATAATACATTTAATTACCTTTCCCTTTTTCAAATTCCTAATATTGTTATCTTTTAAACGTTTGTGTAATAGCTCATTGCTTATAAAACATTCAATTGTCTTAGCCTAACATACTGTGGCGTCACCAATTAATTAAGTATAATTTTATTGTGGCATCGCCAATAACAAAATAATTTCTACATCTAATGACAGCTCCCGCCGCGGCAGAAGTGGGTCGAGGGACACTGCCCGTGCCGCGGAGGCCCTTTCGCTACGCAGCTGAGCGGAGACGCGCCGCATTCAGGCCCTTTTTTCAGAGGCGACTCGTTTATTGCCCTCATAAAATGGAAGGCCGGAGCCCGGTCGGACAATGCACGCCCTCGCGCCCCCTCTTTTGGCACCACCCTGGGAAGGAAGGCGGAGCCCCCCGGAGGGATTGGCCGGGTGTCAATTAAGACGACGACGCTTTTACAACACCTCGTGAACGAAACCTTTCTCGGCCATCAACCGATCCCCTTACAAACAATGCCCGCCCCCGCACCCGTTTTGGCACGCGCCTGGACTAGGCACCCGAATTCCCGCAGGGGCTGTTTACAAACTAAATACAGTAGGCTGTCGATTAACCCATGCCGACCGTATAGGGCCCGTGAAATGCACTCCTGCTTGAACACGTGTCCAGACAGCTGCCAAAAGTTTCTGGAACCGTTGACAAAGGGAAGCGAGCGAGAGAGAGAAGCCGGTGTCAGACAGAACAATCTACGGAAAAATACGGGAAAATTGCCACATGATTGGTTAATCAGAATTCTGCGACGCAGCCACCCTCAGCCAATGGGAAGCTTCGCCATGAGGGAAGGGATGAATTCAGAGCTAGAAACATTTTGGGAAGGGGAAAGGGAGTTCTTTTAAAAACGAGATGCAGAGAGAAAACTTTTCTTGTGATCGGAGCGCGACGGGGGGAGGAACACTCCCAGATATAATATTTTTGAGAGATAATTTTTGAGAGTTACTTCGTGATACTTCTGAGATACTTCGAGATACTTCCAAGATACTTCTTGGTTGCTAAATTTGCTTGATTACTCAGTTACTTACGATCGGGACGCGAGTTTGGGAAAGACTTTCCCAGAGTCGAATTAGTTAGGACGCGACTAGTGGACTTGTCGCGGAGGAAACTCGGGCGGGAGACTACTGGATCCCGCGCCGTTTCCGCATCGGCCCGCCAGCCTTTGCCACCTCCCGCGTCGGGCCCATTGACAGCCCACCGCGTTACGTCAACGCCCGTGGCCACTCGCCCCACTGAGCCTGCTCGAGCCGGCGACCTGGGATTGCCGCTGCCTGCCGAGAGGGGACGCGCCGCAGAAGGTCAGCGACCCGGGACTGCCGCCGCCCCTGCTTCGAGGCTGCCGCCCGGCCCGCCCGCGGAGACAACGCAGCCACTGGTGAAAAACTACGAGACGAAGCCGTCTCGCAGAACAATCGTAACGGCGAGAAATCGCAAGTGGCCGCGCTCAGGCCCTGCAGACCTTAAATGATGAATAGCACGTTTCATCAAAGAGTAAGCCTAATATGTTAGCCTTAAGGGAATTAACAACTAGTAATTAAGATAACCAGCTCACAGAGTAGATTTAGTAAAAAACTTGCGTCGCCCTTTGCGACATGTAACTTCCCTGGCAGCTCTTGGTGCCAGGAATAAACTGTTATTTGTTACAAATGACTCTGTGCTAATTCATGACCTCCCAACACTTCCATCCAGTCACATTTCAGGAGCCGAACCTGGCGCCCTCCCCCGCTCACATTAGGTTTGTTTACAATACGAATAATCATTTAATAATAGCTTTTCGTTATTCTGTAATAATCTGGAGTTCGAGTGACTGTACATATATTTCCTTAATGTTCATTGTTTATTTGTTTACTCTACACAGGTCTGCTAACAGCACAGTTCCTTGAATTTTTAGAAATAAATAACTTTTTACACTTCCACCCTTGCACCTTCGACTGTTTGTCTCTTTATTAAATACGTCAATTTTAGTTATTTTGGTGCATTTTTTTAATAATTATTGAGACATGTCAAAATGAACCGTCACAATATATACCTTTATAACTTTCGAATCCAGATATCCTAAAACATTGAAATTTTGACATTCATCATTTCTCCCACCCATGCCATGTCTACCACCCTTCCATGTCTTCAATTGCTTTCTATTACAGCGCGGACCTTCATTTTTACACCTGAATCACGTCGTTGATGACCATTAGTTGACTGACAGATACTTCCCTGTCCCTTCGAGAAACTACTTTTGATGGACTGAAGATGGAACATGTCACAGGAGAGTACTCAGATGCCTTGCAGGATGACCCTCTGCATTACCGCCGGATGCAAATATTTATTTTCTTGTTAGAATCCAGTGAACTGTGGTGTTTTTTTAAATGAATTAATCTGAATTAATTTGAAAATGAATTAATGTATTATAAAAGCCTCTGAACACTCACGGGGGTAACTCACGTTTTTATTGTTACGAGATTCATAATTTACTAGTGTTGTTATAGAAACGATCTAATAATGGAATTCTTAATTATTTAAATTTTTCAGTGATGCATTGTTGTTCGAGTGTGAAGAAGGATTGCTTTTACAGGGACGCTGCCTCAAGAAGATCTCTTAACTTTTATCCATCACATCCTTTGCCCTAGAGAATAGGTGTGATATTTAATTTAGTTGACAGCATAATGGGTCATTGTATTCCAACAATGAATGTTTAGGCGCCAATAGATGGCAGCAGGGAAAAGGGTGGGAAAAATTGAAAAGCTACCCAAACGCATGAGAATAGGGAAGTAACGAGTAAGAGAAAATCTGTGCTATTTCGTGGCGTCATTAGTTTCATTGCGAATATCTGTGAAATTTTCATGTTTAATCTTCATATTTAAAACGCTAAGGGTTTTTGTTTAGAAAGCAATTTGAGTTTCCTACTAAACAGAATTGTTTATATCTGTGTTTTTAGGACCCATAAAACTCCAAATAAAATACTTCATTCATATATAGAATAATTCTTATTCACTGAAACTGTCATGTTCGCATCAAGCCGTAATTTTAGTTCAATCCATGATGAAGCACCTTCCTCTGTGCAGAGGTGAGATCTGACGTTAAATCGTTCCTCATACTGGACTACTCCCTATTTTCTGTATCATGAGAGCGCCTTTATGCTCCGCCAAGGGACGGAAAACTTTGTATCACCTTCCCCTCCCCCCACCAGGCCGCCGCACCAGCTGGCGCGTCGAGGCAATATAGCCCGCCGAGAGCGTAGAATGTGGATGCGACGATGAAGAGACTTCGCTGTCTGGGAGATGCTGCCATGCCCTAAGCAGTGATGTCAACATTTCGATCGCCGTACTTCCAAGACAAATACGAGTACGGGCTGGGTACACATTTGAGCGCGAGCTCGAACGTGCAAACTCTCTCACCCCGGCCGACCATCGCCTGGTTGGACTGTCTCATCGTCACGAACATATTGTTCTTTCATATTGTTCATAGAATCCACTGGCGTTCGCCCTTGACCGCTCTGTTTGGGGCGTGCCGACAGTCGAATTGAATTAATGCCTTATTTTACGTGGCGAGACTCAGACCATCAGGCCCGCTCTTCCGTCTGACCATGCAAATTTCGCTCCTTTCACCAACTAGCAGAGGAAGGAGGTATTTCTCGGGCGAGAAACAGGCGATTTGAATTTAGCTCAGAGGCGTCATTTAGGCTTGAGAATCTTTTACATGCAAGTAAATCTACTAACATGGGACAGACGGCTTTACTTCCCCTCCGAAGGAAGGCGTACGAAGGATTTTTTCGCCCTTAAAAATCCACGGCTTCGATCGGGTTTGAACTCGCAAACGTGAGTATACCAATCCCATACGCTAACCGTTACACGTTAACGCGCGCAAGTAGTCGGCACATCAAGATGAACGTCGGGTGTGCACAAGACGAATTCCGTGGACTCTCTGCTTCCAACCTGCGCTCACTACGCTATGGGAATAGCATGCAACGGCGCTAACGGGCAGCACTGGAATGGGACCGGATGGAATGGCTTAAGGGCATCAACTGATGTCATTGCAGTGCCCCTGACCGGCAGGCCCTAGGGCGCGAGCCCCGAGGATGGCAGGGTTTTGAACTCTAGGTAGAGAACTAAGTTTCATTCAGTCGCTGTCTGAAAGAGAAGTCTGATCGTCCGAAAGAGGTTTCTACGATGCAAAATAGACGAATGCCGTAGCAGTATCCTAACAAGCGGGCCACGGTCCGCACGCGATATTTCCTTCTTTCTTTTCCTATCCTCACCCCCATATTTACACACACGCACTCCACTACACACATTACTTGGGAGACCAGATGGGAGATGAGAGCTTGTCCCGGCATGAACGAGCCCTGCTGGTGGGTGATTCAGGGTTAGGAAAAACCCGCACGCAGATGTGTAGGTTGGCGCCAAATCTCGCCATACCTTGAGGGAAAAACACCGCCACTTCCAATAACAAATCATGCAATACACTTACAGGACTAATGAATTTAAATGTTGACGAGCCAGGAAAAACGAAAAAATCAATCAATCAATGATTTAATCAATCAATCATTTACTCAATCAATCCAAGAATGGGTTCGAGGATCACTCAAGTGTGTATCCTGTGATGAATCCAGGGGACATGCTCCCAAAGCCCTTACCATTGCCAACATTGTTTTCGTAATTTTACTCAATTCATTTAAAACAACGACCACGTATTTATCGCATCATATACAAAGAAGTATTTTCATTATGAATTAATGCTTTTTTTTAAATTCTAATGCAAAATTTTAGTCAAAAAGTATTTCGAAATATCTTGTAAGGTTCGCGAACCAAAATCATCCCTCTTTTCGAAATACTTTCTGTATTCGCGCGTGTGTGAGGAAAAACACTACCACTTCCAATAATAAATCATGCAATACACTTACAGGACTAATGAATTTAACTGTTGACGAGCCAGGGAAAACGAAATAATCAATCAATCAATCAATCAATCATTTAATCAATCAATTCAAGAATGGGTGATGTTTGTTCGTTCAAGGATCACTCAAGTGTGTATCCATTGATGAATTCAGGGGACATGCTCCTGAAGCCCTTCCCATTGCCAACATTGTTTTTGTAATTTTACTCAATTTATTTAAAACAACGGTCACGCATGTATCGCATCATATACTAAGAAGTATTTTCATTTACAATTAATACTTTTTGCCCAAAATTTGCAAATTTTGCAAATTTGTGGCAAGAAATGCAAAATTTTTGTCAAAAATATTTTGAAAAAACTTGTAAAGGTCGCGTACCACAATCATCCCTCAATTCAAAGTACTTCCTGGATTCGCGCGTGTGTGTCCACTATATGAGGGGGGGAGAGTGTGCGCTCACCTGTAGATGGGCGTGACCTCGTTCTTGAACCAGATGACGAGGATGACGCTGTCGTTGGGCAGCGGCGGCGCGATGTCGCAAGGCAGCAGCGCAGTCCCGCCCACCAGCACCGACACCTCCTCCAGCACCGGCCCTGCCACGCCACGCCGCAATCAACACAATTGTACTAATGGGAATGATACTACTATAGCAATAATAATAGTAGTAATGGTAATAATAGTAATAATAGTAATAATAGTAATAATAGTAATAATAGTAATAGTAATAATAGTAATAATAGTAATAATAGTAATAATAGTAATAGTAATAATAGTAATAATAGTAATAATAGTAATAATAGTAATAATAGTAATAATAGTAATAATAGTAATAATAGTAATAATAGTAATATAGCGTCGGCCCCCGTGGCGCAGACGGTTGCGGCAGCCGTCGTCTGTGCCGAGGAGGCTGCAGGTTCGAGTCCTGCTTAGACATGGTCGTATTTGTGATTGTCCCTTCACCTATCATCATCATCCTTTCATCTCATAATTCACACTTCAAGGCGTAACAACCTTGTTGTAATCCAAGGAAAAGCTGATTCTGGAAGAATTACACACGTTAATCGTGTAGCGTGGTCAGTAATGGCCTGTACGCTAATAATAATAATAATAATAATAATAGTAATAATAGTAATAATAATAATAGTAATAATAATAATAATAATAGTAATAATAATAGTAATAATAATAATAATAATAGTAAGAATAAAAATACACTATGTGATCAAAAGTATGTGGACATGACCAAAATGATGTTATGGTGTGGTCGTGTTTTTCATGGAGGGGGCTTGAACCCCCTTGTAGTTTTTCGTGGCACTATCACGGCACAGGCCTACGTTGATGTTTTAAACACCTTCTTGCTTCCCACTGTTGAAGAGCAATTCGGGGACGGCGACTGTATCTTTCAACACGATCAAGCACCTGTTCATACTGCACGGCCTGTGGCGGAGTGGTTACACGACGATAATATCTCTGTAATGGACTGGACTGCACAGAGGCCTGACTTGAATCCTATCGAACACCTTTGGGATGTTTTGGAACGCCGACTTCGTGCAAGGTCTCACCGACCTACATCGATACCTCTCGTCAGTGCAGCACTCCCTGGAGAATGGGCTGCCCTTCCCCAAGAAATCTTCCAGCACCTGATTGAAAGTATGCCTGCGAGAGTGGAAGCTGTCATCAAGGCCAACACACTATTGAATTCTAGAATTGCCGATGGAAAGCACCACGAACTGGTAAACCACTTTCAGTCGTGTGTTCGCATACTATTCATCACAGTGTATCTCTAAGGTAAGGTGACGATTAAAAATTTTGTAAGGTAATAAGGGAACGAAATATACTGTTCACTCCTAAAACTATATTAAGGAACTGATGTGTATGTGTTGTATTTCCAAATTTCACATATACGGTACGTCATTTATGAGTTTTGAAATAAAGGCAATTCGGATTCACATTATAATGCGATATATGTCGAGATGTTAACTTCTCCTTTGTAATATTATAATTTTCCAAAATTCGAAAAAGACGCATATGATCCAACTATTGTTTGTTTAAAATCAGTGGTGGATTGGATATGTTTCTTCAGAGTTGGAAAGAAGTCTATCACATTAAATATTTCAAATGAAACCTATTACAAATTCAATTACATACGTCCACTTTCGTTTAATAAAGAGGGAGTAAGATCTATCATTTCCGTGACTTCTGCCACATTATAAAATGAGGTTACATCGGCCTGCTGTTTCTGTGCTGCTCTGTCCAGATTTGACCCTTTTCTGCCGGATCATCGCCCATTTATCTTTCATCACATATTTCATCGCATTAAATAAGTCTATAAATGACCGTTCAAGGGGGAGGTTATCGTCTCCTGCCGTAAAGCTCAATTATAAGACGTCGTCTGGTCTCGTCTGGTCGCAGGTGCTCTGTGATAAATAGACGAATAACTTGCTAGAGGAGGAAAGAATGAGAGTTCTTCCTTAGAGCATTTTAGATTTGATCACTTTGTGTTGTTTATAACTATATAGAAATAAATTTCCTAATAACTAAAAAACTGTACAATTTTTCTTAAATATAAAATCAATTATTTTATTTGGTAACTACATCCAGAAGAAGAAGAAGCAGAAGAAGAAGAAGAAGAAGAAGGAGAAGAAGAAGGAGAAGAAGAAGGAGAAGAAGAAGGAGAAGAAGAAGGAGAAGAAGAAGGAGAAGAAGAAGGAGAAGAAGAAGGAGAAGAAGAAGGAGAAGAAGAAGAAGAAGAAGAAGAAGAAGGAGGAGGAAGAGGAGGAGGAGGAGGAAGAAGAAATGGGATGAGAAATTTCTAGACTTTCCTCTCCTAGGGAATCACCACTGCTTAAATTAAGTGCTTTCGTGAACTGCAGTTTCCAGACAATAGAACGGCGTAGCTAATTACGCATTCACCTAACAGGCAAAGGAGAACGACAGCTTATTGGATACCTATAGGTTGCCTTTATTTTACCGTTTTCCATAACCCCGTAGTAAAACTGTGGGTAGAAAAATCTGGTTTCGGAAGATATCTAAAAACAGGATAGACACCAAATAACAGATTTGTTTCGCGAAAATATGAGCTGGTAATTCAGGGAATATAAACAAAGTAATCGAATTCTCCTTTATTGAATCACAATTCCATTTTTTCAAACAATAATTGTGAAAAACACATTACCGGCCGAAATGTAACTAGTGCGATGTCATTTGTTACTCTTTTCAAAATAACGGAACTGAAAATGAAACAAATAAAAATATTTGGTGACAGCACCACAGTGTAATAACCCAAACGATATATTCCCAACAAATGAACTAAATTGTTTAGCAAACAAATGTGTAGGGAAAATATTCTTCTATTTCCATTTTAAAATACAAGTTCTCAAACTGATGGATGCGTTGAAATTTGTATTATCTTGGGATTTGGAAAATAAATGTGAACTTGAGAGGTTTATTACCATTTTAGCGTTAATACAATATATTCACGAATCTGATAACCATGTTTGTCAGTCTTTCTCATGCTTATTTTCTTTCTCACATTGGCCTCAACTTGAACTCCAAACATTTGTGTCAACAAGTACTTGAAATAGAGGTAGACGTTGAGTCAATACGTGGTGTTTCGCAGATTTTCCAGTCAGTCCTCACAATTAACAAATTTGATGAAGTATGTTAATAATCATCTTCTAATTGTGACAGTTGAGTCATTGCTTCGTCTTGATTCTTCTGCTCGGTTGTTGTGATTCTAAAGGCTTTGTATCTGGTCCTTATGCTTGTACATGTGTTTCTGTTTTTGTTTTACATTTGAAATTTCATGAATGCATGTATAATCTACAAAAAATAGTTTACAATAGTTTACAAGTTTGCAACTACAAAATGTTTAGCAATCCTTGAAAATGGCGTCATTTACAAAATATAACAAACAAGACTATAGGTGGTCAGCAGGTCCGACAGATATTTTGTTGGTGTTGTTATTTCACAAAAGTTGGCCGCATATTTTTACTGACATGAGTTTCTAGTAACCCGGTGTATACATTACTACACGGAACGAATAACTTTTATAATACAATGGTGATGTAAATAATATTAAGAGCATGTCTTGTCGATTCAGGGTCGACACCTGTAGGGCATATGCTTTACTTTAAATAGAATTTTAAGAAAAAGAACCGTTGAACCATGGGTAGAAGAAGGGTAGGCATGCCGTGACATTGCCTGCAGTGAAACCGCTGTGATGGAATACCATAACCGTTCACTCAAAATTCGAGGTGAGATTGCCCGCACGAAAGATCTGGCAAAAGTGAACTGATTAACGTAGTATCATGAATGAATTCGGTGCTATGACTAGTGAGGTACTAAAATTGTACGTCGAAGGATAACGACAGTGTATCGCGTAGTGTTCTGCAGGTAGCAACTTATGATATTCCATTCTACTGGTTCCTGCTGAAATTGGACAGGCGAGTGTACGAGATTAGTCTGCAGGTCGAGCAGGCGTGGCATTTTACGGAACCCAGATTGCAGTCATTGAATCGGATTACATCTGCCGTTTTGAAAAAACCCAAGACTCAACAAGTGAGGTAAATATTCTCCCTTGACTCTGTTACGTGAAGAGATTTGTTTCAATTATGAATAAGATTTTTTTCTGCAGATTTTCGGCATGTAAACGTAACGTGTTGCACGATGAATTATCTCTATCTTTAGAGACATATTACTTATTTCATGTCATTAGGGTTTGATCTTACAATTATCCTGATTCTTTTAAATCACATACTTTGATAAAAAAAGAGCACAAATTTTAAGAAAATGTACGAAGATTTGAGCTGGCACCCGCGAAAGTAGTAATCGGTTCGTGCCTCCACTACATGTTCATTATTGCACTCAATACACTGCAACTCGTGTATCGTATTGTGCAGAATCTCAACCACGGTGAGAATAATTGGGTTTTTAGACGCTGAAAAGAAAACGCAAGTAGAGGTTTGGAAGCCAGCGGTACGTCGGAAAGAAGAAACCCCCTTTTTATGCACCATACACCCCCCGGAAATTCGTAGAAAGTAAAGAGTAAGGTTCTTTATTTTTAATTATTCTCACGTTGGCGATTTAATCCAAAAGCTGTTTCTTCAGTAAGCTGCAGACTCTAGAGAGTAGAGGATATTTTAGCCAGCGTATTTTTAACTGGGAATATTGTAAAAACCTTTTAGAAAATTTATTTCTGGGAGAATGCAATGCGTTATCCGTGCTCACCCGGGGAGGTCTGCCAAGGTCGCGCGACGATGACAAGTGTTCGCTGAGGCGACGCAAAACGAAGGGGGCAATTGTGACTCAACTAAAATTCGAAAACAGAGAGAATTGTTTTGCTCTTAATGCTACTACAAAATTTTGAGAAATAGAGAGGAAGGGCGTAGGATTGAAATTCAGTTTGAAAGATAAACTTGTAAAGAAATTGTAGTTGATAAACTGATTATGGAATAATGACTATTAAAACCTTTATTTAAATATTTTAATTTCCAAGTGATACATTTGTTCTTTAAAATAAGATACGCTTTATTGTAAAAACATAACATGTTTGGAAAATTGAGTTGCAAAGAATTGGAGGATTACCAGGAATATTCTCGTTCAAATGTAAAAGTATGTACCATTTTTCTGTCTGGTTTATTAATTCTGAAACCGTCGATAAGAAGAGGTATATTACGAACAACTGTTATACAGTTAGTACAAGGTATTTGAGAATTTTGAGAGTGTGCGTTCCTTTTTTAATTTTGTTGCATACTCACGGTATTTTTCGGTTGTATCTTTATAGATGAGTGCTTATTTCCATAAGTGTTGCATTCTGTATGTGTAAATTCTCCATTAACTTTATTTTGTTTTTAAGCAAGAGTATGGTGTGATTTTGTTTGTTAAATCTTTGTAAGCGTGTATTTGTTTGTGCTTTTCGACTTCCATTCAATTATCTTTCCTTGAGATTATCAGGTAGCGTTTTGAAGTAATCATTTCTATTGTGGTCAAGCTAGTGAGTTAGGCTACAAAAAACAAAGTGAAACTGCATCTTTAATTAGTTGTCAAAATCCGTACGTCGCCAAGAAGTTCCTGTGATCCCTACAATTGATGTTGGCCTTTCGAGAGCCGGGTTGGTGTCTTAGCCGACATCGAGATAAGTTAATAGGCCGCAATACCAACAGATGGTGTTCAAAGCAGAGAGAAATTATGGAACAAAACCGCCAGGAATATTCGCGAGTATTCGACCCAGAATAACTACGCAGAAAGACGAACGCAATACTGTAAGTCGAGAGGGGAGTACTAGGAAAGGATGCACATGTATCTTCATTTATGTGCGCGTGTACCTCTCATGGTTGTCAGCAACTCCATTGTAAATACATTATACATTTTAAATTTTACTACAACTTAAACGTGCATACAATTTAAAATATTATTCAAACTTCTTTTTAATAAGTAATTGTATATTTCGTAAGTAATTTCACTTGTGGTTTGAAACATATCTGAGAAGTTTCTAACCGTGAGTGGAATTCGGTTAGACTATTTCACGAATAAGTCATACATATCGTCGATTAAATAGTATGATCATAGTGTTAAAAATAGCAAAAAACCTCTTAGAGGGTTGTTTCAGATTCTGTATTGATTATTGTAGTTTCCGTTATGGAAGGAATATTTATTTTCCAAAACAGTAAAAACGTGATCTCCGGTAAGACGATAACGAAAAGTACATATTTGAATTTTTGATTTTGTGTGCTCGTGGTTGGTTTATAAACATCTTATTATAAATGGTACAAGCCGGATTGAAACGAATACCTCATGAGTAAAATAGCAAAATCTTATTATAAAATGGTACAGGCCGGATTGAAACGAATAACTCATAAGTGAAATAGCCCCTCAAACAGCGATTTACGAGAGAACTAAGTGAAGAAGAATCGAGGAGTGGAAGGTTCTGCCACAGCCTCTGGTTGCCGTCGCCTCTGCGTGTTGACCAACTTCTCCTCTCTCCTCCAGGGTCACGGGGCTCAGGTCGTCCTGTAATTAGCCGCTCGCGGGGATGGAAGGCCCCTCCCCTCCCCGGCCCACACCCCTCCATCCCCCACCCCCCACCCCCGACTCCGCCGCTGGGCGCCGTGTCGGGCGTTCAAGAAACACATCGATCCTAACAACGAAATGCCTTCGTCAAGGGTCTAAGAAAAGCACAGAATTTCGGCAAGAATAGTTCTCTAGGTTGGAGATAGGCTCGCATAATTAAAGATTTTCAACGTACTGCGAAAAGGAAGGAGGAATACGTGTCTTTCCACGGGCAACATTGGTACCTTCCCGTCTTTTCAATGTCTTAATGAATTTACGAATTTTAACTATTAAAGGGTTAAACATTTTTTTCAGGGTGGAATAATATACCCTTTATAAAGATATGAAAGATATATTATCCGTTGTAAAATAAATCAGTGATACAAATATACTCGTAATATATTGCATTATTTAAGCAACGTTTTCCTGTTGCCTGGGAAAAAGGTATATATAATTCTCATGAGGTTTTGTGAAATTTTGTTTCTGTTGTTATAAAAGTTAAAAATATACCGTATGAGCTTCTGTAATGTTTATAAAAGCAGCCTCAGCTGTGCCCTAATAAAAACCGCCACACCGTCGTTTAAATCTCATTACGATCAGTTGATATTTGCTTTATGAATTAAACGATAATCTTGTTCACTTTGACTCAGATAAATTTATTTACTTAGAAATAGTAATTGTTCATATAAATCGTTGATTTTAGTTCTGAAAAATACACTTCTTATTTAGCGATGATTTTGCTTTAAATTAATTGTATTTATTACAAAATGAGACGTCTCATTGCATACGTTTAATGAAGGAAACATTTTTTAACCGCGTTGTGGCCATATTTAGTGAGGAAAGTTAGAACAAGGAGGTTAGACAGTAAAACCAGAAAAAGCTTTTTTCTTTCATATACGCATAAAACGGGACGTTCTCAGTTTTTCTAATGAAGAAATCAACACAATATATACTTAAAACCCTTCCTACAATTACACATAGTTACAAAATACTTTATTTAAGCAATAAAATTAGAATTATAATAGTGATTTATGAATTTCGCCTGTCTTAGCTACATGCGAGTTTTGTAAAATATGAAGAGTAATTACAAAATATCTGTTGTATAAATGTGGATGAATGTGATATTTTGATTACAGCATGTGTAGACAACACTCTCGCTCTACGGTTAAGCACTAGAGTACAAATTAAAAGCGCATAATTAAATAAGTTTCATTCTTTTTTGTCTCAAAACAAACGTCACAGTCTTGACACTCACGACACTCCGCTTCGAGATCAGACGGTTTTGCACCTCGGGTAAATGTGCCATGCTCGCTAGACTGTGTAGGGGAGCTCTAAATATAAAAATTAATTGCCTCGAGGAAGGCTAAAGCTTTGCACCGAAACAGTGTAATGGGATGTTTCTGTACAGAAACGAAAAAAACGAACAAGTAGTTACTTTTCCACCACACAAACAGGACAGAGCAAAGTTAGGCACGAATTCCCCATTTCAAATAGGTGGCAATAAAAAAACACATATTTTCAAATGCCTGCTTAGCGCTTACGGTTTAATTCTACAAGTTTTCATAGAATAACTTCAAGCATTGTGTTTAACTTAGAAATGCTAGCGTTATTAATATTCTTTGTGGTCATAAAGCTTTCTGTTGATAATATTTACATTATTTTGACAATTATTATCTTCAAATTGAATACAGACCAAAGATGATAATACCAACTCCGAATATATAACGGAAATTTATAAAGAGCCTCTGAAGAAGCTTTCAAGAACGAAAGACGTATTAGAATAAAAAATGTAGGATGGTTCATGACGTAAACCTAAGAATCCATTAAATAATAAACGAATTAATAAATGAAGTTAAGAAGGTTGGGAAGCGGAAGAAAGCTAGGATAAGGAGAACGTGAAGATTAAGGATAACGCGAAGAAGAAAAGGAGGACAAAAAGGCTGTTTCCGTTTTCCGTTTCCACTGCTTGTCCGCCCGCCCGCCCGCCACCTAATTAGCGGCCCCCGGAGCGGCGCGGCGCGGCGCGGCGACGCAGCAGGGGGTGCGAGGCGGTGTGTGGGGTGGCGCCGGCGCTAATTAGCCGGCATTTGCTCAGCGGCGCCGCCACTTGTCGCGCTCTCGTCCCCCTCCCACCCCTCCTCATCCCCCACCCCACCAACAACGCTTCCCGGCGACCAGCTTCTCCGCACGTGGCGCCCCGGGCTAGCGTTCTACAGACTCCCTGTACGTATACACATGAAGACTCTAAGAAGGATACTGTGTTGGAGGCGTGGGGGGTGGGGGTGGTACACATACGTGCACGAAAAACGTCGGCAGCTAATCAGCTCAACTAGAGTCCTTAGATGTAGAGCGCCGTCTAGAATAGGAAGTCTGAGCCAATGTGAATACCGGTGGCTGAATGTTTTCGTTTTCGTATGTGCCCTTATGGAATAAGCTCAGATGTGAGTATATATTATTGACGTCATTTTGCACAGGAGCATACCAGACAGAGGCAGGTAGCGCAACCGCCGCCATTTAGTGTTCCTCAAACGCGAGAGCTCTGCCACGCAGCAATCTACAGCTGAAGGAAAATTATAATAGTTGGAAACGTTATGGGGATTTTCAAGAATATTCATATTATATTTAATTAACTGTCGGGGTGACGCAGCGTCCATGCCAAAGGTGCCGACGTTTCGGTTGCCTTTCTGCGACCTTCCTCAGGGCGTAATGCATTTTCGGCGTCGGCACCTTTGTCATGGACGCGGCGTCACCCGGACAGCCAATTAAACACTGATTCCGGTCGTGGAAGCCTACGCTCTCTCATATTCATATTGGTTTGGGGTAGACTGATGGTTTTCATCACAGAGAAAACCACACAGTTTCAATTCTCCTGACAACTGGATATAAAATGGCGGGATCGGTGGAACAATGGAATGCGATACTTTCTGTATCTAGGGACTCTAGGCTCACTGATATCACGTATTCAGCGAAGGAATTTACCTCGGCTTTTTTCGGCCAATAACGACGCGCATTCACGTAGTTTACCAACGGCATCATTCCAACGGTAGCAGAATTTTCGACACTAGCCAGATAGCTTGATTTCTGACGCTAACTGGTGGTGAATGAAAGCGGCCGGCTTCTCTGATCGTAGCTTTCCGTGGTTTCTCCGATCAATACCCGGCAAATACCCGAGCAGACCCCTACAAAACGGGCTAGGGATCATGCGCGATCTCTCCTTCGCATTTCTTGTCCTATCCTTCACCTTCCACACACTTACATGCACTACACTACCACACATGACTGGAGACCGGTCGGGTGCTTAGAGCGTGTCTCGGCTGGGGCGGTGCCCCGTTGGTGGGAGACACCTGGTTGGGAAAAAATACGCTAGGCGACAGGTAGGTCGGCGCCGGATCTCGCCATCCAGTGGGGCAAAATTACTCACCACCTCCCTAGAAGTAAGAACATGCACTAAACGTAAGGGACTAATGAACGTAGCAATTGACGCGTCCGTAATCACTAGGAATCAATTAATGAAAATGTGAGAGAAGGGCAGACAGACGGGCGCACACAGGTAACTCAATTACTATTTAAAGATAAAATGTAAGGAAAGCTACTCTGTGTAAATGTAAGGAAAGCTACGCTGTGTAAATGTATAGAAAGCTACGCTGTGTAAATGTAAAGAAAGCTACGCTGTGCAAATGTAAGGAAAGCTACTCTGTGTATCTAGGGATCTTAGCGCTGCGCTGTACGGAGGACGCGCATCTTACGTCAAGGGCCGCACTGCCTCATTTTTATACGGCGCCGACTTTGTGCTTGCTATCTTTCTCCTTTGCATTCTTCCGCACTGGGCCCACGTTTTACGCGAAGGCGATACATTTTTATGTTGAGCTAGCTTGCTGCTTTTACGACCTTATGTGTATACCTCCCTCTGGACGTCGGCCTTCCTTTATCCGGTTTGGAATAAACTGCAATGCAGGGACAGTCGATACGTCTAGAAAGTGACAGAGGGATGAGGATGTGTGATAGAAGTGATGATGCAAAAAGGCAAAAAATGAGTGAATGGTGGTGAAAGTGGAATTGAAATGTGAATGAAAGAAAACTGCTGACATTTTGCCAGAAGAGTTAACTTTTGACAAATATGTCAGGTTTGAAATTTTGTGTTCAATAACATCACTGCGATATTCACGTAGTTTAGAAATGACAATGTAAATATGGATTCTCTACGAATGATAGTTTCCAATTTGTCGTCCTCCTGTTTTTTTTTTTTTTTTGGAATAGCGATAATTCATTCATGCAATTGAAGGAAGTCAAGCATACCAGCTAACTGCATATTTTTTCTTGCTCTAGAATCCATTTGAAGAATTGGCCTCGTATCTACGAACTCGGGTTCTCTTAGTTTTCTACAGCATTGGATATAAAAATCAGACTGATGTATCTGAGCATCGCACAACAATGATGATTCCAAATCAAGGACCGCGTGGTTCCTGACACGTTTATTAATTTATTTGGAGATACCATGTAAACTAATCAGACAGTTGTTTCCCTCGCCGCTTAGTCTTTCTCCACCGTGTAAGAATTTTCGTGTATTTCGTTAGAATGAAACATCTAATCCATTAAGGAGTGAGAACTCAGTTTATAATGGGTCAAAATAAGACGCATATATGTTTTCATATAATATTTAGTGTCCTGAAATGAAATATAATGATGATAATAATAATAATAATAATAATAATAATAATAATATAAACCTCCTCTATGAAAATTAACCCCTCTATTATTCGCACATAGCTGTTGAGGGCTACATGCCAAGCAGAATAAACACATTAAAATTTTTTTCGTGTTAAGAAATTGACGAGAGTTTTGTACAAATAAAAATATGACCCTCAAAGTTCTCATGAGAAACTTCTGTGTTAATTACATGTTAATATGTAGTGTTAATATTTTAGAATTTCTACGGATAACAGAATGTATCACACTTTATGAATCCTCATAAAGTAGAGACATTATTAATAAATTTATTTGTAGGAACCATTTAAAAGAGTCTTAAATTAATAAAAATATAAAAATGCCAATAGTAACACAATTCTTGAGATTTGTGTTAGTACTTCGTTGTTTAATACATCTATTATTACATCAATTATTGTCAATAAACTTTTAAAACTGAATATACTTAAGCCAAAAGATTTTAATAAAATTAGTAATAAAATAATTTAATTAGTTTTTGTTAATTCTTATTACACAGACTACACATTTCTTCTAACGTAAATATGTTATGCTAGAGGCAGTCGGATAGTAATACGAATGGCTATAATTAAAAAACTTCTTGTTGAGTCTATTGAATCAAGAAAAAATACTATGTACATAAAAAGCACATTTAACACATTAAGGGTTTGTAATATCTTTGCCATTTTCAGCTATGACATTAGTCAAATAATTGATCATTTTTTGGTTAAGCTGATATTAAACTACTACAGAGTTTTTTGCAACATAATCCTTAGTAAATGTGTCAATCTAGTGTGGGAATTTATTTTGCATTCCTTTTTAGCTGAACTGAGTTTTTGTATTTGCTTAAGATTCTTTTCAATAATTACACTGCACTATAAACACACAATTTCTTCAGAAAATATAAATACAATCATTACTATTTCATATTAATGAGAATTAGCAACAATGGATCTTTTTTGTTGGTGGAAAGTTCTACTGATATATCTACAGATGTATCTTCGATTTGCAATCATTTATTTATCCTCTGTCACTAAGGTGATCATAAGTTTAAACAATGCAAGGCCCAATAAAATATGTCTTTTCAGAAGCAATACGATGTATTAAAATGTATAATGTGTCTCAAATGGTAAGGATGTGCATGAATTTTCCAAAATTTAAATTATTCTTAAATAGAAACGAAAAAATATAGAAGGTAACATGTGGATGAAAGGATGTATTTGCACTCGGAAATAAGAAAGCTCGCTCCTATCGTCGCTAATTTTCTTAAACATATCACTCGTACAATTATACCCTTTTCTATGCACTTTCTTCTTTAATTAATATAATCGCATGAAACAAAAAATAAATAAATTTAAATCTGAACTAAAATTACTAAATCTAAATAACATGTCTATGAAGTAAATAAATGGTGTAAATAATGTGAAATATTTAACGTCAATAATAAAGAAATACAATATTATATAAAATTGGTAAAACAAACCACTAGCGCCAAAATGCTACAAATAATAACACAGTGGCCAACAATCACAGTACAAATATGTTAAATAAACTTTAAAATAGCTAATTAAAATAGGAATAACGATATGGATGTAGCTAATTACTTTTCAAAAGAAATAAAATGCTATCAAATCGGTCAAACAATATTAGAAAGAATTTCATTCACACAACAACAAAAATAGTAACAAACGAACTATTTAAACTATTTCTAAAATACTGAAATGAACTTAGCCTCAAAAAGTGTCATAGATTAAAAATAAATAAAATAAAACAATAAATATACAATTGTGGAAAGAACGGCGCAAGTGACTAGAAGTAATGGCAAGCATTCACAATCCAAATACACAGTTTAAATGATGGCATCACCAGAAGTAATTTATTCGTTGCAAACAGAAATCAACAAGTCACTATTCGTATTATTACGGTGTACAAATCGTAATTCTGAAAATGGTGACAACAGCAAATTCCAACACAAAACTAAACGAAAATACCGTATGTCGCGTGAGAGTACAAATTCCTATGTGTGTGACATTTTTAATAAGTTTATTTTTAATCCCCAACCTAAGATGGCCAGAACGATAATCGCTTCGTTTCAGAATATTTGCATTAAGAAGCTTGCAAGGATTTAGACGAGGCCATAGTGACGCACGAGTATGCAACAACCTTTCAGACGTGGTTTCTTGTTTATTTATTAAATATGACGCTTTAGTTTATGAGAAAATGCGGAATGTCACTAAATATTGTAGAGGGGTTCATTTTAAGACTATTAAAAATAGCGGATGACAGCGTAATGTAGACACCATTAATACACGAGAAAATTGCAGCAAAGGCACCGAAACTGTTTTGCAAAAATTATTAAATTGTAAACTTAGTTTGTGAAGAAATGTGAGGAAATATGAGTTTGAAATTATGCATTTAGAAACAATATTATATTACAAGCGAAAATTTTGTGATTCTTACAAGAAAGTAATTCACGGTTACAGTATGGATTTTTTTAAATACAATGATTCACCAAATTTGATGCAATTTTCCCTTTGTGTACTAATAAATGAAAACTTGGTATTAGTTCCATTGACTAGAGTCAAAAACGATATACAGTTTCATGTGTTTCGTTACAACGGAGATGGAAATATTGTTTCACAAAGTTAAGAAAATGTAATAGTGGTGCTGTATAACGACGCTGCACAGGGCGAAACAAAACGCTGCTGTCTAAAAAACTGTCGCCTATAAAGCTTTTGCACACATTTTACACAAATTTTACACGTACCTCTGAGATCTGTGAAACTTTCCACACAAATTTTCATCAAAATCAAAGATGGGCCCAGCGGAATACTTTTCCAAAATAATGTTGGTATGACCCTATTGTGTATCTATAGAACAACTTTCTCTTCAAATGTTCAAACAATGCTTTTTAACTAAAAAGCGGTACGATATATCAAAAAGTGTGAACCAAAATTTCTTAAAGAATAATTTATTATATTTAATTTATAACCAAAAGCAAAACGATCCGGCCAGGGGATACAGAGATAACAAAGTCGGCATTATGTTATCATCCGTCATCTTTAATGGCATCTTGTTAAGCCTGACCTCAACATTTGGTGGCACTCTGCAATTTCACATGTACTAAAGTGTTAATTAAGAATCAAAAGTGAAAACGCGTCTTCACGTTTTGCATAGCCATGCGTCAAAACAGCCTGATTTAATTGAAGAACAATGGGAGCTGACTTCAGTAACTTTTAAGAAGCCTTTGCGTATTGTGGAACAGGGCTGGGGCAGGAAATCATCATCTTAATGTGTTTTAGCTTCTTTCAGACTCTGTTGAATATTCAGTACAATATAGAGTACGTTTTTGAGTCCGTTGAGTTATAACATTTTACCGAATATTTTAATTGAAAACAGACCTTTGAAAAATATGAAAAATTTGTCTAGTCCACCTGTCTTTTGTTAGTCATGTTGTTCTCCAGGTATGTAAAGATAATACCATATATATTTTACATTACATTATGTTTTACAGTACTATAGGTAACCTCGTGAGTATTAGATGAAAATATCCTTAGAACCGACACTATTAACAACATTGAGTAGATTTTGTCGGCGACGTTGTCCCTCAGGGTATGCAATAAGTCATACACGTTTGTGCGAGCTGCAGAGATGTTTGGGCACTACAGATCTGCAAGGCCTGCCATTTGTTCACTGGAAGTAGCTCGAGTGTTTCAGCCTCGAACGCCGTATGCTTCGCACGCTCGCAATTCACTTCTTCATGGGTATGAGCAATGGTCCCTGCGTCTTCGCTTTACGGATGCGACATCGACACGAAATATAGACTTTGACTTTCTCTCTACCACTTACGCAGTTATGATATGCTGGGCGAAAAAACGGCGAATTTTTGGCAGAAAAACTCTTATTACAAGAACCTGGTAACGAAGAAAGTGAACTGATAAAATTAGAATAAAATCCGCTTACACGTATTGTAGCTAGTATCCATGTTTGTGGTCCTTAATACCGAAAAATTGAAAGACGACAAAACGTCTGTCCGTCCCTACGTCTGTCCGTCCCTACGTCTGTCCGTCCCTACGTCTGTCCGTCCCTACGTCTGTCCGTCCCTACGTCTGTCCGTCCCTACGTCTGTCCGTCCCTACGTCTGTCCGTCCCTACGTCTGTCCGTCCCTACGTCTGTCCGTCCCTACGTCTGTCCGTCCCTACGTCTGTCCGTCCCTACGTCTGTCCGTCCCTACGTCTGTCCGTCCCTACGTCTGTCCGTCCCTACGTCTGTCCGTCCCTACGTCTGTCCGTCCCTACGTCTGTCCTTCAACAACGCTAGTGGCTAAACCATTTAGCCTTTATCCTTTTTGATTAAATTTTGTTGTTCGATAATGACAAGGACGTTTCAAAGAATAGTGCAGGTCTCATTTTTGTTGAAAACTCTGACTTCGCGAAAACGCGAAAACTGCAAAAATTCAAACTTTTTTCGACGTCTTTATACAACTACAATTATGAAGATGAAGATTTTTTTATCTTAATGAAATGTGTTCCTTAAAGTCAGATTTTGAAATTAGGCCATATAAAATTTTTTGAAAATTTGAGTACTTTTCTCATAATTTTGCGTGAAATAGGGCCAGAAGGCAAGCGCTGTTTTAATTCCACTAGTTATAATTAAAACGCTGATGATGACGACGATAATAATAATAATAATAATAATAATAATAATAATAATAATAATAATAATGACGATCAGATGGCCGAGATCGCTAAGGCAGTAGTGCCGGAGTGGTTTCGGACCAGAAGATCGCGGGTTCGAGTCCCGCCTCGGTCATGGATGTATTTGTGTATGTCTGTATGTGTTGTCCTTTCACCCCCATTATCATCATATCATCATTTCATCTTCCATACCCCCAGGGCTAACAACCGTGGGGGATAAAAATCGGATCCAGCTAAAAGTGCTGGTCCCCCCAAAAAATTGTCGCAAGCACCTGCCACCGTGATAATAAATAAAAACTGAGCCACGGTAAATGCAGGATGCTTGCATGCGTGGTCCTAGTCGGCCGATTAACGAAATAATAATAATAATAATAATAATAATAATAATAATAATAATAATAATAATAATAATAATAATAATAATAATAATAGCCGATCAGATGGCCGAGATTGCTAAGGCAGTAGTGCCGGAGTGGTTTCGGACCAGAAGATCGCGGGTTCGAGTCCCGCCTTGGTCATGGATGTATTTGTGTATGTCTGTATGTGTTGTCCTTTCACCCCCATTATCATCATATCATCATTTCATCTTCCATACCCCCAGGGCTAACAACCGTGGGGGATAAAAATCGGATCCAGCTAAAAGTGCTGGTCCCCCCAAAAAATTGTCGCAAGCACCTGCCACCGTGATAATAAATAAAAACGGAGCCACGGTAAATGCAGGATGCTTGCATGCGTGATCCTAGTCGGCCGATTAACGAAATAATAATAATAATAATAATAATAATAATAATAATAATAATAATAATAATAATAATAATAATAATAATAATAATAATAGCCGATCAGATGGCCGAGATCGCTAAGGCAGTAGTGCCGGAGTGGTTTCGGACCAGAAGATCGCGGGTTCGAGTCCCGCCTCGGGCATGGATGTATTTGTGTATGTCTGTATGTGTTGTCCTTTCACCCCCATCATCATTATTTCATCTTCCATACCCCCAGGGCTAACAACCGTGGGGGATAAAAATCGGATCCAGCTTAAATGCTGGTCCCCCCAAAGAATTGTTGCAAGCACCTGCCACCGTGATAATAAATAAAAAACTGAGCCACGGTAAATGCAGGATGCTTGCTTGCGTGGTCCTAGTTGGCCGATTAACGAAATAATAATAATAATAATAATAATAATAATAATAATAATAATAATAATAATAATAATAATAATAATAATAATGCATTCTTGGTAAGAAAACATCAATGTTTTTAAAAGGCATTTTCCCCTAGGTAACCTGTAATATTTGTTCGCATAAGGGTGAATTATATTTGACAGAGGCCATGTTTATTTTAATTAAGTTTTAACTGTCATAACAAACTAAAATAAAATAAGAAAAATTAACAAAATTGAGCCGTCATGAATCAACATTTCACTCCACATCGTGACTCAACTAATGGAGTCGAGCCTCCGACGTTCCGCTTTCAAGGCTGAGTGTATTGCGTTCGCGGCGTCATGGTTAACGCAGTCCCTATCTCCTGTGTCTTCCTATTTGTTTATTGTCTGTGTGTTTCTTGGCTCCGTTATTCTTGACTGTCTCTTTCTTGGCTGTCTTCTTATATGTCGGACCGTTCAAATTTTCTGATTAAAATTTGTGTTCAGTTTGCGTGAAGAACACCAAAAAAATGGGAGAGGTATCACCTTTCTCCCCAAAGTTCATGTTATTTATTAAAAAAAACATTGGTTCAAAAATCGGTAAAAACATTGGTATCAAATTTTTCTTTATTTTTTCCACGGATAGGACAAGGAGCGCTTAAAAAAATTGACAGGTTTTACTTTGGGCCGAACTCTGAATATTTAGAAAATTACAGAAGCTAGAAATAATGCGAAAAAGTATGCGATCTCGTAGACCCACTAATTTCAATACGGTAATTTTTGGGGAGGAGTTCAATTGCAGATCAATAAAATTTCTGGTTCGGTTTGATAACCTTAATTACTTATTAACAATTTACAGATAATTATCCCAGCTGTAGACGAATAGTGCTCAACAGATTCATGTCTAACGATTTGCGCTGGGTTCGAATCAGACCCGTTTATCCAGTTATCATCGTAATCAGCTGCGGTTCCTCCATCGTTAAGTAATGGATGTAAAATCAATTATAGAAAAACCCGTTACTATTGAGTGAAAGTGTTTGAGGATTTTGGAAACTGGTAACATTTTGCTTTGAATTTAAGTATTACAATACGTAAGTAAATGATGTGATTCGGGTTTATTTGGGAATATTCAAATATATTTTCGCCGCGTTATATATAAAATTACTGAAGGAGAAGGAATTTTACAAACAAGTATTTTCTTTCACTACTTGTAAACGGTTTTTTATATTGTATCTAGTAAGTTTAAACAAAATATGCTTTAGAATTATTAAATTGAGCCTCGGTCTCTTTACTCTAAATATATGGTTAAAATATCTTGACAGTCTTCTTGATCGCTCTCAAAAATTCTGCAACGTGGCATGTAGAATTTAATCTAACCCCAGTGTCTACTGTAATTTAAGAATTTGAAAGGAAATTTGTAGACATTTTCTCTCGCAATGAACACCTATCTAGAATAACCATTAAAATATTAATTAACAGTAAGATTGTTCAGGTTTTGAACTCTTTTGCAAATAATCATTACATATTCACATTCTCATTACACATTCCTTAGCAGAGAACATGAAAATTTGTAATAGAAATTCCACTCTACGGTTCTCTAGCGGTTTCATATTCTGCAGAAGAAGAGAGTCCACGAAATGAGGGCGTCATACCTTGGCCTCTCGAGAGCTACGCAAGAGGAGGTCGGAACACGTTTCGTGCATTAGCACAGTGTTGGAGAAACAAGAAACAGTAATAAGGAAGCGCCTTAAAGACCCAAAAGATGTTTGAGGGAGAACTACTGTTTCCCAAAATAGGTGCGTTGTGAATGCGCATGTGTACGGTCCAGTGCTAATGGACTGAAAGAGTATAAATCTTTGCAATATAATAGGGAGTATTTAATTCTAGGAAATGATCGCCGGCCACTTTTAATGGATGAGGATGAGGAATGTTAAGACTAGTTAGAATTTAGGGTTGGTTGTTTTCTCCAAAGCTGGGTATTTGTCTTCAGTACTCCAAATATACACTAAGTAATGCATTTTTAACATATGGAACTTACCGCGGGTTTAGGCATGTTTGTGATGGTCGCAAAGTTGTGTTGTACGTAAATACATATTAATTGAAGCATGCAGCTTATCCTCTATATTTGGTAAAAAATGAAAATTTTACGAATTACTATTTATTTCCAATTATTATAGTCTATACTGTATTTTGTTATGAATTCATATCATTATTTAACTTTTCGATTTTAATTTACATTTTGCGCTTCTAACATATTTTACATTCAAGAGTTAAAAAGGTTGTTAGATTCACTAGCTCTTGTAATATTTTTGTAGGCCCAAGTGGCTTACAGATTTACTCTGGTCTTTTAATCCTAACATCATTGTCATGTTCGATTTCCTCTTTTAGATATTGTTATCCAATCCACGATGGATTAGGCTATCACTCCGTATCTCGGTTATTAATTTGAATCTGACCATTTTCAAATAATTTTAATCATTTTGACCATTTCTTACGACATTAACCCATGGGTTATTATCATACTAACAAATGAGAAAAAATTTTGCACTTTCAGCTTCGATGAAGTGTTAATATCAATCACTCTGCATTATCCAGATGATTTACATAGACAAAGCTATTTACAGCTTTTCATATATGTTCGTTCGATATATTTCATTTATACTCCTTTTCATGTATACTTTTCAACTGCAATATCTGTATCATATCCTGGCATTAATACGAATTAAGCACGAGTTAAAAGATTGAGGCCGTTTGTACTGAAAAAGAATGCTGAAAGGCATACGATGTACGGCTTAAGTGGCTAGAAATATGCTACAACAATTTTTACAAACAAGCGAAAAATAGAGATGAAGCAATGCATTGAAAATACGAATCATCCCTCGAATTAAGTGACTAATAGATTTATCACATAAGTTTTTTAAATGGCCTTTGATGGAAATATAATTACCCAAAAATTGAAATGTGTTCAGACTTTCTCCCGATATTTTTAAGTATAATTCCGTCTTTTATGGAAACATTTTTTTCGTTCTTAATTCTAGTACTACCGCGAAAGATTTGGATTATGAACCAAACCTTCCTATGTACCCTTCCAGCAGCAATGAACTTTTACAGAAGATGAGACCAGAAGAACTATATTTACTAAGCACAATTAAAGAAACATGCCCCGAATGGATTAAATACTATATAAATAATAACATTTTTACGCCATTTAAAACAATAACACAGACGACTGTTTTAATGGAATATTTAATGATTGATTATTTCGTGTTTCCGAGCGCGCCAACTACTATGGTCATTACTCCCGTAAGTGTAGTACATATTTCTATCACGGGAGGTGCTGGTGTTCTTAGCCTCCTTGGTGGTGACATCAGCCGCCAACCTACAGGTGGGCTTGTGGGATTTTCACCATCCAGGTGTCTTCTGTCAGTGGGGTTCCGCCCCAGCCGGGACAAGCTTCCAATTACTTTCTCAACATGATGGTGACGTAGTGCAAGTAAGAGTAAGTTCGTGTGAGTTCGGAGAGAGGTTAGGACACGGAAGAGGACGGAAATATCGCGCGTGGTTCGTGGCCCGTTTGATAGGGTACTGCTCCGGCATTCGCCTGGTGTTGATTGGAGAAATCACGGAAAAATTTCGATCAGAGCCGCCGCCCGTTAGTAGAATATTTAATGTCTGCTGCAACATAACGTATTACCGGAATTAATGAAAAAATCGGTTTAAATATCTACACCGCACGTCGTTAACATAGTTGAACTTGCTTTTGCTTCACCCAGATTCAGTCCGAAGTTTCTTTTTAACTCCTATAATGTTTGAAGGGTCGATCCGAAGGTATCAAGACAATTTTATGATCAATAAACATATTAATAATAATTTACTTACTATTTTTAATGATTAATTCCCTCGAAAATTTGTTAATGCATTGAAAAACCTTGAAAAACCACTTCTGTACTACATTATCACAAAACTTTTCTTTCTGAATACGCTGCACAGGAAGCGTACATTTATGATATGCAATAACAAGGTATTTTATTTGTGGTATCTCATAATTATTCTGACATATAGAGCGAAGTACCGGGCTGTTTATTTGTAGTTTTAGGACCTGTTTTACGTCTTCGCGCCTTGGTGCCTGCAGACGTTCTACCTCCGGCTGACACTTATTACTTCAGGGGTGGCCACCATAAACACTACTAGTCTCCCTCACCGATGTGGCTCCTGAGAGAGCTCCGTTCATTTTACATACTGTTGCTAGGCCATCGCGCGTAATGCTGTGTCTGGAGGAGTCAGTCTACAGCAGGAATTTCTAACTTTTTTCATACATTTTTTCATACTTTTAAACAAATTATGTGCTTCATCGACCCCTTACTATTGCCGAAAAGTAACTTTATCTGTAGGTAAGGTATTAATGATCATTTGGTGGAATATATAATTATTTTAAGATCCAGATCCAGATATCTAGCCAAATATCAAGCGTTTCCCGGGCTTCTTCATATAGAAGAGGAAAAACATGAATTATATATAAACCACGGTGTGTATAACTAATATTTTTAATACAATTGGTTCAATTAAAAAAATTAAATATTATTTCGTTTTATTTTCAGTACATTACTTTTAGATTTTAATCTGCTCTACTTTTCTCAGGGTCTCAAGTGTTTTCTTAAATATATCTATTTAAAAATCCATACTTTTGTAAAATGTATTTCTACAAATATGTAAAATATATCAACGTAATTAGTATTAACCTATACTTACGTAATATTAACGTAATT
Source organism: Gryllus longicercus (assembly GCA_038098605.1). Classification (NCBI taxonomy): domain Eukaryota; kingdom Metazoa; phylum Arthropoda; class Insecta; order Orthoptera; family Gryllidae; genus Gryllus; species Gryllus longicercus. The sequence goes on from JAZDUA010000461.1 coordinate 1,069,862, forward strand.
AATATAAACTTAATTAGTAAGTTAACGCCAACAAAGAGCCCAGTCAGATCTCGGAGTCAGAACTTCTTGAGATCAGAATCGCATGTTTAAACAAATAATATACAAACAAATGATACATGCTCTGCACTTTGACTGTGACGACTGCACGCATTAGACCTACGGTGTACAAGTATTATGAAAACTACTACCATGCGAAATAACTTAATTTTATAACTTTATTTTGTTTGTTAATAACTTCAAAGAAACAGTTGACAAAAATGTTACAAAATGTCCATCTAATGGTTGGCATACTACAGTTTAAAAATATTAGAATGTTATTACGTGATCTTACGTACCGCTACTGACCTCTTGCGGAATATATTAAAAAGTAATCTGCTCTTAGCGCCAGATGAAAGAGAACGATCGTGGCATATCTACCGACATATTATTTAAAAGATTTACTTTCCGCATTTGTGTTGTATTAATCTTCGCCAATCATTGCGAGGACTTTGTGACAATTAGCTTGTACTATCTGAGATGCAATTCTAGTTCAATATTGTAGATCACCAAAAAGCATCACAACGCATGAAGCGTGTTCTGTTTTTTTTTTTTTTTTTTGCACAAAATAATGAAATGCGGCTAACGGTAATCTTGGTTGTTTTAGGCTAACGTTAGCGCGTGATTATTTTGAAGTTGTCGTGAATTAACATGGTGCGCAGCACGCGAGTAAACGTGAACGTCAACATGCGTTACGTAAACGCGTTGGAGCGTTTGAACTCTATTTGGGCGCGCGCGTCCGCACACACACCTTTGTGGCCTTTCACTCCCGTCGGCGGAGCGCTGTGGTCGCGCGCTCGGGCATGTGTACGTTCTGTGCCCTTCGCGCCAAGCTCTTTTTGCAACGCCCTTGCGCCGGCGTGTTTGCTGCATCTTATGCTAAGTGACTCGCTTGCAGCGCTCCCGGCAACAAGGAGTTCTACCGTCGCCGCCTTCCGTTCTGCGTACTGCTCTGAACTCCACATCCCTCCTAAACTTCTGACTTTGGAACCGAAGGGAATCCAATTCCATCCACTTATGCAGCGTTCTGATTTTCTGCTCTGTTTAACTTCTCTATTTGAACACTAGTGCAAACCTGTTGTGCAAAGAGGTAACACAAGTTCTAGCTCCGGATAGCATTTAGTAAGACGAGATTTTATAAAGGGTTTTCATTACTGCTACTTGGTAAACTGGTATTGTTCGTCGTAGGAGAATAAAAACCACAAGGACGTGAAAAACAGTTGAATTTTGTATATGAAATTACAAACTTTTTAAACGAGTCGGTTCTTTTGTGTCCATTAACAACGATAACAAGTGATGCTATAGAATGACAAAGAATTTCTCTTACTGTAACTTTTTAATTTTTTTAGTCTGAGCTAACTTTTCAGTTTTTTCCCTATTCTCCTTCCTGCTGCTTTCTATTGCAGCATTTAGGACATTTTTTCACATTTTCTCAATTTTCCGATCTCTAATGTAGAAGTGAAATGCGAACTTAAGAATAATATAGAAGAGTAGAACCTTGTCCTATATCAAATTTTCGTTGAAAATTTAGTAATTGTCTCTGAAAAACATGTCGTTTGAGTGTTTCTGAAAATGCTCAAATTTTGAGCTCATACAAAACTTTGAATTTTTGAAAAACTTTGAGAAATCATTTGAAGCACCTCTACTAACAAATACAATACTGTATAAAAACAACCATAATGCTAATATTAATAACGTGAGATACATTTCAAAAAATTACATTTGTAAAATTTTGGAAAAATCAGAAGAATAAATCAAAATGGCATCAATGTCATTATATTAAATGCATTTGCGTTATTTGTACAGAGAGAAAACGAACTATTTGTACAGAGACAAAATTTGGAATGGTTTTTGAGTTGTAAATGTTGTTTGAGCGTTTCCAAAAATACGAAATTTTAATCTCATTTTAACAGGAAAATTCGAAATTTTAGACAGATTGAATATTTAGTTTCCCGGGCACGTCAATTGATAAGGACATTAGTCTCGTAAGGAAAGTGCATTTTTTAGCGATGAGTATTGGCGGTGTCTATCCTCCGCTGGACGGTGAAATCCAGCGCCGACCTAAATACGCATTGGTTTCGAAGTACTCCCCAACTGAATAACTCCCACCAGCAGCCCTAGCCGGCAGTAGGTCGCTTTCGACTAGCCTCCCGCATGGGTGGTAGTGTAGTGTATGTTAGTGTGTGTGTGTGTGTGTGTGTGTGTGTGTGTGTGTAATGAGGATTATACGAAAAGAGAGGGGAAGGTAACGATTTATGGCCCTTCTGTTAGGATACCTCCAGCACTTGCGTGGTATTGATAGGACAAACCACGGATAATCCGAAGAGCCGGCCGGTAGAATTCTCCTGCGTACAACTGCTGAAATCGATTCAGCAGTCGATCTAGTGTCGATGTCTGCTACCATCCGGGCTCAGTCAGTAGTACTGCGAGCATGGCATTAGTTGATGTCCTAAGCCAGCTAAGCCCGTTTGAATTTACGAGGAACGTTCTATCTTTTGAGGAGCTTGCCCTCAGAAATGCAATATTGCATTCCAATTGCTGGTAATGTAATGTTAAAAAATACATTTACGTAACTTTTAATAAACAAAAGAATACAATAATATCTTTTTTGTAATCATAACTATACTATCAGCACTATCAGTACAAAACATTTAAAAATAGAACCGTTATTGATAAAATCTTTGTTTTTAGTATTATTTAATATTGCCTGTATTTCACTGGAAATTCTGCGAAAACTACTACACGTTTAAAAAAATGTACATTAATTTATTTTAAAAAATATTATGGATAAAAAAGTTATTTGAAGACAAAACTCCAATAAAGACACCAATTTTTATTAAAACATTCAAATGAAAATGTTATTTATAATATACAACATAGATAAGATATGACGAAAGATCAACCTTTAAAGAGTCTGCGTTTCCACTTCTGTTGCGTTTCTCTTTCGCTTGCCATTCACAGCCCGTTTCTCATCATCCTGCCCTTCAACCTCTATGCAGAGAATGCACTCAGCACTTCTGCCACGACTTGTCAGTTCCAGTCATTTCGCATTATCACTGCTCCACTGAGTCAGAATTTCGCTATTCACAGGTCTTACTAGGACTTCCAGCTATGAGGCTCTGTGGCTACGTTTGCCATAGCATTATGTTTACGTTTACTCCTCTTTAGCTTGAAGTCGTAAATTTATGTCGGGACGTAAATAATTATTAAAAAAGAAAAATGAAAGCTTCTGCTCCCATTTTCCTTTCTCTCCCATTTTATGTTCTCATTTGATTGATGGTTAATCATGTTTCGTATAATTCAGAAAAAGGTGTAATCTTGAATCTTACATTCTTTCCATGATGACCATCACTTGCATGCTATTTGGAGTATGACAGTCTTTTACTTTCTCGTATGTGTACTTATATGTGAAGTAAGATATGTAGTAACAGAACATAATGTAATGTTGTGAAAAATTGAGATTATAATAGGAATGTGTTTTGAGATCTTTGGGTACAGAAAAAGGGGTTTTGTTTGAAACATCTCACCGTCCGTAAATATTTTGTGTTCAACCTTGGACACAAAACTATAAACCCTTGTTCTTTCTATTAGAATACAAGTTAGTGCTACAGTTCCATTAAAAACTTTAGTTTCAAGATCAACAGAATCCTTCGTGTGAGTCTTTTAATGAGATATGGCTACCTTTAGGAGCAATTTTATGTATTTTTAAAGGCGAGAAAAGCTAAATTTGGAATATGATAGATGATAAAATATGTATAGTTTGGTGCAGCAACTTTCTATTTTAATGACATCTGCGTGTCTCATACCATATAGGAGAAATTATTAATTATAAATATTAATTATAGGTAATTATTAATTAATAGTTTGTGTTTCTTGTATTCCTCAAACAGCATTTCATTCTACGTATTCATAAACTTGTAGATGATCCATGATAGATCGTATGTTGTATAGAGATAGATCATGTATAGATCCATGTATGTAGTATAGAGGTAGTTAAATAATGCTGAAATTAATGGATGTTGAAATTTCAATTGGAAATGAGTTTTTTGAGGGGGAAATTGATACTGACAAAACGATTTCTTCACTTGCTAGCACTTGAAGTACGTATAGGATTTTCCCAAAAATTAATGTTCCTCAGTTGACCTGACTCAGCTTAAAACGCTGCAAAATTGAAATTAATCTTCTAATTTTGTAGGTAATTTATATGAATCCCCCAAATTTTTTTTAAAATTTCCACAAAAGTGGCTCAAATTCTTTAACATTTCTTCTGAAAGCGATAGTAGAAATTACGCAGGTTTAGCTAACTGCACTAATATTTTCAAAACTTTCAAGAACGTTTTCCTGCAACAACTTTATTGATGGTGATGGATTGGTGGTGAAATGTACATCGTGGCAAACTCTCGTGGAAGCGACTAGAAATGAAGGCATAAACAAGGCACCGAGTCATTTGCCTAGACTGAATCGACGAGAATCGGAACGGGAACTACATGGGGCGATCCCGACGACGCTTGGGTCGTAATAATAGTTGAGGTGGATCCCAAGCAGATGCTTCGGGTAACGCACGGGAATCTTCAACGAGGAGTTGTCTTGGCGATCGTGGACGGCAAGCATATCGCGAGCAACCAGTAGACGTTTCATCACTTAATATTTGCCCTTTCGTCATCTCCGGCCAATGGGATGGACATGATGGGTGCGATTGTAGAAGTTCAGTTTATGGCCATTCGGGTCACGGATGAAGAAATTATGCGCGCGAATTTGTTCATAGTGACCGGGAAACCGTTCAACAGCTAGGCGTGCAACACCATCCACACGCAGTCGAGTGCGGCACTATCTCCGCGCAGTTCACTGCACAATTTAAGTACGCAGTAGTGATGTACCGATTCCACCGCTGCAAGCCAATGGTAGGGGAGATTGTGGCGGGATTCAGTGGCTGAACTCTGTGGGCTGGCAGCAGACTGCGGGTTCAAGGCGGAGCTGAATAACGAAAATCGAAACTAAATAGTGCGTGGTTTCCGTGGTGGAAGCGTCCAAACAAGACTTCTGCAACGACGCAAGCGGACGCCCAAGGAAGCTGAGAATGAAGCGTTCCGAGCGCAGACGGCACTTCTCCATCTGCAGATAACAAAGGACACGGCGCCTCTCTGCCACCCGGCGTGAGGGTGCATAGTGTAGCGTCGTGTCGCGCTACAAAACGGAGATAAACGTGGCACTCGGCGGGCATCGCCCGATGTTGAACAAAGGGCGTAGTGATGACGCACTGGGACTTTCCGTGGATGTAGCGTGGCCAGGGCGGTGGTGTAGAGGAGGCAATGGGGGCGGCGGGTAGCGTCAAAGGGCCTATATAAGGCCAGGAGAACAATGCCCCAGTCTTCTTGTTCTAGCGGCGTCGGCGACAGGTGATGCGCGTGTCTGTGTGTGTGTAGGTGCACTAGGGCGAGGGGCCGGCAATTTATTGTCGTAACTTGGGAGACGCGTAGATGGTCTCGAGGTAGAGTGGTGCTTCACGCAGGGAACATCGGTAGTATGTTACGGTGTGGTAGCCGTTCGTAAATTATCTCTCCTTGTAGTGGGTCTATTTACTTAGCTTATTGTAAGCATGGTAGTTGTTCAATTGAGACGGTATAGATTGTGAATAAATCTACTGTTTTACACACTACTATCGTGTGTGGATGGTTCTTTTTAATTAATTTCTTATCCGTTACTGTATGGATAATTGGCCACCTAAAATTCTTGTCTTAATTTGAAAACTCTGTATCGAGCCTGATGAAAATGCTATTTTGTTGGTATTAATGTTGGCCAACCGTATTTTGCAATTTGGATTAGTTTACATATGAAATGGTAATCCGATCCGAGAAGTGTACATTTCAATTCACAACTGAAAACTCTTCTTTCGCTTTGAGCGAATATGAGCACTAACAAAAAAAAACGTTTGAGTGGAGGGATATACTTTGTAGTCTTGGATTGCCTACCAGGGGTGCCAAGGTTTTTTGGAGCAGTTGTTCTTAAGGAGTAAAACGCAGATGCGATTTTTGATAAAAATTCGGATTGTCTCACCCTAATTTTCAAAACTGAAATTTACAATATTTAAATAAATAATTATAAAATTATAGAACAAATTTGACTGTTAACATTGATTTCATCTCAAGAAATTATAAATGGATGAAAAGAAAATGTGTGTAATAGTTCCATGTAGTAGTTCCATGTAGTAGTTCCATGTAGTAGTTCCATGTAGTAGTTCCATGTAGTAGTTCCATGTAGTAGTTCCATGTAGTAGTTCCATGTAGTAGTTCCATGTAGTAGTTCCATGTAGTAGTTCCATGTAGTAGTTCCATGTAGTAGTTCCATGTAGTAGTTCCATGTAGTAGTTCCATGTAGTAGTTCCATGTAGTAGTTCCATGTAGTAGTTCCATGTAGTAGTTCCATGTAGTAGTTCCATGTAGTAGTTCCATGTAGTAGTTCCATGTAGTAGTTCCATGTAATAGTTCCATGTAATAGTTCCATGTAATAGTTCCATGTAATAGTTCCATGTAATAGTTCCATGTAATAGTTCCATGTAATAGTTCCATGTAATAGTTCCATGTAATAGTTCCATGTAATAGTTCCATGTAATAGTTCCATGTAATAGTTCCATGTAATAGTTCCATGTAATAGTTCCATGTAATAGTTCCATGTAATAGTTCCATGTAATAGTTCCATGTAATAGTTCCATGTAATAGTTCCATGTAATAGTTCCATGTAATAGTTCCATGTAATAGTTCCATGTAATAGTTCCAACATTTGATCTTCATTTCGGATGAACAACAATAAAACACATGTATTGTTTCGTGGATCGCACAACTTGTCCTTTCGCTCTAAACCCCCGTGTCCTGTCGCACATTTTATAAGATGGGTAGGGGATGAATCAAATATTAAAGGAGAATCACTCCCTCTTACTGATTGCAATAGAAACAATGGGGAGGGGACGATTGTCCGCTGTTCTCGGACTCTTTCAAAAGGCACGGCTTCTCAAATGGACGGCCCTCTTGGCATTCCACGGCCCAGAGCCTATCTATGCGCCACCGGTGTGGCAGGAAGTTTGCTGATACGGAAGGGAGCGCACGGTGCAATCGGTTCTAGTCTAGCGAAAGGAGAGTGGTACGCGGGCTACTTCAGCGAGCTACGGCAGGAATCATTTCTTTTATTTGAGCAGCCCTGCTTTAAGACCCTGCCCAGTCTCTATATGGAGTTGGAGAGTGGATTTGTCCATATCGATCGATAAGAGAATAAATTCTGTAAAATATTAGTCTTATCTGACAGAGGATGTCTTTGACTCAATTAACTATTTTGTGTCGAAATACGCGATCATCGGTATCATCCAGTAAATGAAGATAAAGTTGTGTTTTGTGGTCTGGCAAATACTTATGATATCACAGTCTGTAAAATGCACTACCATTCTGGTTGATAATTTTTTCAGAAACCTCACGTTCACCTATTTCCTCTTTCACGTTCATGTATTTTTCTTCGTTAATATTTGTTTTTTTCTATGTGAGTATTAAGGAGTATTTTTTTAAGTTTCTTACTTTTGATTCCGTTTAAATATTTGTAAAGTTTATGATAGTACTGTACAAACCATTCTCGTTCAGAAGGAAAACATATTATTTAGAGGTATTTATTGAGGTGTGTTCGGTGATGTATATTATTGAGTTCTAGGAATCAGCATAGAGAGCTCAAAGAGAGGTTCAACTAAGTTTTTATGCTTATTTCAATTTGAATATTTACAGAGTCAATACGACTGTGCGGAAAAATATATTCGTCAGTTACCTTGCATCGCTAGGGGCCCTACGGAAGCCACCAGTTCGCCATCCCCTCCACAGACTCAGTTGAGGCGTACGAAGTTCCCTCTAGTATCTTTAGCCTCGGCGCCTCCCCCTCCTCTCGTCGTTCACCCCACCCCCCTCGAACCCCTTAGCCCCGCCCCCGCCCCGCGCTCCGCTCGCACTGCCCTCCGCTCTTATTTGCCGTTCGCTTTATAATCACTCGCGCGGGCAGTGTTTGCGCACCGGCCCTACCCTCCCCCCTTCCCTCCCCCCCCCTCCCCCTCCCCTCTTCCTCCGGCCGCCGCCCCGCAGCTCAGACGCCAGCGCGTTCCGCTCACGGCCCCCTGAAAGTCAGCGCCTCCTGCGGGCGTCTGCGGCGAATCTTTCACGCGGCCGGCTGTTGTCTTGCGGCCCGAGGCGGATGTGGACTTTGCAGCCGCTGGGCTGGGGGCTTAGCGTTGAGTAAAGGAAACAATTACTGCGGGAAAACGTTTTCTGAAAGGTAAACATTTTGTCATATCTGTAGTTAAAATGGGATGTATTTGAGATGTCTATTATACTTTTGTCGTTTCGTAGTGAGCGAGTGCAGACTGTGTGAGTGGCATCGAAACCAAATGTAACAATTTTTAATGTATTACTCATTCAATTACAATCCTTCATTACAACCTTTTTGTCCCGTCTTCATGAATAGGGTATACTGCTCATTCCATCTTCGAGATTGTTTCCGCCTCTACCCAGAGCTTTTATGATATCTTGGTTTATAATTTATTGTTCCTTAATCTATTACGTTCCTCCCAAAAGACATATTATTTACAGAGAGATTTTAATATTTTTTTCCTGTCTGTATACGTGGTATACAGAAAGCGATGCGATGATTAAAACGCTACCTCGATATTTTGCACATGTTTGGAGTCTCTGATAATGAAAAAGTATTGGTTTAAAAAAAGTCTTCCCGTCTGTGAACATCACTATCTCATAAAACTCTCACATATTTTGCCCCAAAATAATAAACCAAAGTGTCTCCAACCAATAAAGGCTGTGTCTCGAACTAATAAAGAAGCATCTCATTTTTAATACTTATTTAAGCCAATTATTGTCGATGTTATTTTACGAACTTTACTCGAAGTTCCCAAAAATAAAATAATTGGGAATGCATATAGCAATATATTAATATAATGTTATGAAAGTTTGTGTTAATTTATTTCAGTTTTTGAGATATCACTAAGTCATGCATATTATTATCATCTTGTATTCTTGAAGTCCTATTTGCCGCGACACAGATGGCAACGTTCTTGTATTGAAGATCTGGTTCAACATTCGCTATTTTCATCCGATTTCACAACTGTTATTTACATCGACAGATTTTACAATAAAATTGCAACGTGATCATGGTCAGGTCTGCCTGTAAGCGAAAACCAGAGTTTCTAAAAAAAGTCTTATGACGACGGTTTCTAATTGTTTCATATACGTTCGATATATATATATATATATATATATATATATATATATATATATATATATATATATATATATATATTCGATATACGTTCCAAAACGAAATTATCATTAAGAGTTAGGTCAGTGTGGACATTATGAAATACAGTGAAAGGACACTATTTTCTAATAATAAATGTACTAAACAATGAAACAATAACTCTACATAACAAAACTATGTTGAAGTCTGTCTTTGACTCTCCCATTGGCATGAGTCTGTGAAAGTAGCATTTTCTGATTCTCCTGACTCCAAAAAGAGTGGACGTTAACGAACTCGCATCTATACTTCGGTTAATATACAAGGTCCTTTCACGGCCACGAACTGCAAAGAGAGAGACTCAGTCATCCAAATCGGGAACTTCAATCCCCCCCCCCCCCCAAAAAAAAAAAATTAAGTCGTAACGAAGCTTGCGAATCCATGACAGTGTCCCCCTTCTCCTGCCAGCTCGAGACCATGAAAGTACTTCCTGGTTGCCTTCTTTTACTTAGGGCTGTTATTTGGCCAAGGAAGCAAGTTAGCCTCAACGTCCCGATGGAACGCGTATTCGGCCGTACACTAGATACAAACACGCTTGCGAGCTCCTCTGACCTGGGGTCAACAGAAAGCGAGAACACACACGTGAGAAATAACGGACAAACAACTATGCCCAAGGTTCAGCCAGTTCCTGTTTCAATTGGATTGTAATATGACTTATGAATCATGAACAAATAATGTTGAAGACTCAATAACTTAGTTATCAAGTCTTCAACACTATTTGTTTCAATGTGACCTAATACTACATTTTAAATACAAAATGTTGCCAAATTGAAATACAAATTGTCTGTAAAAGCTCTGCTCCTCTCTTACAAACATTTCAGAATATGATTTTCATTTTGTGAGTAGTAAAGGCGATCTAATCACGAAGTCCATGCATTGTGAGGTGCTATCATTTCAACTAAATAAAAAAAAAATACTCCTGTGCCGTATGCTGTTCTTTTGCTTGTCGATATTTCTGAAAATAATTATTTGCCATCCATTTATTTACTTTTTACGTTTTGCATTATTTTTAACTTCTTTCTCAAATGAACTACATTATTAAATTATGAAAGAGAAAGAAGTATCCGACTACAGTTGTATTGCTATTAAGACTCAGAAAATGTAACTTTATTTGAGATTCGGAAGATTAGTTATTTTCGTAATCCTAAAATTGCGGAAAATGTTTCATTCAAGAACCAATACTCATATTAAATGACGAACCAACGTTAATATTTTAAGGACAGCAATCGTTAACGGTGGAAATTAGCGCACTAGAATTAAAATAATTATTAATAGGTGCTTTAAAATAGAGAATTTTAAAGACTATTTTAGATTTTCAAACACATTTTGTAATTAAAGCTTGACAGACATTTTATGTTGGGTCAACGAGGTTGACATGCCCTTTTAGAGTTCCGCCTTTTCTGTTTTTAAATGAAATAAACAAAAAATCAATAGTAACGCGCAGAGCGCTGATTGCCGAGTAGGACGTGCGATTGCACGGGTAGGAATCAATATTCTGTTTTGCAATAGAATTCTGACAACTTGAAAAGGGCTTTGAGCTACCCGACCAATCATCAGTCCCTACAGCACTCGTAATCCGAGGCCCCTGCATGTCTAAAAGCTGATGAGGCCAGTATAGGATTGGGAATATCACACAATACTTGTTTGATTGCACATCCGATGTACGAGTAATAGAGATTTTACGTAAGTGAAGTCTCTTAGATGTTGGTTCACGAAATCAATGAAATTGTATTTCTAAATGATTGTCAAACAAGTACTTCTATAATCTCATACAGTGTTAAAATATCGTTATAATGATGAACTTACACTTAAATCAATTAGTTTACAATTGATTTTATACATTCCGAGGAAAACTTTATTTTTGGCTATATTTCAGTTGCAATGTATTTTCGTGGTTTTAATGACTAATTGAAATACCGTGGTTTTAATGATAAAACAAAACACCACTGACTTGATAGTAATATCGACTTAATTAAACAGATTTCTCTTAATTTATACAATGTCGCTTGTACCGTTCTGGTTCTCACCCATTCAATTATTTTTTTTTATATAAAAGGGAATTCTCTCATTGCAAAACTTTAATGTTATTTGGAGTGATAGATCGAGCAGAAAAGAGAGTTATCCAAAAAAGGCAACTTCAAATAGGATGTGTGAAGCACCTGTACAACTACATTGTTCGGCAAATATTGTCGCTTCAATTGGGACAACAAATGCCGATGTCCAGCCCCGCAGGCGGCGTTCGCCCTTGAGGGGATCAGTTTTTGAAGGGAGAGGGGGGAGAGATGGTGGGGATAGGGGTTGAATAAATTACTGTTCAGCTTGTTTCCATACGTGTCTCCTCGCGGGAGCGGCCGGTATCGCTTTTGACAGGTGGCGGGCGAGCCAAGCGGCGCGGGCCGTGCGCTCATGGCTCAGACCGGGAGAGGTGGCTCAGGGCATCAACTGATGTCACAGCACTGCCTCTCACCGGGAGGTTGTCGCCCTGTGGCAGGATTTTCGACACTAGCTAGATAGCTACGTCGAATTCAGCCGCTGTCTGAAAGATAATTCTAGCGGTCGGCTGCTCTGATGGTTAGTTTACGATGATTTCTCCGACAAATGTCAGAAGAATGACCTGCAATTTCCTAAAAGAAAACAGCTACCGATCACGCGCGATCTATTATTCCTCGTCCTTTCCCGATCCTCCAAGCCACTTACACACACATGCACTACCAATCATGACAGGAGCGCTATTTGAAAGTTAGAGCTTGCTCGGTTGGGGCAGGGCCCCGCTGATGGAAGATACCTGGAAGATCACTGTCGCCTCCTGCGAGGACCACCTGAGTAGTCACAGCGGAGACAACAAAACTACTGGCTTGATGGTAAACTCAACCGGTCTAGGGGTCGGAACCGTGGGGTCGGAGCCGTGGGGTCGGAGCCGTGGGGTCGGAGCCGTGGGGTCGGAGTCGTGGGGTCGGAGTCGTGGGGTCGGAGTCGTGGGGTCGGAGTCGTGGGGTCGGAGTCGTGGGGTCGGAGTCGTGGGGTCGGAGTCGTGGGGTCGGAGTCGTGGGGTCGGAGTCGTGGGGTCGGAGTCGTGGGGTCGGAGTCGTGGGGTCGGAGTCGTGGGGTCGGAGTCGTGGGGTCGGAGTCGTGGGGTCGGAGTCGTGGGGTCGGAGTCGTGGGGTCGGAGTCGTGGGGTCGGAGTCGTGGGGTCGGAGTCGTGGGGTCGGAGTCGTGGGGTCGGAGTCGTGGGGTCGGAGTCGTGGGGTCGGAGTCGTGGGGTCGGAGCCGTGGGGTCGGAGCCGTGGGGTCGGAGCCGTGGGGTCGGAGCCGTGGGGTCGGAGCCGTGGGGTCGGAGCCGTGGGGTCGGAGCCGTGGGGTCGGAGCCGTGGGGTCGGAGCCGTGGGGTCGGAGCCGTGGGGTCGGAGCCGTGGGGTCGGAGCCGTGGGGTCGGAGCCGTGGGGTCGGAGCCGTGGGGTCGGAGCCGTGGGGTCGGAGCCGTGGGGTCGGAGCCGCAAAATCGGTGTGAAGCAGTTGGGACGACAGGTCGGCGCGGCAGGGAAAGACGGAAGCACGCAAGTGCGAAGAAGCGGCGAGATGAGCCAGGCAGCGTGGTCGGGCGTGAGGGCCGGCCACGAGAAGGCCGAAGCGTCGTCCGTGGAGCGGTGGGCGGTGGGCAGAGCCGTGCGTGCGCGGGCGAGTGTCGGGGGGGTGCGGGGGAGGCGGAGGCCATAAAGCGCCGACCCGTGGCGCTGCTCGCCGCCCTGCGGCGATCGATCAAAATCGAATCCAGCGCAGAGACAGCGCTGGGCTCCATCGGACCGCGCGCTCTGCTCCATACTCGCCCACCTCCCCCGTCCCCACCCACGCCCCCCGCCCTTACCCCCGCCCCCCGCCCCCGCCCCAACCCCGCCCCCGCCCCGCCCCCCACCCTCGCCCCCACTCCGCCCCCACCCCCCGCACTCGCCCCCGCCCATACCACCACACCGCCCCCACCCCCCACCCTGCCCCCACCCCCACCCCCACCCCCGCCCCCGCCCCCGCGCGCGGCAGGCGGCGCACCGAATTGCGTCGGCAGGTGGTTGCACATGCACGCGACGTCACTGCGCGCCCCGTTCCGACAGGCCGGCGCCCCGCTTTAAAGAAGAGAAATTGGGTTGGCGTGTGGGGAACTCTTTGAAATTACTTCGCAAGGGAATTTTGTTTCTGATGAGACCAGAGGCTTTTTTTAAGTTCTGTAATGTTATTTGCAATTCAACAAACAATGTATTAACAACTATTAATTCAATGATATTAAATTATTGTGAATACGTGTTAGTAATTATGAGTTAATTTGTAATAATCACGCGCTTATTGAAATTTCCATATCATAAATGCACATTTTAGAATAAATAGAAATATATAACTGAAAATAAATAATTGTAATCCACATTTAATAGAACAATTAGGGGCATTTTTGTAAATGTGTAGTAATCACTTACTTCTTTTTCTTATCGATTTCATTCTATTGACATTTAGATCAAGAAATGCTGCCTTTCAGTATCTAGAAATAATATTATGAAGCTCTTTCAGATGTAACAGGACCTACCAGAAATGCGAGACATTTTCGAATAATGTGCAAATGAATTAACAACGAAAATCATCGATGTGGGAAAGAAATGCTAAGCGATATTTCTGAAAAAGATTGGAAATGTGGGAGAAAGAAAAGTGAGAACAAAGGAAATGTTCTCATTATATTACTGAGTACAATTGTGTTTATCTACACAAGCGTAACTCGTTTCTTTAAGAGCAAATCGATGTGGATAATGGTTTTTTTGGAAAATGAAATGTACTCAAACACAGTGTACTAAATTGAATCGTTTACCAACCATTTTTAATCATGGAATCTTTCGAGAAATTTATATTTGCGATTGATTTTTTTATAGCTTTTGTGTACTTTAAAATTCACTAAATATCTTCATGGTGTACTAGAATAGTTCTGATCTCAGTTGGTGAAAAAGTATACTACTGATCCCACAGGACGCTGATCAGAAGCAATCAAATGACGTGATGCACTTATATTGAGAAGTCGCTACTCATTTTTTTGTAAAATTCTCATAACATGCAATAGAATCATTAATAAACCATTGTAGAATCACGACCATTGATGAATAATAAAATAAAATTGATTCATGGGATTGGTCATTGTGAGGAAAAACAAACAACAATAAATATTTTTTTGAGATTCTAAATTTTCTTAAAAAATATATTCCTTTTCCTTGTTATTATTCCCCTGCTTTGCTCATATGCAAACTCAATAATATAATAATTCTTCTTATTTGCTACGTTATTGCGTGGTCGGCTAACATTCAATTATATTTAATATTTAACATATCCTGACACATGGGTACTGAGAAAAAATAAGTATAAAATATGATAAGTTATGACAATCATTACTGAAGCTCTGACAAGAGTCACTGGAGCATCTTATACAGACCGGTTGAGAAAAAATGTAACAGGCATGTAGGGCAATCAATAATGATGTTTTTTCCATTTACTATATTCTAAGACATCTCGTATGTTTAAGATACATTTGAAACATCTCCCTGTCTAGCAGGAATCCTACTTTGGTGTTTAGCTCAAGTATCTCAATTTTTTTGGAAGATAAACTGCTGGAGCTGGAATTTTGGGTTACGTCACATTGAAAAACCAAAGAACCTGATATATTTTGTAAAATTACTACTCTTCATAACTATACGACAAAGAACTAAAATTAATAAATAAACATGATGTTGGAATTTTTAGATTGTCATCCCAGGAAAGCACTATGCATTTCTTTCATACATTCTTTTAAGTGTCACTTCAGTAATGCCTTTGAAGCGTGCTTTTGTTGTCTTTGAAAAGAACGTGGGTAAACAAACAATATTCGCCTTCTGCGAAATGGCAACTGTCAAGCGAGTTTTTCGCCGCGCCTAAAGAGCATCCCCGGGCGCACCTAACGGCGCGGCGTGACAGCGCGGGGCGCGCCATTCAGATGTCTGCTGCGTCGGGGGGTGGGGTGGGGGTGGGGGGTGGCTCTGCCGCGGTGAAAGCGGAGGCAGCGGAAAGCTATCGCGAGACTCCGCGCGCGGAACGAGAGAGCCGCGCCAGGGCACACGCGGAAGGACAGTGATTCGGCGGGAGGGGGAGCAACGAGGGAGGAGGAGCGTGAGCCTAGAGGAACGGTGTACCAGCCCCCTGGCTTAAATACGTAATCGAAAAGGAGCGAAAGGAAGTGGAGACAAGAGAGGGAAAACGAGATATCAGTAGAGTAGGAGAGAAGGAGGAGAGGAGTGAAAGGGAGAAAGTAGGAAAAAGGAGAGTGAGAAAAAAGGAAATATGACTGAGAGAGAGGGGAGGAGGGGAGAAGAGAGGGGGAGAGGAGGAAAGGAGATAGAGAGGGGGAGAGGAGGAAAGGAGATAGAGAGGGGGAGAGGAGGAAAGGAGATAGAGAGGGGGAGAGGAGGAAAGGAGATAGAGAGGGGGAGAGGAGGAAAGGAGATAGAGAGGGGGAGAGGAGGAAAGGAGATAGCGAGGGGGAGAGGAGGAAAGGAGATAGAGAGGGGGAGAGGAGGAAAGGAGATAGAGAGGGGGAGAGGAGGAAAGGAGATAGAGAGGGGGAGAGGAGGAAAGGAGATAGAGAGGGGGAGAGGAGGAAAGGAGATAGAGAGGGGGAGAGGAGGAAAGGAGATAGAGAGGGGGAGAGGAGGAAAGGAGATAGAGAGGGGGAGAGGAGGAAAGGAGATAGAGAGGGGGAGAGGAGGAAAGGAGATAGAGAGAGGGAGAGGAGGAAAGGAGATAGAGAGGGGGAGAGGAGGAAAGGAGATAGAGAGGGGGAGAGGAGGAAAGGAGAGAGTGAGTGTCTCTAGCTGGAAGCTGCCATTGCAGATCCGCCGGCAAAGGGACAGCGCATCTGCGCAACGGGTTCTGGTGAAACGGCTGAGCTCGGCGGTGCGTGGAGGTTGCCCCGAAAATTGGGGTCAAAGAGGGGGAGCGAGGGAAAGCGCTTGGCGGGATTCGGGGCCAGAGTAGCGGTGATTAGGGCCGGTGGTTAACAAGAATAATGTGATGAGGCAGGGAAAGGGTAATTCGGCGATAATAGGCGAGGGAGAAGAAGAGAGTGAGGAGAGGGAGGGTAAGGAGGTTAAGAGGGTTCGGAGATAACAGTGAGATGTAAAGGTGAATATGGAATAGGGACGGAAAGTTGGGGTGAAACGAGATAGAACAAATAACACCATGTTTGGGCGAGATTAAGCATGAAAACGAGCAAGGAAATTATTTTGATTGTGGTCACTTATAAAATAGAACACATTTAAAAGTGGCATTAGGCCGCGGTTTTTCTGCCGCAAACAGTGGCGAATTAAATTTGTGAATGCGTGTATGAACACAGATGAGAATGGAACTAAGAAAATGGGGAAATTTGAACTTAAATCACTCACGTTGTAAAACTTGTGAATGCTATTATAATTATAATCTTCTTCTACATGATAAAATTCAAGTGTGTTATTTCAAAATAATTATCACTTATGATTTTATAAGCTTATTTATTTGATATAAAATTTAATTAACTTGTTGTTCGATTTTTGTCTGCCTGTCTCTTTGTTAGCAGTAATTTTGGGAATGACGGAATAATGCGGCTTTCACTGACGTGGAGTGTTTTGTGGAGCCATAACTTATTCTCTCAAAAATATCTTTCATTAAAAGGGACGTTTATTTGCACTCGTGATAATTGGACACGTGACAATCAGAACAAGAGAAAAGCTAGAGTTTGCTTGAAATTTTGAAATACTGCCTTCCTCTCTGTCTTACTCCTGAAACTATATTTATGTATGAACAGTTGAAGTATCTTCACAATTACTGCTAAGGTTTTGAGGAAATTCTCCAAGGTAATATATATATATATATATATATATATATATATATATATACATATATATATATACATATATATATATATATATATATATATATATATATAGATAGATAGATAGATAGATAGATAGATAGATAGATAGATAATACTATCAAACTGCAGCTAACTTATCATTCTGCATATTGAGCAAACTTTTAGCCTAAAACAAACTTGTTTGTGCTTTCTTTGATTTTTCGCGAACTTCGCCAAAAACATTGAGTAAATCTATCAAATGTAAATAAATGTTTCTGAAATCTCTTAAAATTCTCAACTAAATGCATTTTCATTTATTTCAATAGCACAATTAGGTTTTGAGTATTTGAAGATCAATATTCTTACTAGGAGTGTGTCAGGAGTATGCAACAGTGTTTGTTGAGAACCAGAGGAACGTAATAGCGATGACGGTAACAAACATCATAGAGAGAAAAGGGGCGGGGCAGTGTGAGAAGAAACGGGCAAACACGAGACGGGCAGATATGTGAAGGGAGGGGGCAGGGCGAGATGCGTGAAGTCGGAGCAGGGCAGAGAGAGGAAGCCATTCACTTCACATAGAATTTATTCCTTTTTTGGCTTAATTGATGATAGTGATAAATACCCAGTTAACGCCGTGTACAATGTATGTTACAATTTGAAAACGGAATTATAGAATTAGGAGATAATTTGAAAATACACGAGGGGAAAGATAAACTTCGATCAACAAGTCGGAGTTTTGATCTCGTTCGAAAAAGAGTTAACGCTGAATCGCCGAACTTTAATAAGAAAGAAAGTCAGCACCTAACGGCATGAAAATATTTTCAAAATTACTAAAAAGTTCAAGAATAAGCTAATTGTCACTTCTGTTGTTTTATTTTTATTGATCCTCCCTGCAGTTCCCTTGCTCTTTCTGTACCTTTTCCTCTATTTCCTAATTCCGTGCCTAATAACGTGCCTAATAACGCCGCCCCACTTCAAGCGACAATCCTCAATAGCACTGAGAGTGCAACACTGACTTTCTGACTTTTTAAGTCACACAAACGTAAAAAGCGCTGACTGAAAAAATCCACTGCCGCTGAGAGAAATTCAGTTCCTCTAGAGCAAATCACATTCAATGGTTCGCTTCCGACTTACAAAAAACACTAACTCTTGCGAAAGAGATGCTATAAATTTCTAGAATTTCTGGCGTGCCTAAAATTCCATGGAATTGGATGTGAAGTCATAGGTGGAGCTCCATACTATCTGTTGGACAAGTAACGGAACGATATTTTTATGGTCGGGGAGCTGACAGACTCGATTATTTTTGTATATTAATCCGTAAGATATTGGAAGATACAATTTATTTCGATGCTGTGCGAATTAATCATGCACGAGAATATATTCTATTAGAGCCAAGGAATGTTAATAATGGGTGAACCAGTGCGCAGGCACCAAATTGAAAACGCTTCAGCAACTAGAACATCATCATGGATGCAAACGTATCCTTGGATTACGTATAAACTCGCATACACACGCTTGAAACAAGGACGAAACCTTGTCTGCTTCGGTTAGAATTAACAACGTAATTATGTTGTAGTTGATCTTCATAACCAAATGACAGAACATCTGTCAATTCTAGTAATTTTTACATATTTTCAAAATTTAATGTTTTTACTATAAATCCAGCTAATAAGAACACGTCTAGGACTTAACACCTTTCATTTGTAGAAAAATCACGAAATTTGGTTGAGAAGTCAAATTTCTTTCTAAAAGAAATCTTCGTGCTTTAAAAATAATAAAATACATAACATAATACAAATACCACATACAATATAATATGTATAATATACATATATGTATATAATATAAAAGTTATAATATGTGTGTGTGTGTGTTCGTAGTTGGCGCGATAGCCCGTGAAGGGGTCAGACCCACTAGCAATGGGTTAAAGGGGTACGTGTGGTTGGAACGTAGACATCCCCGCGCCGTTTTCCGATCTTTTCAACCTGAGAAGTGAATTTTCTCATCGTCACATAGCAGCATACTCCGGGACATTGCAAGGAAAACGCACACTATAATCTTACCAGACCGGGAATCGAACCCGTGGCCACATGGTGGAAAGCGAGAGAGTTGACCAAGAGCTATAGATATAATATGTGCACACGAAATGTACTATGTGCTATATTTAAAATAAACAAAATCCATTCGAGGGATGTCGGCTATCACCTCCGGCCTGCCAGACCCGAGGACGGCCGCCACTGGGTGGGACAATGATATAAAGCCCGCGGAGCAGAAAATGCCGGCGTAAGCCGCGCCCTCGCCCGGCCGCTTGCAGCTTTGCGTGGGCGAGTTCGCATTTGCGGGTTCCCGCGCGCACGAAGGGCGGACAGAGCGGCCGCCCCCGCCCTCCCCCCCCCCGCACCCTCCCCCACCCCTCACCAGCGCGGGCATCGCGTCGCTTCAACTCTGCATTACCCCCACCGCTTTCACCGCCTACGCAAGCTCTTCCAACTCACCTGCCTGTCCACCCACCCACCCACCCACGCGCGGGCGGGCGGGCGGGCGGGCGGGCGAGCGGGCGACAATCTGCCGGGCGCAGCGGCGGCCGCTATCGCTCCTTGCCGACGTTTCGTGAAATGCAAGCACTCCGCAAACGGGTTGGTCCATTAAGGCCAGTGTCACACGAATGTTGCGCTGGCCCGCGTTGGACGCGCGGTAAGTGACGCGGATTAACACAAAAACAACCGAGCCGGTCAGCTCTCCGATCGTGAGAATATTGTTTCGTTACTTGCCCAACAGATAGCAGTACGGAACTCCGCTGATGACGTCACATCCAATTCAATGGAATCATAGGCATGCCAAGAATTTTAGAAATTAATAGCATCTCTTTCGCAGGGTATCTTAAACGTAATGGTCGCTCGTGTGCCATTTCGCATAAGATACAATACTATTCTATGACGCGCATTACGTGACGCGCGTCAAAGCAACTCTCGTGTGCTGGAGCTCTGAAGGTCCCGAAACAGGGAATAATCTATGTTAGGGAAAGAGGATCGGAACTAAATCTTCATATTTAACAGACAATTCAAATCAATCACACAATATTCAATTAAGAATGCGTAACATGATGGGCCAGCGGTTAGATTACTGGCTCCTCAAGTATCAGAACGCCGATTCGACCCTGAATAAAGTTCGTGGAATTTTAAAGTGCGGAAAATTCCCAGTGGACATGCCCTTGCAGCAGATGAAATAACTCTAGCTAAGTGCCCGAAAAAATTAAAACTCTGGCGATAAACATGGTGTCATAGCTTACCATAAACGCTGAGAGCCTAAAGGATAACAATAGAAACATTCTAAAAATTCATCTCATATTGGGGATGGGGCAGTGGTTAAATCACCAAGTGCCTGGGTATTAAAAGCAATCAATATTTAGTTAAGAATGTGAGACACATTTATTTCTTACAAGTAATGTTAAAAATGCTGTCAGATCCTGTACAATAAAGTGAAAATGGAAGCCTCTTTTTTCATCACCCATGGATTAGCCACACGTAAAGAAATGTAACCGCTGTTCCCTATCCTTGCTTACGAAGGCTAAGAGCCCTTACCTGCAAGCTAAGAGCCCTTATCTGCAAGCGAAGGCTAAGAGCCCAAGCACACGAGCGTTACGTTGACGCGCGTGATAGACTAACACTATCTTAAGCTAAACGGCACATGACCGCTTTTTCCGTTCCGCATAAGATACATTGTTAATCTACGGCCAAAGCGCTAGTGGTGCGTTTCGCGTGAGATACAATGTTATTCTACGTCGCGTAGTATTACTTAACGCGCGTCAACGCAACGCTCATGAGACATATGCCTAACGGGCACCCGCGAACGCCTACGCCCTATTACGAAATACTGCTGGAAATTTTTGTTTCTGGCAACTAACGAGCTCGTGGTGCGCTGTTGCCAAACGCACAAGTTTCCGTATAGCTAGAAAAGTTAGCGTGAAGTGTAGCTAGATAAGATACCATCGTGGGAAATCGTTAGTCTATCACGTTCTTATGTTTCATTAGAATCCAAGTAACAGGGTGCTGCGACCCACATACCATCGATTGCTCACGTGAGAAGTATCGCAGCCCCGCAGAGTTGCGTGGCTACGATATTTCTTAGCTAATTGACCCAGAACCTGGCTTCACGCTGCAATTATAGAGAGCGCGTTGAACTCTCAATACGAACGGTACAACGTATGCAGTATAGTAAGGGTAATTTTACTATTCGTCACATACCAGACAGTTCCTCATTTGCTAGATGTATTAAATTTTGATGCCAACACATAATAAGACGTAATATTGACATCAGATGCTGCAACACAACGCAACAGTTCGGTATATGAGTTCCATTGAATCTGGAAGCTAGCCAATCAAATGACGTAGACAATTGGGAAATATTTCATGCCTCTATTGTTGAGTTCCAGCTTGCCTTGTCAGGATATTTATGTACAATGATGTTCGTGTGGCCACATGCAGACCTGCCGTCCGTACAACTCTGGAAAAGTTTGACAGTTGGTTCTCGGACTCTCATCGGGCGCCCAGTGGATCCCAAAAGTCAAGCTGTGAGAAGTGGCTCAGAGCATCAACTGATGCCTCTGACCGGGAGGTCTTAGGGTTCGGGTCCCGACGGTGGCAGCATTTTCAGTACTAGTTACATGGCTAGGTCGAATCCATTGTCTGGCGGGGACTTCTAACAGCTGGCTCCTCTGATCGGTAGTTTTCCGTGGTTTCTCTGATCATCACCAGGCGAATGCCGGAGCAGTACCCTAACAAACTGATCGCTCGCGATGTTAATCTTCCTTATCCCGTCCTCACTCTTACACACACTACACTAACACACATAACGGGAGCTTAGAGCTTGTCCATGCTGGGGCGATGCATTGTTGGTGGGAGATACCTTAGATTACTTATATTTTTACTTAGATTTATTAATAATTCTGCAATTAAGTTTGAGAACTTGGTAGCAGAATACACTAACTTAACATTACAGAATTTTCAACTTTACAAAATTTACAAACTTTACAAATTAACTGAACATTTCACCGTGCAATCTTTCATAACACTCCACTTCACCACACTTCATTTCACCACACTGCGAATCATTCAGCTGTAATGTCTTATTATTATTATTATTATTATTAATAATAATAATAATAATAATAATAATAATAATAATAATAATAATAATAATAATAATACTTAATTACTTAGAAGACATAGTTATTTACACTGAATAATATTAAAGATATTTATAATACACATATCAACATTTAGTAAACGAATTTATTTTTAAATTTGCTCAGGCTTTGAGGAACGGGATCTCAAATTGTCACAGGCAAACCGTTCCAGTCTCTAATAGTTCGATTCGCGAATGAATATTTCCCAACGTCCGTTTTCTGAATTCTTGTCTGAATTGTGTGCATGTGATCCGTTCTGCCAAAATATGTAGGTTTCCTTAATTGACTTTGAATTTATTTCCACGCTCGAAGGTCTGTGTACGCTTTATACATAGCATAGCATACCTGGTTGGGGGAACTCCGTTAACTGGCGGTAACTCGCCGCCGGATCTCCCAATCCAGCGGGGGAAGTTCATCACCACTTCCCGCGGTAGAACAAGCACTACACTTAAGGGAGTAATGGAATCACTAATTAATCAATAAGAGGTCAAAGCCAAAGTTTACGCAATCCCTTTTGGAACAACCGGTAGGAAGGAGGGGCGCTGGGGTCGCCCGATGTGGTTTTGCGTAAAAATCGCAAATTATGCTCGATGAGAACTCGTCTGTACAAAACTTGGAATTCGCAATTGTACCAAACTTGCACATGAATAAAAAATGTACAATATTTACAATAAAAAACTATGGCTCACAAAGTACAAACGAGGTCGTCCGGATGGCCGAGATAGTTAAGGCAGTAGTGTCGAACTGAAAGATCTCGAACTGAAGGATCGCGGGTTCGAGTGTAGCCTCGGTAATGGTTGTATTTGTGTTCGTCTCTTGGTCACCCCCTATCATCACCATATCATATAATCTTCATAGTTATAATACCGTTAATTCCAATTGTGGTCGCTACTGACCTAGATGTTGATGCCTTAAATAATAAAAAAGAAAGTACAAACTGCAGCGGTATTTCATCACGCGCGCCAACTCATCTCCCTCAGCCCGGTCCACACGCGATCTCAATAACGTTGGAAGCAGTCCGTCTCTTACTCCTTGCAAGAAGGTGCTGGAGTAGAGCGTGGCACATCGCCACCAGTTTATATGGGAAGTGAATGGGTCTGTGTAGGCCCAGACGTAATATCTTCCTATTCCCTGGGAGCAATGAGCCTGCGGTGTCGGTTGCCTTTTCGTCACCCGTCAGTCCACGCCTGACCTCAATGACTTTGGAAGCAGTCTGTCGTTTACTTCCTGTATGAATGAGCAAGAGTAGAACTTGTCCATGTAAGAATCGCATAATTGAATTGATGCCTTATTTTACGTGACGAGACTCAGTCCATGAGGCCCGCTCTTCCGTCTGACCACGCAAATTTCGCAACGCTCCTTTCACCAACTAGCGGAGAATGGAAGTATTTCTTGGGTGATGAAACAGGCGATTTGAATTTAGCTCAGAGGCGTCATTTAGGCTTGAGGATCTTTTACATGCAAGTGAATCTACTAACATGGGACAGCCGGCTTTACTTCGTATGGCGTACGAACGATTTTTTCGCCCTTAAAGTTCCCCGGGTTTGATCGGGTTTGAAACCGCTAGCTTGGGTATAACAGTCCGATACGCTAACCGTTACACCATCGCCGCCGCATATGAGAAGTGATATGGGAAGTGATTGGCATGATGCTATTTTCAGTTGTCAATTAGCGTCCGGTGGCGGATTCCTGTTTGTTTCCCACCAGACCGCAGACCCACCAGATCATGGTTCAAGCGAACTCAATAATCAAATAATAATGGCAGTAGCCTGTCTTTTAGTTCCTGCAAGAATGGCAAAGATATGTCTTACAACTGCAACAATGGATCACCAGCCGAGTATACGAAAAGTGAATGAGCCTGTGCATGATAAGGCATGGTATCTTCCTTCTCTATTGATAGTTAGCTTTCGGCGAGGGTTGCTTTAAAACAGTGTTAGATATCATTTAAATCTACAGATCTACAATTGAATGGTTTTGGAAAAAACATCCAAACCTTAAGAATCGATATGGTTGAAAATTGCTTGAAAAGTTAGGACATACCTTAAAGTTTTGTGCGAAAACGATGCTAACTGAAATTGAGGTAAATGTAGCATGTATATTTGCACCAAAATCGCAATAACGGTTGTAATTTAATCAATAATATGTATCATTTTTTCCAATTTAAGAACTTTAAATCCGTACCTAATAAGTGGTTTATCTTTTCTGCCTCCAAAAATCAATACAATATCAACACCGCTTGAATTGATTGTCTCTGTCTAGAAAAAAGTCATTACTTTATTGTTTACATTTTTATGAGAAGTCGCGTCCTGCATAACGCTATTCAAAAGAAGGATTGCATTGACAAAATAATCTCTGGCTTTAATATTGCAGCTGGAAGGTGGACTTGAATATAAATTTGAACTATCTGAATACTTGTGATTAAATCGCACAAAAGGAAGAATTGAAGCAAAGTCACAACACAAACCACAACATATCCACTGTACGGAAAATAGAAACTCCCTCCAGAATATTGTTTCATATCATTCAGTATTTATTCTTTGATACTAACGGCCATTGGGAGGTTTACAAATTCTGGAACAATACAATCACTATTCATAGAGTTACACATGTCACATAAAGAGAACATGTTTCTAAAACCCAGTTAGAAATCTTTTACATTTACCAATATATGGATATGTATGTTGTATGGAACTACAGACAAAAATCATCCTATTCACATTGTTTTAAAAATGCAATGCGTTTAATACCTTGCTTGCTCTAAGCCAAAAAGCATCGTATGTTTCAGTAGATCTATATAAAATCACACCATCAAGCAACGGTATAAACGAAGGTTGCTAAGAACACAGAATGGATGATGAGTGTTCAGTGTGTTAAAACATTAGCAGCTTACTGCCTTTCAATTTAAGTAAATATTACGAAATTTTGTTGAGTAGACCGCTCAAGTTTCTATCTAAACGAAAACTCGTATTGTTTTGAATATAAGTATTATTCAATTTTTAAAATGTCAAAGCTTTCAACGGAAATGGAAACTAGATCTTACATGAAAATGCACTTTCTTCTTTTTGAGCAAGAAATTTGAATAAGAAATGTTTAGCCATTTTCTAGAAAAATGTGAAATTTACGCTTTATGTAAAGTATTTCTAAAAATTAAAATATCTTAATGATTTTGGGAAAGATGCGACTAAATGTTACATCTGAGGTTACCAAGTTTCGTCTGAAAAGCATGTAATCTGTCGGAGTCGTGGGTGACACATCCATTCAGGCAGTCATCCGGATTTTCGGGTTCAAAATGTGTACCTCCTTGCCATTAGCACCACTCTTAACAATCTTTGCAACATTACTTACTACTAGGGGGCCGATTTTGATGAGCTAAAACGTTTACAAAAATGATCAATAAAATGCCCATAAAATGTTTTACAAATGCCCCCAAAACAAAGAAAAATTACGTAAACAAACGTTGAGATTAATCACTTCATATAAACAAGCTGTTGGATATGTTACTAATGTAATCGAGACTTCTTCCTTTTGTTCAAGTGGACTCATCTTCCGAAGTTTGGTTTGGGCTGTTCCTTACAAGGAAATCTCTGCCTTTATTTATCGCGAAATCGGCCGAACTATCAATGGCCCGAAAAGCGTCACAGAAATCTTAGATTATATAGAACTCACAACGGCTGACATTACAATATTTGAGTGAAAAAATCGAATAAGCTACTCCGGAATTCTTTGGTGAACATTTGTTGCATCTCGTAATTATTGCTTGAAGCACGTACCATTAAAATCGATTAAATGAGAAATAGAAAAAATGTGTTAAAAGCAACGTAAAAATGTAAAAACTGACTTATTTGTTTAAATCGACCAAAAAAGCAAAAAATACTTATAATAATGGGTCTCTTTCTTTTGTTATAAAATGAATTTCTATACTAAGCGCCATTGTTCTAAAGTGAAAAGCAAAAATGACATGTCATTAAAACCCGCCACCTTCTTATTACGGTCATGGGTGCATAGTTACAACTTGAATGATTCTTAGGCACGGATTTTATGACTGAACATTCGGAATCGTTTTGTTGTGGTGAATCTAATACTTTTCTTTCCTATACAATAACATAGGGCGGAAAAGTAACTAGTGATGCTAAAACGGCACGTACTTTCTTGCCCCCTTGTTTCCCGCAAAATTACGCAAAAAGTACTCACATTTTCTAAAAATTGTAAATGGCCTTGTTTCAAAGTTTAACTTTAAGGAACGTATTTCATTAAAGGAAAACCTCAATGTTTAATATTTTAGTTGTTGGAAGACTCCGAAAAAATGTTGAACTTTCGGAATTTAGAAAAATAGGCGTTTTTAAAGAACATGAGACCTGCATCATTCCCTTAAACGTTATTCAAACCATCCAAGAACAAAATTTAATGAAACACAATAGAGCTATTTTTTGAAAATTTGGAAAATGTCTCAGGGGCTTCATGTAAAATACCTCCATAATCAAAATATTGATTTCAAATTCAAGAGACCGCGACGTCAGTCAGATCAAATGGGAAAATTTTGAAGAAAATTGGTTGAATGGTTTAGCTGCAAGAGTTGTTCAGACTTTCAGGTAGACGTCTTCATTCGATTTTTCGATTTAATGATCCATCAAACATTGATTCGGGTTACACCACGTCTTAGAGGATTTTTTCTGAAATTAGCAACTGAATTTATCCACTTTTTTATTTCCAGGACCCTACAATTAGAGTTTTTCTGCAAAAAATTCGCCGTTTTTCGAGTAGCATTACATAATTTTTTCTCTACTGTGTAAGCGGTTGTGAGAACGTAAAAGGGAGGGCAAATGAGACACCTTTTATGTCAATGTATTGCGTGTATTTATATTTACTTTTCAAAAATAACAACACGAATTTAATATTTCCAAAAAACATATTAATCTTAAACGTTTAAACGTCTTTTCGAAGTTATTATTTTACTTCCATATCCATCACATTTATTAATTTCCTTATTAACAATGGTGGCGGCCAAGTTTGTTCTCGTACCCATCAGAGGGCGCTGCCTTGAAGAAGCTGCGACCTTTATTTTATTTTTTTATTTATTTATTTACTTAAAAACCGTTAAAACAATTTGTGGCGTGCGATGGGGATGGTTTAATTTGAAGTTACATGAGCTAGTGGTAACATGAGGTAGTTAGATGAGATCTGGTGGTTACACGAGATCCCTTCTGGTGAGATCATTCACCCTCGGATCATCTCTTCCGTCGCACCTCTCCTTCCCCTTCGGACCCCCGCTTCTATGCTTCCTAGCCCTTTCGCCCCCCCCTCCCGCCCCGTCCGTGGTGCGTCAGCCGCCTCGCGCGTAATAAATCCTGAAAGATGACACGCAGTGAACGGAAGCTCCGGAGATGCATGGCAGGCGGAGCCCTATATCTTGCAGGCGGCAGATGAATCGAGATACCGCAAGGAACGTGAGGGAAAAGGCTCCTTCGAACGTGTCTTCTGAACAGGATATTATTTCATTTTTATAAACATTTTACCCGGCTACACGAGTAGAGGATAATGGTTTTCATTTGGAACCTCCCTTTGGACTTCGTACTTTCGAAATAATTAAGGGTTTTTGATGTTGGATAGATCATGCGGACTACATAGTTTGTGTGAGAGAGTTGTAGACTGTTTGAGGTTAAGTATACATCAAAGATCCTATAAAACATTATTTTCTTTAGTACGCTAAGAATATTTAGTTCTACGATCGTAGATATTTGTACACATACTTTAGATCAGGTAGATATCATGTTTTAATATACAGCGATAATTTTGTGACTGGACATTAAATCTATCCGTAAAATAAGGATTTTCCCTTCAACAATGGCTATCATAATTGCACATGGTAGTCCAATGCACTGGAGGTCTTTTGGGGAAGTTAGTAATTGTGATTTGTATTCACTGCTATCTACAAATCTGACAAACATGAGCTGTACATGTTAAACAGATCGAACAATGACGACACAATGAAAAATAATAAATAAAACGAAATTCCTACGCATACAGCGGCTCACACAGTTTCAGATCGGTTATTCCATGCTTCGTTACACCTACATTCAACTGAGAACGTAAATTAGGTTCCGCCCGCCCAGCATCAAAGGCATGGGCCATCAAAAACAGATATTTCGTTGACGTAAAGAGAGTCATTTATGATGCCATCAAATCCAAAAGCTTTATATTCGTATGATAATGGATACTTCTCACATTGGGGGAGAGAACTGAGCCAGCAAAATTTAATGTACCTGTACGATTGACGCAGCTGCTTTCAAAATAACATAAATTCCTCAAAGAATTCTTTCCGTTTTATATGAAATGTCATGGAGTCATCATGAAATGTCATCATGAAATGTCATCATGAAATGTCGTCATGAAATGTCGTCATGAAATGTCGTCATGAAATGTCGTCATGAAATGTCGTCATGAAATGTCATGAAATGTCGTCATGAAATGTCATGAAATGTCGTCATGAAATGTCGTCATGAAATGTCGTCATGAAATGTCGTCATGAAATGTCGTCATGAAATGTCGTCATGAAATGTCGCCATGAAATGTCGCCATGAAATGTCGCCATGAAATGTCGTCATGAAATGTCGTCATGAAATGTCGTCATGAAATGTCGTCATGAAATGTCGTCATGAAATGTCGTCATGAAATGTCGTCATGAAATGTCGTCATGAAATGTCGTCATGAAATGTCGAACTTCTTTCAGAAACTTCAAGATCAAGAATAAGACAAAGGCAAAGGAGTTAATACTGCTCTTGATTTCTGATGATATTTCACACTAGTTGAATGTGGTGTTGCTGACGCTGTGAAATGTTTTTTTTCTAAAATAGATAATTTAATCATATGGTAAATAATCGAAAATAATAGTGACTTTTACGTTTTCGGTTTCACACTTCCATTTTCCTGGTGTGTTCAATCATTTTTCTCAATGGACGCCTAAATAAATATTGGCCTTTTACTGTACATGTGTGTATCTTCAGTTGCTACTTCAAAATCGGATTACGTTGAGCAGGAACTAAGAGATTAGATATTACAATATAATTTTATTATCTGAATTAACGATCGATTCATTTTATTATCTGAAATATCGAATAATTCGACGAAGATTCACTGCTAATAAGTTATTCAACAATTGAAGTGTTTTTTTATATTAGATTATGTTACCAAAGATAATAGAAAGTTGTTACACGTACAAATAAACGGCAAGGCGTCAAATAACACATCGCGTGTCTTCCCTTGAAACGTCTTCCCGACTATGCGCTTGCACAGAAACGCAACGTATCAATAAATCGTACACATAGTCCTGACAGATGAGGTCTTAAAAAGGCCAATTTTTAGACGTTGCGTCTCCCAAAATATCTTTTGTCTGACATCTCAAGTTTCAATAAATGTGTCAAGAGGGAAGTGCCACGGAAGTCGCGAACACTTTTCCATACGCTCGCAAAAACACTCCTCCGCATGGGCGGTCGGAGCTCACATTTCATTCTCTCTTATCTCTTCAAGCAGCGTTAATAAATCTCGTGTTCACGAACCGAATATGATGACGGGAACTCTGGCTTGTCATCGTGCCGGTATTAGCATTTATCCAATAATAATGATTTATGTGTAAATGTCATTCCATGCCACGGTCGCAGTTGCAACGTTCTCCGCCCTTCTGCCACTTGCAGCATCATGAATTGGACGTCGAGTCCGCCGTCCGCGACTACGCCGGAGTCCGGCGCAGGTGCGCAGTGGGGTGTAGGAGCAGCGGGCGACTCCGCAGATCTTTCCCAGCGGGCGGTCCCTTCCGCGTGGGCGCTCGCTTGTCTGCGCGCAGCGCTCCACCGACCTCCCAAGCGAAGGAGCGCCGCGCCGCGCCGCCCCGCCCCTCCCCTCCCCAACCCGTTCCTCCGCTTCCGCCGGGTGCTTTGAGCGGCGCTGCGGAAGGGACGCCTGTCGGCCTCGCCCAGTCCGCCCCCGCCCCCGCCAACGCCCCTTTGCTCCGAACACGCCCCGTCCCTCCGCTCTTCCGCTCACTCTTACTTGGCTCACGCCCCTTTGTCCGCCCTCGTCACCGTGTCCCTTTCTCGCTCTTTTCCCTCCACCTCTACGGCCTCGTCCACGCCCACCTCGTCCACGCCCACCTCGCCCACGCCCACGCCCACCACGCCCACGCCCACGCCCACCCCGCCCACGCCCACCTTGCCCACGCCTCACTTCACAACGCTCCCATCACCCTCCCATTCCCTCCGACCAGCCGGTCGTTGCTTGAAGGAGTTGCTTCAGCGGCTCTGTGGTGGACAGGAGGCCGATACAACCGACTTCGGGAGCAAATACGCTTAACCAGCGGTTCTTAGACTTGAGCTGGGCGCCCTTTCTGTCAGAGGTTGAAGGGACGAGAGGTCTAAGTTGAATACCGGTACAGAGTGAAGTCGTCTCACGCCAACGAATCACAGAGCGACGTCATGATGAATGGAAGTTTACTTGTTGGAAGCGGGATATTTTGCAAATAAAAGCTTACAATAAGGATGCTGAGTTGGGTGGCCACAATGAAAAGACTTGACTGTTCAAAAGACACACTGTACCGCATTGTAAATACTCTCTCTTAGGGAATAATATCTGGTATGGCAGAGTGGAAAATAACTGAGAAATCGACGAATGATTCACTCAACGAAGACCATGAAGTCTTCACAAATCACTGGCGTAAAAAAGTATCGCAATAAATAATTAGTACAAGGCAATATTCAGTAATATCACTTCAGTATGCTCCGTTCAATGTGTGTCATTTGTTGAAATGGTTGCTAGAAAATAAAATGAAGTCATTTGAATAATTGATGAAATAACTTACAATAAATCATTTATTTAATAAGTCGTAATCATGTAAATAATTGAAGCGTAATAAAAAAAATAAGAGCATATTTATTTATGTTTATCGTACCATAAGTACGAATAGAATCTGATTCAACAATCCATATTTAATTCATCCAATTCAGCCCTCTCAAATAATTTGACGTTCTTGCATGGGAAAAAGATAATCTTAATGAAAAAACGATGTGTTAAAGTGTATAAATAGCAAGTTTTACATTGTAATATGGGACGCTGTTCTCTGGAAATTCAGTGTGGAGTGATATATTGTTATCCTGCACATTAGATCGATAGGATACGATATAAAAATGCCAATTTTTTTGTTAAAAGAATCGTAGTAGTGTAAAACAGCTGTCAAGGAAAATCTGTGACTGATGCTGAGACACTCTGGGAATAAGATATCAATCAGCATCATATTGGCCATTTTATGGAATTGCAAATGTGCCTGCAATTTAGAGTTTTGGTGTGTAATGTTGATACAAAAACAACTTTTTGGTTTAGTGTAGTGGTGTGAAACGTTGACACAGCGTTTTATCGCATGGAAATGTTCTGATACATAGAATAGTTATCATTTTTCAGTCTCCTAACTCCTTAACGTTTTTTGATTCATTTCAGGGAATGTTCGCCTACCATCATTTTATTTTTAAGTATACTCGTATAGTTTACGCTTACAGTTAAAAAAATACTAATTTTTTCCATCAGTCCAGTTTGTTCACCTATTATACTATTTTTTTAGTTTTCTGTGAGATAGATAATGGAGGTAGTATTTCTTATTTTAAGATTAAGGAATCATTTTCTAAATCTTGATTACGACTACAAGATTTAATACAGTTACTCTCATGTAATATTGTACCAAACCGTCTTAGGGAATATACAATTCAAAATACATGTGACGCATGAATTTGGTATTTTGACCGATATTGCCGGTTAGCTGACCGTGCCCCATGCCTAGGCCAAGTTTAATTCCTTGGATTCAGTGTATGTCTGTGTGTAAGAGAGATCTGTAACAAA
Organism: Gryllus longicercus; assembly: GCA_038098605.1. Taxonomy (NCBI): domain Eukaryota; kingdom Metazoa; phylum Arthropoda; class Insecta; order Orthoptera; family Gryllidae; genus Gryllus; species Gryllus longicercus. The sequence continues at coordinate 1,102,168 of JAZDUA010000461.1, forward strand.
CTTGACGTATTCCCTTCACCGCAACAAGCTAACTTTGTTGGGGGTGAGCTTTTGTTGATCACAAAGCTAGAGAATCTGACACAATTTGAACGGAAAGCTACAACACTATTTTTGCCTCTTCCCGGTCTCGAACCCGGCACCGCACCACGCCCACCTTGCCCACGCCCACATCGCCCACGCCCACCCTGCCCACGCCCACCTTGCCCACGCCCATATCTCCCACGCCCACCCTGCCCACGCCCACCTTGCCCACCCCACCTCTCACACGCACACCTTGCCCACACCCACCTCTCCCACGCACACCTTGCCCACGCCCACCTCGCCCACACCCACCTCGCCCACGCCCACCTCTCCCACGCACACCTTGCCCACGCCCACATCGCTCACGCCCACCCTGCCCACGCCCACCTCGCCCACGCCCACCTCGCCCACGCCCACCTTGCCCACGCCCACCTTGCCCTCGCCCACCTTGCCCACGCCCCCCTCGCCCACGCCCACCTCTCCCACGCACATTTTGCCCACGCCCACATCGCCCACGCCCACCCTGCCCACGCCCACTTTGCCCACGTCCACCTCGCCCACGTCCACCTCGCCCACGCCCACCTCGCCCACGCCCACCTCGCCCACGCCCACCTCGCCCACGCCCACCTCGCCCACGCCCACCTCGCCCACGCCCACCTCGCCCACGCCCACCTCGCCCACGCCCACCTCGCCCACGCCCACCTCGCCCACGCCCACCTCGCCCACGCCCACCTCGCCCACGCCCACCTCGCCCACGCCCACCTCGCCCACGCCCACCTCGCCCACGCCCACCTCGCCCACGCCCACCTCGCCCACGCCCACCTCGCCCACGCCCACCTCGCCCACGCCCACCTCGCCCACGCCCACCTCGCCCACGCCCACCTCGCCCACGCCCACCTCGCCCACGCCCACCTCGCCCACGCCCACCTCGCCCACGCCCACCTCGCCCACGCCCACCTCGCCCACGCCCACCTCGCCCACGCCCACCTTGCCCACGCCCACCTTGCCCACGCCCACCTCGCCCACGCCCACCTCACCCACGCCCACCTCGCCCACGCCCAATTTGCCCACGCCCACCTTGCCCACGCCCACCACGCCCACCTCGCCCACGCCCACCCTGCCCACGCCCACTTTGCTCACGCCCACCTCGCCCACGCCCTTTTCGCCCACGCCCACCTCGCCCACGCCCACCTCACCCACGCCCACCTCGCCTACGCCCACCTCGCCTACGCCCTCTTTGCCCACGCCCACCTTGCCCACGCCCACCTTGCCCACGCCCACCTTGCCCACGCCCACCACGCCCACGCCCACCTCTCCCACGCCCACCTTGCCCACGCCCACCTTGCCCACGCCCACCTCGCCCACGCCCACCTTGCCCACGCCCACCTCGCCCACGCCCACCTCGCCCACGCACACCTTGCCCACGCCCACATCGCCCACGCCCACCTCTCCCACGCACACCTTGCCCACGCCCACACCGCCCACGCCCACCCTGCCCACGCCCACCTTGCCCACGCCCACCTCTCCCACGCACACCTTGCCCACGCCCACCTCTCCCACGCACACCTTGCCCACGCCCACCTCTCCCACGCACACCTTGCCCACGCCCACCTCGCCCACGCCCACCTCGCCCACGCCCACCTCTCCCACGCCCACCTCGCCCACGCCCACCTCTCCCACGCACACCTTGCCCACGCCCACATCGCCCACGCCCACATCGCCCACGCCCACTTTGCCCACGCCCACCTTGCCCACGCCCACCTCTCCCACGCACACCTTGCCCACGCCCACCTCGCCCACGCCCACCTCGCCCACCACCACCTCGCCCACGCCCACCTCGCCCACGCCCACCTCGCCCACGCCCACTTTGCCCACGCCCACGCCCACCACGCCCACCACGGTGAGCTATTCGTAGTACGGTACCCAGAAGCCACCCTATCAACTGATGTCCTCTCAGTGCCTCTGACTGGGAGGGCCTAGGTTGGAATGCCGACGGAGGCAGGGATTTCGAGGTAGCTCGTCAGCTAGATCGAAATCAGCCCCTGACTAAAGGAAAATTTTAGCGGCTGGCTGCTCTGATCGGTAGTTTTCTGTGGTGTTGCTGATCAAACCAGGCGAATGCCGTAACAATACCCTAACAAATGAGGCACGTACCGCGCACGATCTTTCCTTTCTCTTTCTTGTCTTATCCTCACCCCTTAATTACACATACATGATACAATTTGTACAGTTACATGTTACAATTACACACAGACACGTTTAACTTCACAGACATATGCTTACACTTATATGCACTGCACTAGCACATATGCCACCAGCCCAGTCGGGAGCTTAGTTTGTCCTCGCTGAGGCGGTGCCCCACTGGTGGGAAATGCTGGTTGGGGGGTGGGGGAAACCCCTTAACGGGCGGTAGGTCGGCGCCGGATCTCACTACCAAGCGGTGAAAGATAAGCATCGCCTCTCGAGGAAAACATGCACTACATTTTCGGGAGTAATGACCTTAGCCGTTGTCGCGCCCGGAATCACTAACAATCAATCAATCAAAGAGCCATCTTCCAGGCACATTGACGTACGATCCATGAGAGAGAGGCTGACAAGTCTTGTTTGTGTGAGTCTTCGGCAGAAGATTGCGTGGTGCGCAAGGCCTTCGGCCGCAAATGCGTTAAGCGGCCGGCAGGCGAGAGGCCGCGGCTCGGGGTCAGCGTCGTCTCCGGGCCCGGAACTAATTCGGGGCGACGTCCCCGGAGAAAGGGTCGCCGCGGGTGAGCCGCCTCAAAGGGAGTGGCGCTGCGCCCTCGATGCCCTTGTAGTCCCTCAGGTTTGTACACTTCTTTCTGCCGGCTGGCTGCTCCCTCTGTTCTCGTCGCCCCCTTTGGTTCTCGTCGCCCCCTTTGGTTCTCGTCGTCTTTTCTTCTCTCCGCTGCTTTCCTCTCTTCACATTCCTCCTCTGTCTCCTCTGTCCACTCTCCTCGTTCCTTCACATTCTCAATTCTCACCGCTCTCTCCGTTCTCATCATCCTCTTTAATCTCACCACTCCCTCCGTTCTCTTCATCCTTTTCAATCTCACCACTCTCTCCGTTCTCTCCATTCTCACCACTCTGTCCATTCTCACCACTCTGTCCATTCTCACCACTATGTCCATTCTCACCACTATGTCCATTCTCGCCACTCTGTCCATTCTCGCCACTCTGTCCATTCTCGCCACTCTGTCCATTCTCGCCACTCTGTCCATTCTCGCCACTCTGTCCATTCTCGCCACTCTGTCCATTCTCGCCACTCTGTCCATTCTCGCCACTCTGTCCATTCTCGCCACTCTGTCCATTCTCGCCACTCTGTCCATTCTCGCCACTCTGTCCATTCTCGCCACTCTGTCCATTCTCGCCACTCTGTCCATTCTCGCCACTCTGTCCATTCTCGCCACTCTGTCCATTCTCGCCACTCTGTCCATTCTCGCCACTCTGTCCATTCTCGCCACTCTGTCCATTCTCGCCACTCTGTCCATTCTCGCCACTCTGTCCATTCTCGCCACTCTGTCCATTCTCGCCACTCTGTCCATTCTCGCCACTCTGTCCATTCTCGCCACTCTGTCCATTCTCGCCACTCTGTCCATTCTCGCCACTCTGTCCATTCTCGCCACTCTGTCCATTCTCGCCACTCTGTCCATTCTCGCCACTCTGTCCATTCTCGCCACTCTGTCCATTCTCGCCACTCTGTCCACTTCATTCATTCTCTCCTCCCTCTCCACGATCTAAGCTCTCTCCGCCGTTTTCGCTCTCACCGCCTTCGCCCGTACTCCAATACGTGTCCCTACACATTGATTTCCTATAACAAAATTCCAAGCGAGTATTAAAAATCAGTTTACACGTGAGTTTGTGTTTCCAGCAATAAATTCTTTTTCGTGTCATTATTACTCTGCTATCGAATTCCGAAATGTGCCGTTAAGAAAATAATGGATAAAGGGAGTTAGAAATCACAATAATAACCTTCTCTAAATGAAAATTTTAAAGCTTTTTAGATGTATAGATCATCACGGAAATATCGACATTGCTCAACGGAGCTTACTTAGTAATGTGTTTGAAGTTTTTCAAGAAAAGTATTCGAAATAAACAAATAAAATAAAAAAATATATTATGTTAAGAAATATTTAGAAAAGTCATACTCTGAAAAGGGACACAATTCAAATTTATGAGTCTGAAGCGGAAAGAAAATAAAGTTTTAAATAATAGCTACACATTTATTTGCATCTTTACATCCGAGTAATATGCAACACGATTGAGTTAAAACACAATTTTAGAGGGAAAGAAATTACGGTATACACCGTTGTCGTAGTTTGTTTCGTTCTTATTACGCATTTAATTGTGTAAATATTTATATTTTGAAAATCAAGCGAACATTTTCACGACCACCATTTTAACATCACGACACCACTTTTTGTGAGTCCCATTGTACGGGCCATATTCATGAGCTTTAAGTACATCTACAGTACCCTTGTTTATGATTCTAGATTTCCTGGTGTAAGAAACTCACGCTCTGTAGCAAGAATCCGAACGCACCACTCGGAACTTATGTCTGTAGCCAGGTGCCTTTATGACGCACGTGTCTCCGTCTCGCTCCCTCTCCGGATATAACTTTTTGCCGGGGAAATGTGATGTAAGCCCGGCCGAAGAGGATGCTAAACGCCTCATTGTCGTGAGCCATTTGTCACATTTCTTGCTCTGCTGCCCACCGTGTCGGAGGTGGGGGAAGCATTCGGCGCCAAGTAGTTTGCGCGCCTCCAGCCTCACGCCCATGCACCGGAGGCGACAAAGACTGCAGGGGGGAGGGGGAGGGGGAGTTGAGAGCGGAGGTGATTGTGGGCGGAGGCTGCAAGGGCGGCGGTGATTTGAAGAAGTAGCGGCTCGAGTTGAGGCAAAGGCGTCGAGGGAGGTACGATCGAAAGAACGCAGAGGAGAAAGAGGTGGTTTTGAATATGGAGATGACAGAAGTTCGGGTACGCTGGTGTTGAAAGAACGGAGATCGGAAGATCTGGCTGCTATTGAGGCGATGGCGGTGGTCGGGGGTGATATCGGGAATGGAGATGGGGGAAGCGAAAGAAACGATGGAGTGGAAATGGACTACGAAGGCCCGATGGGGTGAATCTGCGGGACAAACGGCAAGGATTATGGCAGCGGCGACGACGGGCGATGAGGAGGAAGAATTGAAAGTGGCGGGGAAGGCAAACGACTTTGGATGAGTGGAGGCAATAGAGTGGAAGAAAGTAGAATTGGGAATTCCGAAAGCTTTGGGAGAATGAATATGGTTCAAGTGCTTGAGGATATGGAAAGAGACGAATAGATGACGTTGAAGAAAAGATTGAGGTGAAGAAGACAAAAAGTGGGAGATGGATGTATTGAAAGTGAATACGGGCGCCGTGGAACCGCGATTGCCAGCCAAATTAAGTCGCAGCGAAGATGACAATGACTTCGCGGAGGAAAACGATACAGAGAAAGTGGAAGAGGAGGTAGTAGGAGGAGATGGCGGAGATGAAGAACGAGGCGGTGGAAATGACAAAAGAAGGCCACGTCGGCGAACGCGATTGCGGCGGCTGCACTAACAGGATTTCTGGCGACCGTCCAATGGGATTTAAAGCTTTCCACTTTGCTTAACAGTAAGGTGGCGTGTCGCATTTACACATTTCTGCATTAAGCAGAGCTCTTTAAGCCCACCGGGAGCCATGGGGCCGCGTGGCAGAACGAAGCGGTAGAATAATGGAGAAAGTTTGCATTTTAAAATTGTAAATGTCCTGGGGCGCTAACCACGTTACTCGTACTTCACGTAGTGAAAGGAAGCTGTGAAATCATGGAATTTCGAGCGATGAAGCGCGAGGCGGCGAAGATTTTGATCGTTTTATCACAATAGCCTCAAGCTTGCATACAACCACTTGTTATCTTAAACTTCTCCTTCGTTGGGGTCTGTTTACTCAGGTCCTACAATATTAACCAATTTCTCGGTTGCTGTGATAAGTAATCGTAAATTCTACAAACTTGTAGAAAATCTTTGAAAGAAAAAAAAAATTAGCAACTTTATCAAGACCTGGAATTTAATATCAGTGGATAAGCAAAATTAGATATGCAATGCAAAACCCCGAAATTATAACAATTAGTAATTCATACAAAGACGTCAATTTGGAAAACATGCGCTACATAAATGTCTGTATGTTGAAAATAAATTCAAATTGAATGTGTATGATTTGAAAGGTTTCTTGAGTTTTCAACGATTTATATAATATCTTTTAATTTTTAATAACAGAACGCAGTATTTTGACTTTTTCGAGAAAGACTGTAAATGTGTAACAATTTATGTCTGAGTGCTTAATGCATTAGTACGGTAATACAATAGTTTAATGTCCCCCCAAAAAATAATTTCTAAAAAGTGAACCTGTCAATTATTCGTGCAGAATATTTAAACATTCTTTTGTTAATTTCATATATTGTACGAGCGTTTCAACATTCTATATGTTCACCTTTAGCGAAAGTATTGAATATTCAATAGGTTTATCACAGATTCCACATTGCATCCCATTCATCTCCGGGCTCCGTAAATATGAGCACTATTACTCATTTAACGAGGGTAATTTCCATGAAGGTCCAAATAAATGTTTGTTTTAATTTGCGGAATCTTTTTCGTAAATTTACGTCATAGCAGAGACAATTTCTCTGATTTTACTTTTTTGTATATTCGAGATAATTAATCTTTAAATTAACGTAATCAACAATTATTACATTCTACAGTCATGAGGATTTTGAAATAATTTTATCTGAAAAAATATGAATTTGGTTAGTTGTAATTTCTACGAAAAGACACGAAATTAATATTATTAATTATTTTAAATATTAAGTTAAAATATACAATAGTCGTATTTCTAAATAAGTTAGGCCATTTACATTAAAGATTGGCGCAATATTGTTTCAGAGATGATCTTCAGAGATGTATAATTGATGTAAATGAATACGAATTGAAGTTTCCGTCATGGCACTGTTACCAAGCAACGATTTTCATGATGGATGCTTTGCCCATCGACTGAACCTGTCATAACAGGCACTGAAACCCCTTATTTAGTCGGCGTGGGAGGCACGAAATTAATTCATCCCTCAGACAGGGAAGGCATTGCTAACTAGAACTTTCATTCAGCTGCTATTAAATGTAAGTTTGTAACAAGATTACGACCTTTGAGACAATTTTGAAAAATAATTTTTTATAATTATTAATAAATTAATAAAATTAATTAATAAAAAATAATATAAAACTAATGAAAATATGAACAATGAAAGAATTTAAATCTTAGTATTTAATCATTTTATTACTTTTAGAGATGTATGATAAAAGGGAAATTTCTCAAAAAGGAAACAAAAAAACAAACAAGTATTCATCATAGTTTCTTCGATTTGCATATTCTCAATAATGCTAACATTGTTTAACCGTTTCCATGGGACAGGATAAAAATAGTGTTGTAGGCACAATTCCTACAACAATTTGGGCAATTAGGGTTCGATTTTGTCAATATAGCGACATATCTCACTTTTTCAAACTTCATCATCCACTTTTCTCCTGCACCATTTAGCAGTCAAAACTAAACAAATATTATTAAAAATCAAATATGATATCAGACGTATTTTGCCGACATTACGAATATTTTTTACTCAGAAAAATCTATTACGAATGTGCTCTTAAAAAGCACTCATTTAATTTCCATCGAAAACAAACTCTTCTCTCGCACTTCGCAATGTAGTACGTGTTACAAACTAATCAATGTTTTAATTACTTCACGAGAACAAATTTCTCGATACGGTGGTATCGATCTGGAAGCTGTCGTTTCCGACATTTGTTTATATCAAATAACCGACGAGTGCTCTGCGAAAAGCGTTTTGTGCCAAACACTCCGCCGGCAGCCTTCTGTGGGCGGAGCGGGCGGTTCGTTTTGCATTGCGCCACGCGGAGCGTGCACGAGGCGAGGGCCTGGGCGACCTGCGACCGCCCATACAGGGAGCGAGGGCGACTATCAACCAACAGCTGCGACGTGGCCGACATCCCCGCCCGCCCGCCCGCCCGCTCTCCCGCCCGCCCGCCCTCTCGCCCACCCGCTCTCTCGCCCCCCGCCCGTTCTCTCGCCCGCTCTCTCGCCCCACGCCCGCTCTCTTGCCCGCCCGCTCTCTCGCCCGCCCGAACGCCCGCCCGCCCGCTCTCTCGCCAGCCCGCCCGCTCTCTCGCCCGCCCGCCCGCTCTCTCGCTCCCCGCCCGCTCTCTCGCCCCCCGCCCGCTCTCTTGCCCCCCGCCCGCTCTCTCGCCCCCCGCCCGCCCCCTCGCTCGCCCGCTCGCTCACTCCCCCGCTCGCTCACTCCCCCGCTCGCTCACTCCCCCGCTCGCTCACTCGCCCGCTCGCTCACTCGCCCGCTCGCTCGCTCACTCACTCACTCGCCCACTCGTTCGCTCACTTACTCGCCCGCTCACTCGCTCACTCGTTCACTCGGCCGCTCGTACATGCTCCTGCTCACTCGCCCGCCCTCTGGCCCGCCCTCTGGCCCGCCCGCGATCGCATCAACCGCCCCGCGCTTCCGCCCACGGATCGCAAACAGTATCGCAGCGAAGAGCGGGCGACGAATCACGAAATGGACAGCTCGTGTTCCGCCAGGATGAAAGGCCTCCGGCCGCGGCGGTGCTCAGTCCACGCCCCCACCCCCACCCCACCCCTCACCATCGGCCGCGGCCGTGCTCTGTCGCCGCAAGCCACCCTCCGGCGCCTCGCCCTCGCGCCCTCCACATCGACATCGCCACCGCTCCCTTACGACCCTCACCCCTCCACTCCCACGGCGCTCACTGTGATCCTTCGTCCCACCTGCGGCCGCTTCCGCCGCTCCTTCGTAGCTGTCACTTCCTCCGCGTGCGCTCATATCCTCAACATCGCCGCTGACAACCGTCATCCATCAGCTCGACCTCCTTCCCCACCATCCTCTTCGGCTGACTTAGCGCAGAGCCAGCGTTCCCGCCGTCTCTACAGAGGCTCTGACCGAGAGATCCTAGTCTTCGAGTTCAGGCGGGGGCGGCTTTTTGACACTAGCTACAAATATGGGTCGTATTCAGCCGCTGCCTGCAGGAGGATTCTAGTGGCCAATGTTCCGTAGTTTCTCCGATCAATACCACGCGGAAGCCGGAGCTGCTCCGCGATCTTTCCTTTACTCTTCCCTGATTTAACTTCACCTCATTTCTTGCATACACACTTACATGCATTACCTACCACACATGTTGGAAGACCAGTCGGAAATTTAGGGCATGATCTGGCTCTGATGGTGCCCTGCTGCTGGGATATACCTGCAGGGAGACACCCCCACGAAACTGTGTAGGTCAGCGTCGGATCTCAGCAACTCGTGGGAGACAAACGTTACCACTTTCTGGTATAAAACATTTACTGTACTTACGGGACTAATGATCACGGCAGTTGACGTTCCCCGAAATGATCAATAAGTGAATTAATCAATCATTCGCCCACCTCAAAGCTCACCGACCCGCTACCAATCGAACCCTCTGACTCTGACTATCCATTGCTCCCTTGTCCTTTCCCGTACCTCCTCACCACGTCCTCTTCCAACTTCCGCCCATTCACTCACTCATCTCTCACTGCCTCCGTCAATCACATCACCCTACCCTACCACCGCCACCGCCACCGCCACTGCCCCCGACCCCTCCCCCGCTACCTCCGCCACTGCCACTGCAACCACCACTGCCACCGCCACCACCACCGCCACCGCCACCGCCACCGCCATCACCAGAGCTACCCCCACCGATACCCCCACTGCCATCATCTTCGGCACCACCGCCCCCACCACCATCACCGCAGCCTCCATTGTCATCACCTCTGCCACCTCTGCCACCGCCACCGCCACTGCCATCATCTCCGCCACCGCCACCGCAGCCTCCACTCTCATCACCTCTGCCACCAACGCCACCGTCACTGCCATCATCGCCACCGCCACTGCCACCACCGCTGCACCGCTGCCAGTGCAGTCGGGCATCGCAGAGGTGCTGAGGGCGGGAGCCGGCGGCGGAGAACACAGCGGAAGCGAGGAAGGCGATTGCGGGGAGCCGGGGCTCGGAGGCCGTGTTGCGGGCGGCGTTTAGGCCTGCAGCGGAACGGGGCGGAGCTGCCCGGCTCGCCGCGGTCGGGGTTTGGGGAGCTGCAGCGGAGGTCACCAACTCGGCGGGGGCAGCTGGCACCGATACGGGTGGGACAGGACGCACCGGGGCCGATCTGGGAATTATTTCGAAACTCAGGCAATGTCAACTCCCTCGTTTATTTTATTTGAATGGGTGAAACTCAAAACGCTGTAAGTGACATTTTATGAATCCTGAGAAATGTTTCTCTTTAAGTCAATATCACTGAGAAATATTTCTCTTTAAGTCAATGCCATTGAGAAATGTTTCTCTTTAAGTCAATATCACTGTAAAGTCGTGGTTTCATCATTAAAGCCGCAGCGTTTCAATTGTTCATTAAAATCACGAAAATATATTGCCACTTGCTTATGGCCTAAAATAAACGTTTTTCTCAGAATTTATGAAATTTCACGTATATCGTTCTGGTTTTTACTGATTCATTTTTGTTTTTAATTATTTTATTTATTTTTTATTTTATTTATTTCGTTTATTTTATTTCATTTATTTTGTTCAATTTATTTATTTGTGGCCAGAAATGATGTAAGGGGGATAAATGCAATCTGCATGTGCTTATAAACTCGTTCAAGCAAAATGACACTTTTACATGCGAATTTCATTTGGAAACGGCGTCCGTCCGCGCGGGCTTAACGGGAATTCTCTTCTGGTTGTGATGCTATCAATGTAATTTTCTGAGTAAATGTTAGTGAAATTATTACAAAAACGTGTTGGGGCTTGCGAAGGGAGGCAGGGTTTTATGTAGGATTTCAAGTAATTGGGACCTTCATGGGAGTAGATGTGTGTCAAATTCGAAGTGATTGATAGACTTGCCTTCCATTTAATACGCTTCTCTTCCGATCCTTGTCTGCGGCGCCGTGACGGGTGTCAGATTGTAGGATAATTTTCTGTAGACTTTACAGATACTCTAGATAAAAATAGAGTGTAAGCGTTCGTGAACATGTTAGAAGTGTTCATTAACCTAAAATATAATGCACTTTCAATTTGTATATTAATGATGTTTTTGATACATAATTCCAATCATTTGCTCGAGAGACACATGCAATGAATATGTGAAGTACTTCGCTGTTGCGAATGCGGCAAGGAAAAATGCAAATATTGGAGCTTATTGCGCTGATGAAAAACACACAGTACTATTTATTTTACGAGTAAATGTTTATTTTTAATTTGAGAATAGTGTTCCAGCTGTATGTCATTATATGTCGTCAAAATTGATATGAATGCTCTGTGAGACGTAAGAAAATCATTTTAAACTGCATGTTTTTTTCTTAACTTCGATATTCTAATACATCTTAAGATAATACGTTACTTTAATAGTATGAATTACTGGTTCATACTCAACTTAAAAGTTATTACCTCGATTCAGTTATCCAATGCAGACGTTCTTAAAACCTCTGATGAGATTACGTTGCTTATTTTCTTTGAGACAAATCCAAAATAAGTTTATAAAAAGAGCATATTTGAAATTTTCAAATACATTATTCGTGATATAATGTAGGGGGAAAACCTGTTTAAAATTCACGCCGTTAAAAAAATTATCATGCATTATTGTATGTAGTAATTTTGAAGAAATTTAATAAATTTTACATTCCCCAAATGAATGAATGAATAGAATAACTAAATGTGATTATAGTCCACGTGAAAAAATTAAATGTTCCGTTAATCAAAATCTTGCAATCATGAAATTCTTGCCAAATAGTCTGTTACGAATCCGAATCTTTTCTTTTTAAGTATGCGTTTCTACGGCGTTCTCTTCAAAACTGACGAGACAAAACTAAGCTCTCTCGTTAATAAGAAAAAAACACAATATTTACAAACAGTAGTGCGAGTTAATTTTATTAATTTTAAGATTTCCGTTATTACAACCTTTTTCAGATTTTTGACATTAACACTCATTAACACTTTTTTAAATCCAGAAAGTTTTGTACAGTAATTATACACAAAGTAGGGTTCTTTTAATAATACATCCACTTCTTAAAAGATTGGCGCCTGCGGCATAAAATCAAGACAGCTGTCAATCAAAATAAATTTGGGAAAGCCTATCTGGTGGTGCTGTATTTTTAAAATGCCTCAACTCCCAAACTTACTCCAACAACCCGTTCCGGTAACCGAAACTCACCAAATACTGAAATGCGCACCACGAACACTGCCGAACTGTACCACCAGAGTTCGTTTCGATAGCACCAATTTCTGCCGTGACTTTATAGTCACCCAGACGGTTTTAATTTTTTAGTGCTTATGTAGACATCCTATCCCCAAATCATTTTGACAGCATACTTTTCAGCCATAAGTAATACTATGCATAATGATCAGGTTTATATCGCGCTTGTGTTGCTCAAACTTTAATACAATCACGGGATTGCCGAAGATTATAATCACGTTTGTAGGTATTCGTAAACCGATGTCTACGAAGAATCCTAAACATTAGGTGGCCACAAGTAATAACAGATGAAGAACTGCTGAAGAAAGCTGATGAGACATCAATGGCAATGCAAATAAAACGAAGAAATTGGGACTGAATAGCACATAATTCGAGGAAACCCATAAATTCAATTGAGAGAGAAGCATCATGTTGGAACCTACGAGGGAGTAATGTCAAGGTCGGCCGAGAACGACATGAAGTACAGAAGAAGGAGAGGTCCTGGAGACTGGTATGACGTGGATACAAATCATCCCTATAGCAGAAAACCGAGTAAGATGAAGATCCTTTGCCGAGACCCTATGCTCCGAAAGGAACTAAAGAAAGAAGAAGAACAAGAAAGTAGGTATATTTTGTAGGTATATTTTCCATCAGTCACAATTTCTTGTATTGAGATGGAGAAGTAATGGACAAACTAATAGACCGCAACAAGATCTTAGATCTAGATCTAATGGATGGAGGTCTGTATTAAATCGGAAGTGATTGATATACTGTCTTCCGGTGGATACTCTGAAGAGATTAAATAAACGTTCAATCTACAGGACGTTTGAGGTTCTTGTTTTAAACCATGGGTTTGAATCCTTGATGAGTGTCAACAGAGCCTTTTAGCTATAAAAATGCACAAATTAATTAGGAAATTTTAAACAGCAAAAGGATTCCGGCATGAATGTCAGATCGGTCGCTTCGACCATACAAACCCAAGGGTGGGCTTTATTACAGTTCGAAAATGGAATGATTTGAACCGGCATCATATATTTACAATTGTACTTTTTATTAATACTCAATAATTATTCGGAATAATCCAATTCATTCCTTTGCAAATGTAAACAACTATTACTTAACAAATGAAAATTAGTTTTTAATTTTTCACATGCGCCTTCTTTCACATGCCACAATTTTGCACAAGTATTGTTTTGTATTGTTTCCGGTGTGTCTGCGAAATTGCGCCTTAGGCCTACATAGACATCGCACCTTACCACGCCGAATTTTTGTAATTCTTTTACAGTGGTTTTGAAGAATGGTAAAATATTTACTATGTGAATTTAACACATTCTTATAATTTCGTCTTGTATTATATTATTAACATTTTTGAAATAAAATTTCTAGAATAAAAAGTAATGTTAGACAATATTTTATTTACGTAGATTAAGTACTATATAGAAGTGTGTCATTGTAATGTTTCTTCATAATTTTGGAAGGTGTTGCAAACAAAAAGGTTAAAAAAATAATAAATATTACCCAAATATTAAAATATTTTCTATTTTTAATTAGAAAGAAACTTCTTTGAATTGCCTCTGTGTGAAGATATATTTGAATAATACCTAAAAAAAATTAAATACTCATTTTCATTTAATTTTCCGTTCACCAAACAGTAAGTTTGATATATAATTCTTGGAAAATTCAATAACATACCGCACCACTCTTAAATCTTTCTATGAACATTATTCGTTTCCGCAGTGTTCTTTTGATACGTTCGAAGACAGGAGTTCAGTTTTAACTGCATTATAGGTTTCAAAAAGTATACTATTTAAAGTACATTTGTATATTAGTGTAATATGTCCTCTAGGTGCACTTTGCGCCATAACCGCTACGACTCAAAAATGAAACACGTGAGATGGACGCTTTATCTTCGATGTCTCAAAGCATTGCATCTTTGCGATTTTGCTCGCTCGTATTCGCTCGAGCATCCCGTCTTGTCCTGGAGTACAGGAAACTCGAGCATCGCATACCGTTATCGTAAGATAACGGCTTCCTGTCCCGCGAGTAACCGACACTCGAGTATACGAGGATCGAGCGACGTGTGATGGTGTCTTTCTGTATTAATAGATCACAGTCGCTCGGTGTGAATACCAGACTGCCGCGTAGCGCGCAGATATTTAAAGCACATTATCGTATTTAATTCAAATTGTGTTTTCAATCTCAGACTTGATTTTAAAATTATTTCAAAATTATTATTGTAACATTTTATCCATTTAACCTCTCATGTTGTCTATTTATAAGTTGCTTTAAATAACGTTTGCTTTCCACTAACTACTGTGGCGAAACCGATTTCATCATAATTTTATAAACGAAATACACCGGATCAAAATTTAAACAAACAGACTCGGCCACCCAGGATTTCTGCCGAGAGATTACGCAGACGGTCACACGTGCGCGACTCCGCTTATCGCGACAGTCCCTACCGCCCCCGGCTCATTAACGAAGTCGTTAAGAGGGTCGGCGCAGACAGATTCACTGGACACACGTGTTCACTGTGCCGGCTACGCAATTTCGAGATCGCCCGCTCGTTTCGGGGAAACCCAGATCCATAATTCTTTCACGGACAACGCGCCCCCTGATGCAAGCACGGGCCGATGTTCTAGAAGGAATTGGAATAACACTGCTTGCTCACAGCTGGCGTGGAGAGCGGAAGGTTCTGTGGCTTCTCGCGTGGCGATTGGCTGGAAATAGTTCACTGCGCCACAAATTTTGGCCAATAGCTAAACGACTATTACAAGGAACTCGAGCATACGAGAATATTGGGTGGGGGGAAAAGTTTACCTTATACAATTTCGACGGAGAGAATTTCAGAAGAGCTGGGGCATCAGACGGGGCCAAACGGCAGAAGGGATTTGAATTCTAGGCAGGGCAGTCGGGGCAGAAGCTTCTTTCGGGGGGGCTATTCTTCGGTCAGAGGCAAACGCGCCTCTGCCGGACTTATAAATTTTTCATCAATCAGACGGGGCCAGAGTATTAGGAGTCGGGGAAAGACTAGTGTGTCTCTGGAAAACTTATTATTTTTTGAGCTTGAATATTAGACCGAGGACAGTTGAGAGAGGAACTTATATGGGGGTGGGAATTATTCGGGCGAATATGCCTATGTGGGGACTTATGTTATTTTACTGCGAGTTTTGAGCTGTGAGCCGACTGCAGTGGAGAGAGAATTTTCTCTGGTGTGGGTTTTCGTCGTGAAGAGAGGCGAATGTTTCTCCAATCGAATTTTAAACTGTCCGAAGTTGTGTTCGACAAGTATTATAAAAGTCAGAGAGAGACACATAGTTAATCACTCCGTTCCTGAGATCGTCCGGCCAGTTCAGCTAGTACTACCAGCTTCTACTAGAACTTCCAGATCAGCTAGTTCAGCTAGACTACGAAGGGCGCCGTCAACGACGCCCACGCGTCGCCGCCTTTTGGTGACGTCACAACCGACCGCCAGCTGTAGCCCGGAGGGTTACTGACCTCTGCTGCATTTTTTCTGAAGGACGCCCAGCCGCCGCCCTCGACCGAGCCACGGCCGACCTCGGCCGCACAAAGACCCTTCTCCAGGCGGTATCGTTCAGGGCTACCGCCCTATTGTGTAAATGTTTCGTAATGCGGTGTCACGCTCTGACACATTGACCAGTAATAATTTCACCCATTGTAATTGTTAGTTATAATTCTTCTTAGTTTTTTAAGCTTAACTCCTAAAACTAACTTTTCATTTTTTTTTCTTCTTCATCTAATTTTCCCACTATTCTTTTTATTCAATTTAAGAGTGTAACTTCCCTGGGGCATTTTAATCATATTGCCCAGGAATAAATGTGAATTTTTACCAGTGAACAAGTGTTTATTTTTTGTGTTTCCATCGTACTGTGTAACAATTCCTTCCATCACCGACTTGAGCTAGCGTCAGGGCCGCTATCCGGTTCCCCAGGTAACCGGTAGTGTTACACTACTTACAACTTGTAGATTACATTACATTTAAATTTTTAGATAACATTACTTTTTAGTAATTTTACTATTTAATACATTACTCTGTATATTTGTGACATGTGGTCAGGCGGAATAGCGGGCCTGATGGCCCGAGCCTCCCCGTATTAATAAAGGCATATTATTATTATTATTATTATTATTATTATTATTATTATTATTATTATTATACAATGCTCGAGTTTCCTGTACTCGAGGACGGGATGCTCGAGCGAGTAAAACCGCGAATGGAGCCAGATTACGTGCAAGCATGAAAATCTCGACCATGCATCAACAAAGAAAATAATAAGTGCTAAATACACGAAGTTAAAGTGACATAGAAATGGATCCGAAAAAGTGTTTATAACACAAAACGTAGAAATTGTCCTACCTACCCATTGCACTTAGGTTACGTGTGTGAATCATATAATACCCGACCAGCCAATATACAAGAACAGTACGCAATTTCAAATCGTTGGAAGACGTGTAACACAAATATGTTAAAAGTTCATGAAAACATTAGAGGTCCTATGACATCGTTTTAATCCATTGCTGCGGGTAAACTGTGATTCATTTCTTAAAAGACAGACTACAGTTAACTAAATCAAGGTGATCTATTTTTGTCTTCGCAGCTCTCTTGCAAATGGTTTACCATCAAGCATTACACAATCACAATCATTAATACACGATCTGAACAAATTATTCTCACCAAAACCAAGATAAGCCTAACAATAAAGAAAAGTAAATGGGTTTCAGGAAATATTCCAGTCTCATTCAATTAAATTTCGTCATGTACATAATTTACCTTGGTAGAAAAAAATGAAATTCGTTGACTAAGTATAACAGAGTCTAAAGGAATAGTCAATGAATTTTGAATGAAAAAAACATTATATTATGGGTCAATCACAAATAAATGAATTCAAAACGAATTATGTAAATTATTTAGTTAGACATCTTCCCTAATTTTTCAAACCCAGTAACGGCACGTTCAGCGCCGGGAGTAGAAATTGCGAAAAACGGGAGCGCTGCATCTGAACTGCCTGCGCCGTAATTGTATTGCCTCTGAACGGGCGAAACCGTCGACCACAATCACCGTCGAACAGATTTTCGCTGAAAGAACGTTCGATCGGCCTTCCGAATTCCAACTCTTTGTCCTGCCGCTCGGCGCGCGTACGTTCAATTGGGCGCCTGTTTTCCGGCGCGCTGATCGGCTGAGCGGGTGATTGGGGAGGGGGAGGGGCAGGGGGGGGGCTGCCATTGCCCTTCCTACGACCCATCCTCCTCGCGACCTATTATTGGGCTTTCAGAGTCATTCGATGAATTCTACATCTGGAATTTAAATGGGCGATGAATTCATCCTCTGTCCTTCGGAACAAAAGGAAGGGTTATGGTGGGTGCTAAAGGTAATGGTGATAATGCAGTAGATAATTCGTTTAACTATATAAACAAGAATACTGAAAATGAATGACGCCACAAAATTTGAATTAAAAATCATATTGATTCTTAAAAAAGAAAAAAATATATTAATGTTCCGCCTTGTGTGTCTGTAGTTAAATATTCGCACGAGCTCTTGAATTCCAATCTCAATTTTCGGAAAGAGTTAGAAAGTAGTGTTTATTTGAGTCTTTTTCGAAGCTACATACAGAGAAACTGCAGACTCATCCAGCGGCTAGATCTTATTTTGGAACCACTTTCTTACCGGTGATATCCTCAATATTCTTCGTGTTTTAATTAAGATAAGAGGTTTACGTTTTAACGCTTCAACTCTTCCCATTTTGGCCCTACGAGAGCACCACCCACATTGATAGATCACTTCAAATATCGAAGCACGTTTAATTTATTATCAAAACAGTTGAAAACTATGTGACGAATTATGGGGAGAAGTATAATGTGAGCACGGTTTCTTGTGCTCTGATATTTCTTTTTACTCGTGTACATATTAAGTTGAATAAATCTAATAAAAACTGTTTGCAAAGACAAATAGCTACTGATTTTCGCTATTATCATGTATTTCGTGACGAAATCGACTTGCTACATACTGGAAAACGATTATTTGAATAATTACATTCCCACCAGTGTTCAGGAAAACCTACTCAGATAGGGAAGTTACATTTATGTCTAGACACAAAACAAAGCATTTGCTCAAAGGATCAGAGAAACTGAAAGAAAAATGTGATCGAGATGAGGGGGGTCATGTATACAGACGCCGAGGTGCAGTACTAATTACAGACATATTAGATTTTTAGAACTGTAGTCTAAATAGTAACTAATACATTAAATATCATTGTCAAAATCAATATTTTTCTTCTTGATGTACTGTAACACTCCCGGTTACCTGGGGAACCGGATAGCGGCCCTGATGCTAGCTCAAGTCGGTGGTGGAAGGAATTGTTACACAGTACGATGGAAACACAAAAATAAACACTTGTTCACTGGTAAAAATTCACATTTATTCCTGGGCAATATGATTAAAATGCCCCAGGGAAGTTACACTCTTAAATTGAATAAAAAGAATAGTGGGAAAATTAGATGAAGAAAGAAAAAAAAAATGAAAAGTTAGTTTTAGGAGTTAAGCTTAAAAAACTAAGAAGAATTATAACTAACAATTACAATGGGTGAAATTATTACTGGTCAATGTGTCAGAGCGTGACACCGCATTACGAAAACTTTACACAATAGGGCGGTAGCCCTGAACGGTACTGCCTGGAGAAGGGTCTTTGTGCGGCCGAGGTCGGCCGTGGCGCGGTCGAGGGCGGCGGCTGGGCGTCCTTCAGAAAAATGCAACGGAGGTCAGTAACCCTCCGGGCTACAGCTGGCGGTCGGTTGTGACGTCACCAAAAGGCGGCGACGCGTGGGCGTCGTTGACGGCGCCCTTCGTAGTCTAGCTGAACTAGCTGATCTGGAAGTTCTAGTAGAAGCTGGTAGTACTAGCTGAACTGGCCGGACGATCTCAGGAACGGAGTGGTCAACTATGCGTCTCTCTCTGACTTTTATGATAATTGTCGAACACAACTTCGGACAGTTTAAAATTCGATTGGAGAAACATTCGCCTCTCTTCACGACGAAAACCCACCCCAGAGAAAATTCTCTCTCCACTGCAGTCGGCTCACAGCTCAAAACTCGCAGTAAAATAACATAAGTCCCCACATAGGCATATTCGCCCGAATAATTCCCACCCCAAATAAATTTCTCTCTTAACTGCCCTCAGTCTAATATTCAAGCTCAAAAAATAATAAGTTTTCCAGAGACACACTGGTGTTTCCCCGACGCCTAATACTCTGGCCCCGTCTGATTAATGAAAAATTTATAAGTCCGGCAGAGGCGTATTTGCCTCTGACCGAAGAATAGCTCCCCGAAAGAAGCTTCTGCCCCGACTGCCCTGCTCTGAATTCAAATCCCTTCTGATTTTCTCTCCGTCGAAATCTTATAAGGTTAACTTTTCCCCCCACCCAATTCCTCTTATGTGCCCTAGCTCCTTATAAAAGTCAAGTCACTATTGGCCCTAGGTTGTTGCGCATCACGCTATTTTCAGCCAATCGCCACGCGAGAAGCCACAGAATTTTCCGCTCTCCGTGCCAGCTGCAAGCATGCAGTGTTATTCCAATTCCTTCTAGAACATCGGCCCGTGCTTGCATCAGGGGGCGCGTTGTCCGTGAAAGAATTATGGATTCGGGTTTCCCCGAAACGAGCGGGCGATCTCGAAATTGCGTAGCTGGCACAGTGAACAAGTGTGCCCAGTGAATCTGTCTGCGCCGACCCTCTTAACGGCTTCGTTAATGGGCCGGAGGCGGTAGGGACTGTCGCGATAAGCGGAGTCGCGCACGTGTGACCGTCTGCGTAATCTCTCGGCAGAAATCCTGGGTGGCCGAGTTTGTTTGTTTAAATTTTGATCCGGTGAATTTCGTTTATAAAATTATGATGAAATCGGTTTCGCCACAGTACAGTCACTAATTGTATTGAAACAGTTATGCAGCAGATAATATTTTACTCGACACTGAAACTTTTGTATCGATATAAATATTTAATGTCAACAGGCAGTATGTTATAAAATAATGTACATATTGTATTCATGCATTTTTTGTAGCGAGAGTTTTTTTTGTGTAATTTTTGTGAAGCTGTGAATTTCAAATGGAAAGCGGAATTTAATCTTGCATGAAAAAAAGCTGAGATCACGTGATGGAAGAGTGAGGGTCCGCTAGCAAATGAGCTACCTGATAGTCTACTAATAAAAATATTGCAACTCATACGAGATACGACATACGCGATTCTGTGAATATGGAAAAATTTTACAGTTTTACATCGGCGCTGAAAGAAGAACCGAGACTATCACGACCATCTCGTAGAGTTTAGCAAACTCGACGTGTGTTAAGTCCATGATCTTATTGGGAACTCATACTTTTGTTCATTTCAATAGCTTTTCCTTTGTATTAATTTATGAATTTTATATTCTTAATAGATATACAGTAGACATTCTAGACGAAAAGTACATGCCAGTTTTCAAATACCTTAACGCTAGTTGTTGATTTAGTCGACGTGCCTGAAGCATTGTACTCTCCTGACTATAGCGCATTCATGACTTACGATGATTCGAATGTTCTTCTAAGACCGTCCTTTGTTACTAAATGCTTATGGTCAGGCATGAGGATAGGGAGGTACAGTCAGTGCATACTAAAAGTCCATGAATCTCAAAGGGGTTCAAGCTACTCGACGAGACGAATCGAAACGAAACGAAACGAATCGAGACGAAAATTTACATCGTGTTGTAAATTTTTATTATTATTATTTGAACTTTGATTTAACTCATTTATTTCTATTGTACCTTAACTTTTTCAATTTTGCAAACTCATAGATCGCAGCAAGTTCACAGGGTGAGTCATTTTTTTTGTCACGTTCTGAGATACCGTAAATTCTGGAAAGCGGACTACGAGCCTTGGGGAAAAGTAGAGCGCCGAAATATAATAAACGAAAAAAATTAAAATGAGTTGCCCTGGTACAATCATTTAGTTGAATTTGATTATTTTTGAAATAAAAGTTCTTTCAGCTCTGCACTCTTTAAAGTTTGGAACAGTGCAATACAAATGCCGGAGCTGTGCCATAACAAACGAGTCACGGACCACGTATGATCTTCCCTTCCTCTTCTTTGCTCTATCGTCTCTTGTTACTTACACTTACATTCACTACTTTCCCGCACATGCAGCAAGACCAGTCGGAAGATTAGAGCTGTCCGAGTGGGACAGTGCCCCGCTGGTAGGAGGTACCTGGTTGGAGAAAACCCCCGCAAGTCGTGTAGGTCGGCACCGGATTTCCTCAAGACCACCGCCACCTCCCATGATTGAAAAAAACATGTACTACATTTACAGGACCAGTGTTAGCAGCGGTTGAACTACCCGTGAAAATGAAATAGTGAATCAATGATAGAGGGACGCCACTTTCTCCACGACCCGTGGAATCGCTCTCCGAAACTTCTGCGTGAGGGCAAGGAAGCGGCAACCAAGCGTGGCCGAGCAGTCTCTGCGGGCGGTGGTTCTTCCAGGAAACGCGCCAATTGCAGTTATAGACTAGCTCCGCGTTTCGCCGACAACTATCATTGTTGGCGTTCTAGTGCAACTGTTTGACTGAGGCGCCCTCTGCGCTCGGAGAGGCGGTGACGTCAGTGGTCGGGGTCGCCGCTGGCGGCTGCAGGAATCAAAGTGTAGTAGTCGCCCGCGCACTCTTGGAAGAGCCGCCACAGGGGCCCAGCGGTGAGGCGGCGGCGCCACTGGAAAGTACGGGCCCCGCTCACAAGAGGTCGCTGAGGTCGGGCGCAGCGGAACTGTCGCGCTTCAGCCGGCGCTACCGAGCGCGTCGCCGACCGTACGGCGGGGCCAGTCAGCGATCTCTCAGTCCTGAGAGGCATGAAACGGCGCGCAGTGAGGCAGTTCGTCTTCTCGGGGTGTTGTGAGCCTAGAGACGTGAAAGTATCGAGTGTCTACGCTGCCGGCGCGAGTTGCGGGCTTTTCTTCAGGATATTGGGATTGTGACTACTGTTTCGTGTTTGGACATCTCGTTGGATTATAGTAAACTTCGCATGTCCAGGTAAATCTCTTGGATAATTGGAAACCACACTTTGTGTACGGCTTCTCTGTATACTTGTAAATTGTAAATAAAACTGTTTTATGAAAATAACTTTTTTGGACATAACCCAAAGGAACCCTCAACTCAGGTTCAGACATCCCTAAATTCAAAATGTATTCTATACTTCAAGTATATATTTTTTTCTGAAGGACCCTTCCTGGGTATCCACAATAGTTACTTTCTAATAATATTGTTAGCAAACATTGTTCATGTACGATGAAATGTAGTTCAAAAACCGATTATGAATACCCTGAAAACCCTGAAGGGCATAAGTTTGTCGAATAAAGATAATAAAACTAATAGAATTGGTTTGAAGGTCATTTTTTTAGGCAGACATACATTCACATAATGAATTCTAAAAATTCTAAAAAAACATCAAGAAAGTCAGTCTTATAGTTACAGAAGTAGCCAAACTATTAGACTCTTGTTGTCGTGTTCCTGCTTATCTTGTTGAAATTGTAATTAGGGCAATGTTGCAGACACTAATGAGCACGAGAACGAATTACAAACTAAGTTTTACCGACAGAAGTCAATGCCAGCATTTTTTGTGAAGAGAACGTGATTTTAAATGTTTTTATTTCGGAGACTAATTAGTAGTTTGCATTTACTTTCTTCGTTACTGCGTCCAGCTTTAGCACAGGCATTGTACAAATGTCACTTGCGGGAATTTGACAGAAATTTAACAGTTTAACCATTGAAATTCAATAATTTATAATGCGAAATAAATAGTTCCAGGAACTCTCGCGAAATTCGAAAACTGCAAACATTCTCGCAATTTTGTTAGTAGATGAGCCACTGGTTTGACACCAGTCGCTTTAACCAACTGGCTCGACACCAGTTGCGTAAGTAGTTGCCGTCGAATCTCCCACAACGGACCTTAAACAACGACATACGCACCAAGCAAAATTTTTCGTTCTCCGTATTCACCCTCAGTCGCCACTCCCATCTTTCGGCCCGTCCAATTGGCTGGACCCCCATCCACTTAGAGCTCATCCACCAAGATTTAGAAACATTGCGGCAATACTGCAAGAACGCGGACGTCATACCAAGGCGCACGAATTGGGCTGAAGCGCCGTAGGAAGGCAAACAAGTGAGTACTAGGCCTGTAACTGGGGCGGATGTGTTTGTCCGAGTCTTCTACTTCTTTCGTCGCGAGTCGCCCCCACCCTCCGCGCTGTTTCCACGAAGAGTTCTAATTCGGTTGCAACGCACGAGGTCGTGAGCCTGGCCTCTGGCTGCTGCGACGCACGCTCCACCCCACACCCTCCCCCTCCTCCACCCCTCCTCGTCCCTGCTCCACCGCCGTCCCTCCGGCGCCCCTCCCCTCCCCACCCCTCCCCTTTCCCCACACAACTCCCTCCTCCGCGCCAATCCCCCGCCCCGGTCCTTCCCTCCCTCCCGACCCACCCACCCCTCCCCTGCCCCTCCTCCTCCACAACTTCCCCACCCCCTCTCCGGCTCCTCCCCTCCTCCTCCACCACTTCCCCACCCCTTCTCCCGGCTCCTCCCCTCCCCCCTCCTCCTCCACCACTTCTCCACCCCCTCCCCGGCTCCTCCCCTCCCCCATCCTCCACCACTTCCCAACCCCTTTCCCGGCTCCTCCACACCCCCTCCTCCTCCACCACTTCCCCCCCCGGCTCGTCCCCTCCTCCACCACTTCCCCACCCCCTCCCCGGCTTCACCCCACCCCCCTCCTCCACCACTTCCCCAACCCTTCCCCCGGCTCCTCCCCTCCCATCCATCTTTTCCTCCCATCCCCATCCCTCCCCTCCTGCCTCGGCTCTCACCACGAACGCCGCCGCTCACCAGAAGAACTTCGTCTTCGCGGAAGCAGCGGGTTAGTTAACAGAGTTAGAAACTTGAAGGTTTCGTTCTTCAAACTAAAGAACGCGGGCGGGACTTCTGCCGCGTGAGATTCGGCGACTCAAATAAAAGAGACGTGAAAGACAATTGTAATTTTAAATAAGTTGACAAACTGGAATGATCTAGAGTTGTTTGCAGATAGCGGTCGCCAGTATTCGATGAATAACTTTTCAAGACGTTCGCGAGAGGAATTGTATCTTGGTCGGCTGTCGTTCTTGAAAATAATTCCCTTTCTGCGGGTATCTAGAAACTTGCAATCCGCTGAGATCGTTTTGCAAGTCTTTAACTTTCTAAGAATTATGTCTTAACAGCAATTTATGGAGTATTATGCTTGTTAGAATCAAAATATTATACTCGTACTTATTCGAACGTGTGTACATGCATTAATTTTTCATGATGGATAATTTTCAAAATTACTATTGTTGTCCATATCTATTTTCTAACTTGCGTAAGTAAAATTAAGGATTTTAACTGTAAGAAAATTCCATCTGCAAACTGTGTCTCTTTATTTCTTTGCTTGCCTGTCTATTTGTCTGTCAGTCCGTCTTGACGCCGATTCTCAAACCATGCTAACTTCTGTTCTACAGTGTATATTGACAATTCAGGTTTCTCTATGAATCTTCTTGAGCAAAAGGCACTATGAAAGTCAATCTTTGGATAAATTCTTTATTATGATTTCAGAATAAATTATATATTTACATTTTGGGGGTGACGATTTTGAATTTTGATTCTTAAGTTTTCGTTAAAATTGTGAGAGTTTCTAAAAATAAAATTATACAGAAAATTTGGCATATGCCGTTCAAAAATAGACTATACTTTTACATTAAATGTTATATTAGGGAATTTCAAAACATTGCGTAAATGAAATCATCTTTAAATATGAATACCATATTTTACGGAAACAATTTTGAGAATAATATGCAATTATTTAAACAGGGATGCATTACGATAGACGATATAATTGTACTCAAGATCAGGCGCATTGCGATTTTATTGTAGACACGTTGGTCTTGTATATTTTAAGGAGATCATGGAGGTTAGTAATAAAGTGGTTATCATGTTTTTGCCTAGGTTCGTTCGCTGTTTGAATAACCATAGAGTTGTTCACCAGTACTGCGAATTTGTCCCTCAACTTCCGAACTACGGGGTTACTACGCATGAACTTAAGTTTTATCTGTCAACATCGCCTCAACTTTGGAGTGGTAGTCTATGGCTATCGTAACATCGGGATCGCAAGGGGCATTGCTTTTGTCCGCAGGTACTGCGAGGAGGTCCTCGCGTTTAGATTTATTAATAATTCTGCAATTAAGTGTGAGAACTTGGTGGCAGAATACACTAACCTAACATTACAGAACTTAACAACTATACAAACTCTACAAACGTTACAAATCTCATGAACATTTCACCGTGCAATCTTTCATAGAACTCCACTTCACCAAACTTCACTTCACCACACTTCACCGCACTGCGATACAGCGAGCTGTAATGTCTTTCTTACTCACTCGTTTCTATCAGTTGCACAACGTCACTGCACTTCACGCCACTGCACTGCACATAATAATAGTAAAAATAATAATAATAATTTAATAATAATAATATAATAATTTAATAATAATAATAATAATAATAATAATAATAATAATAATAATAATAATAATAATACCGAGCGAAGTGGCTCAGTGCGTAGCGCACTGACTTCGTAATCGGGAGGTCCGGGTTCGATTCCCGGGCCGGCCATCCTGACCGGGGTTTTCGTGGTTTCCCTCGGTCATAAAGGCGAATGCTGGGATGGTTCCAAAAGTCCACGATCACCTATCGCCTCCTAATCCATTCCTATCATCTTTCATCTTCCATACCCCCGGGCTAACAACCATGGGGGATAAAAATCGGATCCAGCTAAATGCTGGAATGCTAAATGCTAAAAGAATTGTTGCAAGCACCTGCTACCGCGATAATAAAATAAAAACTGAGCCACGGTAAATGCAGGATGCTTGCTTGCGTGGTCCTAGTCGGCCGATTAACGAAAAAATAATAATAATAATAATTTAATAATAATAATAATAATAATAATAATAATAATAATAATAATAGTAATAATTTAATAATAATAATTTACGCAGTTCCTCGCCTGTCAAATTGCCACGTGTCGATTGGCATCGGACAAGAAGCAGCCGATTCCCTGTAGATGTGGTCTGCGTTGTCAGTGGGCAGCCATTAGACCGCGTACTCCACAACCGGACTGATATCAGTCGCTCGGGTACGGAGCGGAATTGACACTCAGTGTTGCCAACCTAGCTTCATCAAGATGCTGTTCGTCAGTTAGACTGACGATCGTGGTAGTCAAACCAACCCGTAAGACCTTAGTATATTGTTTAGCCTTGTGTTTATCAAATGTAATTAATGCTGGTCTTTTCATGTACATGTTCTACGTATTTCACCATAACCGTGTCAAGTGAGACCAAGCCAAATGAAATAAGACTGCATGCAAGCAATAAGTGTAAATTAGGCAAGTTACGTTCGATGCTCGAAAGTTGCGTCCGGGTATGGCGGATTCTCTCATGCAGCAGAGCTAAATACTGTCCTTTGGAGATACGTGATGGCGCCTGAGTCCAAATCGGGTGAACGAATTACAGATAAAATTGGAGCACCACTTCAGCCCTGTATCATTGAAGGAAAGGGTGCTGGCTCAGCTTTCATTTAATTTTTTATCGTAAGTTAGAGAACTCACGAGTGAGTTTAAATGTTTCCTCCCCTTAGTAGCTCAGATGAAAACGTAGACTTCCGCGGGCGAGGTCAGTAGATACTTGACTGACTGGGATACTTGACGTCACGTTGAGGCACAGTTGCCAAAATTTTGGCCGTCCTACTGCATCCTTCCTCAGAGAAAAGTTAATGGAGAATGAATGCGCCTACGTTTAAAGAAATGAGGGAGATTCCCATCCACCTGACTGATGTTGTGTCGGAATGTCGGATAAATAAAACGAACTTATAAAAAATTCTTGTTTTAAAAATCTGCCGGTTGTTTGCTCGATCGCCCCACAAAAAAGGCATATCTGTGCTGGGAACCTTATTCTTCATAAATCCGTGCGCAGCCCACATTCACACTTTTGTCCAAACGAACATCGCAGTATAACGGCCGAAACATTAGTAACTGTGCCTAGGACGGGACTGCGACGCCTTAAGACAGTATCCACTGACTCCGGTCGCGGAAACTTATGCTTTCATTTGATCTCTACCCACCTGTACGGAGAGGAAACATTAAAACTCGCTTGCTACTTTTCCAACTTGCGAAAAAAAGAAAGCGAAAATTACATGTATTCATGCGTTACCTTACCTTATTTGTTGAACTTACATTACAGGTCGTGGGAATAGTGGTGCTCTTGCGTTATGTTATTGCAATGGGACTGGCTCCATATTCGTAGTGGGCCCTTTGTTTCTTAATCTCGCTCTGGTTACGGAGTTACGTCGCGCATGAGGCTAAATGTAGCTGCGATTGCGTCTTGGGTGGCGCGTTGCGGTTTTTTTTTTGTGCGCATTACATACATGAAAAGCTTAACATAGCGTTGTTAAATAGATAACAAAGAAACAAAATATAGTACTTGACTACAGAACTATCTTTTCATTAAACAAAGTATCGAATTTTTATCTCTTGACATTTGGGTTAAAGGAGACTTACAGGAATATGTTACCTAATTCTCAAAGCAGTCATGCTGCCAGAAACAAAGTAACATACGAGAATAAAGTTGTTAAATTAGAATCACTGTTCAAAAGAAGCTCTGTTAGATTAATCAAAGAGTCAGATGCGGAGAAACTTATGAGCGCAAAAATTATGTAATGCAATTATCTAAAAGCGAACGTAAATTTTCCATCATCGTATCTTATTTAGTCGATGCATTATCTACAAAGCTGAGAAACTAAATGGAATGGAACTCCTTTTTGGAAAAAAAGAGAGAGGTATGTGGTAGGTGTAATATGTGTGTTTATTAATCTTTACATGAACTCGCTACATACGGGATGTGGAATGATTTTACTTTCAAAGTTGATTTTATGCTGGACATACATGGCAGGGTACATAAGCAACTATTTATCTTGATGTTGCTTGAATTAATTTTTGTTTTGATAGATTTCAATTCAATTTTTCTTGACTCATTTATTTCCCTTCTAAATGTAAGATAAATTAAGATTTCATAACGTCACATTCTACAATGTGCGATTCGGGTCAGCTATTTTTCAAAAAAATTGTGATAATATGACTTCGCGTAAAGTACCCCCAAAAATAAAATTACAAAATAATACAAGTATATCTTACTTCTGACATATTTACCAAATTCCAACACAAAAGCTTCTAATATGACAGTTTTGTGTGACACATACTTCATAAGTGCAGACATCTTGATTTTCGGGTATAAAATTCCTTTAATGTAGAGACAAAAAGGTGTAAGACGTCTCGGAGACTACGAAGAGATTGACTACACGTTGTGAGCAATTAATCACATGAAAGGAATCTTATTTTGAGTATAACGATAGAAAATCATATTAATTTGAGTTCGAATTTATTACCTTTGTGCAGAAGCTTATGGATTGTATATTTAGCAGTTCAGTGAATTCAGTTTCATTCGGAGTTTTGACTGGACCTTTCGAGAAAGCGAGAGCGTTACAAGAGCTGCGCAATGTGATATTATATTCATTATTTATTCTTCGCCGGAATTGCTCGAAACAGAGACTCGTTCCTGGAGCAACATACATTATCATATTTTTCTCTAACGTGCGAAAATGTTTGTTTTGTGCAATAGGAGACAACCACACAAACATTGTGAACAGAACGCAATAAAAACACGTCATGAAATGCCGTAATAATTCTGCTTGTTTATTAGGCTCAAGTGTTCCAATCAAAACGTTAAGCAAAATTAATAAGACTCACAATATGTTTTGCTTTTACTCTACGTTTATTGCTCCTGTCTCCTAACATTGAGTTGACTTATTTTGTCAAATAAGAAATGTTGAAATTCTGATTAAATATTTGTTTATTAACGTCGATATATCAAGTTCAAGGTAGTAAATTGAGTGCTCCACTAAATTAACAGATATAATTGTGCTTAGGGCAGAAATACTGAGTTTGCTGATGTGTAATTTCTGTGCGACTTGGTAACGAACGACAATCGAGAGTAGACACCACGAAAAATGTCATTATAGATTAATTATCGATGTACAATTCTTTATCTAAATAATACGTGGTTCTAGATACGAACGATTTGGCTGCAGATAGTCCAATGCAATATTTTCGACAAAAATAAAATAATCCTACTAACATTACATATCAAGAATTGTGTCTCTGCTCTATAAAGACATATCTGTTTTACTCTGTGACAAGGAATGTCGGATCGAAACCTTTCATCTTCTTATGTATCCAAATGAATTCGATGTGACATTGAAGAATATAAAGCTCCATATACTTTGTCCCTCGCAATGGGAGACGTGTTGGACGACGCACGCTTATAGAACTCTCGTTTCTTGTCATTATTCTCATTTTCGGTGTTTATCAACTATAACTTTCGCATTTACGTCGAGTCATCAACCGCTGTCAAAGTCAACAAACACTATATCCTGTCCTTCCACTACTTCTTAGTAAATCCTATCTCTATTACCCTTCAATATTTCTCTCTCTCTCTCTCACTCTCACTTTACTCTCTTTCGATCACGTTTACTCGTTCTCCACGGGTCTTCATTTCCTTCACAGTCTTGTTTGTTCTATCTTGCGCCACAATGCCGCGCCATCTCAGCCGTCTTCTCGAGGGCTGGCAATCCATCGCCCGGCCCGGCGCTCTCCACCTTTCGTCCTTGGCCCTCGCTGCCGCCGCCGCCGCCGCCTCCGCCTCCGCCCCGCTCCAGTGGCTGTTGTTCGAGGCGTGAACCGCGGACAAGGGAAGATAGAGGGCGCAAGTGGCCGGGCGGCCACGCCTTGGAGGAGCGGGCCAGTGCGGTCGTCGACGCGCGCCGGCGCGGCGGGCCCGGCAGGGAGACGACGGGGAGGGCGCGGGCGAGTGAGCTAAGATGGAGAGTAAGAGTGGCGAGAAAGATTGACGAGTAAGAGAGTGGGCGAGTAAGAGAGTGGGCGAGTAAGAGAGTGGGCGAGTAAGAGAGTGGGCGAGTAAGAGAGTGGGCGAGTAAGAGAGTGGGCGAGTAAGAGAGTGGGCGAGTAAGAGAGTGGGCGAGTAAGAGAGTGGGCGAGTAAGAGAGTGGGCGAGTAAGAGAGTGGGCGAGTAAGAGAGTGGGCGAGTGGGCGAGTGGGCGAGTGGGCGAGTGGGCGAGTGGGCGAGTGGGCGAGTGGGCGAGTGGGCGAGTGGGCGAGTGGGCGAGTGGGCGAGTGGGCGAGTGGGCGAGTGGGCGAGTGGGCGAGTGGGCGAGTGGGCGAGTGGGCGAGTGGGCGAGTGGGCGAGTGGGCGAGTGGGCGAGTGGGCGAGTGGGCGAGTGGGCGAGTGGGCGAGTGGGCGAGTGGGCGAGTGGGCGAGTGGGCGAGTGGGCGAGTGGGCGAGTGGGCGAGTGGGCGAGTGGGCGAGTGGGCGAGTGGGCGAGAGCTGAGGCTCCTCGCTCGATAGGCGGAGTCGTTGGCCGCGTGGCGATGCCTCGAGTTCAATTCGCCGGCTGCTTCTCTGTTTACAGCGTACTTCTGAGGAAGGGTTCGTCCCTTCCGTCAGGGCATAATAAAACGCAAAGCACGCAGAACTATTTTGTTTCGGAACGGAACATTGCGAACCGTTCGTCGTTTCAGAGCTGCTCTCACAAAGTTTGACTTTATTTTTTTCATTAGAAATTGAAGAAAATAGAAGCGAATTCCATTGAAATGTAATTATAAAGCAGTAAGTTAACGATATTTGGTGGTTTGTGTTTTGATAGATCACTTTTAATAATCATTGTTGTAAATGTTTCTTTGATTTTAATTGGAATTGTTTTGGAAAATTATTAATATTTTTGGCGTTGAATATTTTATTGGTTTCTGAATGGAAATATTCCAATATTATTAATTTGATTCGTCAACGTACTGCTTTTAGAGTTAATACAATGTATTGTATTGTATTGTATTATACATTAAAAATATATTTCGAAATTATTAACTTCCAATAAATTTATTTTGGAATATATATATATATATATATATATATATATATATATATATATATATATATATATATATGAAGGATTCATATTCCTACACGCTCTTAACATTAAATTTATTTGCAAGAACTTTGGGGCCATAAGAGTTGTTATTTTTCATTATCTAATCGAATAAAAATAGTATTGTCAATGGATTGTAGAAGTTTAGATATGAAGGTGTGCCAAAAGTAGATTCCGAGTCGCCAGCTCAGATATTGTGATAATCCGTAATTAACGGCGAAAGATGCTTCAACTTCAATATTAATTTAAATATTACTTAATTGTAATAACTAGCAGGACATATTTTTCTATCCTTACTTGCACTACTAACAAATAAGAAGAAAACAAGAAATAATATATGATTATTACATTAAATGAACAGCAAAAGTAAACGAAAATAAATAAATTAATGTGAATATTTGAATAATTGGGTAAATAAGATTACATAACCTAATTTTATGGATTAACCTGAGGCAATGCCACTGATATGTGTCACAAGTTAAGGATACACTTTCTACATGTAGAAAAATAAGATCACAGCAAAGCTTTGATCAAGTGCCAAATTTATAGAAGATGTAAACGACCTTTAATGAGGGGTAGTACATTTCAATTCGTCTCCAAGGTGACCCAAGTGAAAAGCATGAAGAAAGCGAGAAGAGACGAAACGTAATTTAATTTTTACAAGGTTTCCAAATATAACAATTTTATGCAAGAAAGAGATTTTATTCACAAATTTATAAAATATTTGACTAGTCTGTAGAGACTGTAGAGTTCCATTCATTATTAGCCGTAAAACTGCATTCTGAAATTAGAAGAGGGAGGGGGGGGTAAAAGATGTCTCTATATAAATTTTTTAAGAAAGTATTTTTCGAATCAAGTTTTTGTTGTTCTTAGTAAATTATTACTTACAAATACCAACGTGAGTCAATTTTCATGTACAATTTTGAATTACAAAATATATAATTGTAGTTCAGAAACCTTTTAAAGGGGGACAATATAATGCGTGGATAATGCAATGGAATATATTGACAAACGACTTGGAATAATATACTATCCACCAGAGTAGATAGGAACTACGTTCTAGAGTCGCAACGTGAGATTAATAAGCTTTTAGTTGTACTCTACTTATTTAAATTCCATTAATGCTACTTTTAAATAAGTTAATGGCTATTCTCTAAAAAATATCGTTTCATAATTATTAATTAAAAATCTTTGTGAACAAGCGGAAAATCGCTTGCTTCAAAAACCCAGGTCGTAAATAACGGTCTCTTTTCCATCAGCTGTATCGTGACCATCATCTCTCTTGGTCGTTGTGCCTGTTCCGTTATTTTGTGATATACGACGAGGGACGTGTTTGAAGGGAGCGGTGGCAAGGGTTATGTAGCGTTGGTCTCTTGCGCGTCGTTAAGTTGTAAGGTTGCAGCGAGTCCACCGCGTTTCAGGAGATCGCTTTCCGAGCTGCGGAGCCCGTGCTGTTATCAGCCTCGTTCGCGTTCACGTTGACCACGGACGCGGAAAAAAAAATGTTTGCTTCGTGAAAATGTATGGCGGAGTAATAGGAATTTCTCACTGACGTACGTTATAAAAGATACATTAAATTCATGCTCTTGTTTGCTTTTCATTTCTGCGGTTACATCTGCAAAGTTTGCCAGTCCATTTCACAGCTCTTTACGTTCCACGACCGTGTGATCGATTCGCGACCTATTTTAAGAAAATACGAGAGGAGTGTTTATAATTCCAAAGTCTATATTTATCTTTGTGCGAGATCATAATGTGAGTCTCTCTTATTTCACATAATGCTTATAGCTGGTAGTGATAGGTGCTAATGTGTCTTTAATGAAATAAACAGGCTAGCAAAAACGGTTGTGCGAAAAATACTTGTTCCTTTGTCTTCTAAAATATATTCAATACTATTATCTTCATATGTTTTCATAATAAAGAAAAAATGCATTGCAATACAACGTGAATTCTTCTGATTCGTCAAAAAAAGAAGTCCTCTTTTCAATTACAATTCCATATCACGTAATATGTATGAAAGGAATGTAAAGTTTTGATAGTCTACATTTATCTTTGTGTGAGATCACAGTGTGTTGGTTCATTTTTATCATGCTTATAATTCGAAATGATGAATATTAATAATATATTTTAAAAAATGTGCTCAATAAAATGATTCCGTGAACATTTATTTATTTGCCATCTAAACATTAATTAGATATTATTCTTATAATTTGAAAATAAATATATACTGCTGGGTTATTTTAAACATAACTAAAACCTTTGATTGTATATGGCTTTCAGGTTTAATTTACAACTACTAGTGATATGCACCCCTGCAGAAATTACTAGGATTATCGCAATACCTACAAAACTTAAATACAAGCTTCTTATCGGACAGAACCTTTTCAGTCAACAATTCGGAATCTTCTCCGTGCAAATTACCTACAGGGCTACCTCAGGGGGCCTTGCTTTCTCCTATATTATTATCTATGTTTATTATTGACTTCCCGCAATTATCTCACTTAGAAATAGCTTTCTTTTACCTATGATACCATCCTTTTAGTAAATACCGTCAACATTTACAAATTGATTAAAAGATTCCAGGAATATATTAATACTTTTATAGATTGGTTACACAAAGGGGAACTAAAAATCTAGTCATCGGAATCCTGTTTAATTTTTTTCTGTCTGAAAAATACCCATATTCTTTCATTAAGAGGTAAACACTCCGAAGGGTGATGCAAAATCACCCATCACGTATTAACGAGACTCCATCGACTATAAATTAAAGTGAAAATTACTCATCATGACAATATACCTAACAATAAAAAAGAAACTTTCCAAATTATACCCATTAGTAAATCTCAAATCTCCATTACAAATAATAACATCACTGTCCACTTACAATCTATTATAAGATCTTTGGTGCACGCCTTCCCCATATACGCTTCCAAGTGGAATGTTAGGAAACCGCAAACCTTTCTCAATAAAGCTCTTCGGTGTATTTTAAAAGTTCCTTGATTTATCCACAACGAACAAATCCACAAGGAATTAAATATCCCCTACTTACAAGACTACATTAAAAACAATAACAATAGCATTCTATAACAAAATACCAGGTTCACCATTATCCACACACTTTCACTAAGGAATCATCACCAACACAAGCAGAATCAAACCCAAATTCCGCAAAAACAATTTTTAGTCACGTAAATGTAATTAAAAATATTAAAAAAAATAATTTTCTCAAATAATTGAACAAAATCACTGAATGTGAATCAATGAAACTACCACATCAACTAGGAGGCACATCATGAAGTTTCTTCATAGAGAAAAAAATTATAGTTGCATTTCCACGTATGGTTAATTGTAATATACATAAGTTATAAAGCACCCGATGCTGATCTCAGAATAAATAAATGTAAAAAAATATTATTCTTCTAAGTCTTTTTCTAATCAAGCAATTAACGCATTCCATTACGAAGTGAACTGCGTTCACTCGTCACACACGAGTGGTCTCTTCAAAAACAATTCGACATCCCTTAATATTTATGGCATCGTTAACCCACGGAGCAAATAAAACCAGCCACCGGCAACAAAGATAATTTGCTGTCCATTCACCGCGCCGCTCCGGCGGGTCTTTGTGGCGGCAGCGAATCCTCTGGTGGGGCGTGGGCGGGGCGTGCGTCGCGCGCGCGACACAATCAAGTGCGGGAGGCGTGCTCGCGAGGCGGACACGCGCCGTGAGGGGTGGAGCGGGGGGCTCAAAAGCGGGGCCGAAAGCGCCAATGCAGCCGGCGGGAATTAGGGAATTGTCTCGGCGGAAGCGGCGGCCGCCCACGCTCCGCGACCTCCCAAGGGAAATGCATCGATTGCGAGCGCGCGCGCGGGCGCGAGTAGAAGGGGGGGTGGGGGTGGACGAAGAGGCTCCCGTGCGGGCGGGCACCGCGTTTGACGCTCCCCTCGCTCCGCCCCGCCTTCTCTCGCCCCGCCCACTTTTGCCCCGCTCTGACCTGTGTCCGCCTTGCGGGTCTCGTCGGGTCTTGTTACACCTCGTTCTGCATCATCCCGCCTCGCCCCGCCTCGCCCCGCCTCGCCCCGCCTCTCTCCGCCTCGCCCCGCCTCGCCCCGCCTCGCCCCGCCTCGCCCCGCCTCGCCCCGCCTCGCCCCGCCTCGCCCCGCCTCGCCCCGCCCCGCCTCGCCCCGCCTCGCCTCGCCTCGCCTCGCCCCGCCTCGCCTCGCCTCGCCCCGCCTCGCCCCGCCTCGCCCCGCCTCGCCCCGCCTCGCCTCGCCTCGCCTCGCCTCGCCACGCCTCGCCACGCCTCGTTTCACCTTGTCACGCATCGTCTCACCTTTTCCCGCTTCGTCCCACCTCTTCACGCCTTGTCACGTCTCGTCACGCATTGTCACACCTGGGTCCGACTCGTCTTACCTCGTCCTGATTCAGCCCGTTTCGTCCCATCTCGTAGCGCCTTGTCACGTCTCGTCATGAATTGACACACCTGTATCCCACTCGCCCCCCCTCCTCCCGCCTCGTCACGTCTTGCCCCGTTTCGTCCCGTCTCGTCATGCCTTGCCATCTCTCGACATGCATTGTCACAGTAATTTGGCAAGTCATTCCACCTTACTCTATTCATGTTGATTCTGCTCCATTCTGCAACACCGGCTGAAATTGCTCAGAGCATCAGTTATTGTCGCTGCAGTTCCTTTGACCGGAAGATTCTAGGTTTCGGATTCCGACCATAGTATGATTTATGACTCTAGCTA
This sequence comes from Gryllus longicercus, assembly GCA_038098605.1. Lineage (NCBI taxonomy): Eukaryota > Metazoa > Arthropoda > Insecta > Orthoptera > Gryllidae > Gryllus > Gryllus longicercus. Next base: position 1,138,410 of record JAZDUA010000461.1, read on the forward strand.
CCTAGCAAATCGAATTCAGATGCTGTTGGGAAGAGAATCCTAGTGGCTGAATGCTTCCTTCAGTAGTTGGTAGTTCGGAAATACGAAATAATCAATCAATCAATCAATCAATCAATCCAATCTGCTCTAATCGGTGAACATCGCCCTGCTTCACCCTGTTCAACCACACAGCGCCCCAGGTTTCCCTTCCCTCCCATCTGTCCCTACACCAGCCCTTGCCACTCCTTCCCAACCCCCCCCCCATTCCGCTTCGGCCTTCCTCGCTCCGCCCCACCCTCTCTACGACTGCTCCCACCCCTACTCGACGCAACTCGAGTCGACTCGACTCCCGCGCCGCGCCGCGCCAACGGCCGCAGCAGAAGCCGGCAAACACGGGCGCCGATGAGCTCTCAGCGCTAGATGAAAGGCAGCGGGAGCGCGCGTCGCGCTTGCAACTCTGGCCTTGTTCTCACGGAATTGTAAGGCCTGCGCGGAATGTTAATCGATTGTTCTGACTGTTGCGCTAATCGCTCGACCGTTTTCAGGAGTATACGATTACTATGGAATCGAATGCTGAATGCAACTCGTTCATAACATTTCTGGGAACTGTATCTCATGAATCGTACAATAGGGAGAAGGGGGTACCCGTGAGCCGTACCGCCGGCAAGGCAACACGATTTTAGTTTATAATTACTTTATGTAGATCGTATCACAAACGAAGTATTTTTCAATTCTATAATGGTGTATTTCTTATGTTCTTGTGTCATTTAAAATGCTTACCAATTCAAAAAAATGTTTTTTCCTACAGAATGTATGCGTTTCTGCAGGCTATCGAATACAGTAATGAAGACAATTCCACAATCAGTGCGAGAATATTATTCTCGCACGACTTTCGACCAATCACGTTCGTCTTGGTTCATTATACGCAACAAAGGGTTCTCGCAGCCACTTACAGAGGGCAACAGCTCTGCGCACTCTGGAGGTCATAACACAGATTAACTGATTGTTAGTGATTCCGGACACGTCAACTAAGAGATCCCGTAATTTTAGTGCATGTTCTTTGCTAGGGGGGTGGCGGTGGTCTTTCCCCGCTGGATGGCGAGATCCGGTGCCGACCTACCGTCGGCTAGCGGGGTTTCCCCAGCCCTAACTTTAGAGTATCATTTGTTCTAACTTTCGTTCGAGGTCAGAAGTACAATAGGGTACGTTTACAACCATAAACCTTAATATGTTTACATAATTACTTTTTTCACCTTGCATTACGTCAGATTCAGCATCAATGTGGGATAGTGTAGCTGCACGCCATCAGAGGATGAGTGACATCTACGAATGAGTTCATCAATGCACAGAATTCAATTGAATTGATGCCTTATTGTACGTGGCTCAGGTCATCAGGCCCGCTCTTCCGTCTGACCACGCAAATTTCGCTGCGCTCCTTTCACCAAGTAGCAGAGAAAGAAGGTATTTGTTGGGCGACGAAATAGGCGATTTGAATTTTGCTCAGAGGCGTCATGGGCTTGAGGATCTTTTACATGCAATTGAATCTACTAACATGGGTCAGCCGGCTTTACTTCTTATGGCGTACGAAGGATTTTTTTGCCCTTAAAATTCCACGGCTCTGATCGGGTTTAAAACCTCTGACTTCGGTATAACAGTCCGATACACTGCCCGTTACACCATCATCGCCGCCGCGAATTGAGGATCTGTAGGATAGGAGAGGACTGCTTGTTTCTTTTACATTCAATTGTCTAATCCAAAATGCCGGCGAGAGTGATTCTGACAGTTTTTCTTCATTTTTTCATTTTGCTTTTAATTGCGTCTTCTCGTTAATGAATTATGTGCACGAGAGATATGAAACTATTGGGAAAATGTCATTTAGTTGATGGATTGCTGTTTGCTGTATTGTGGATTGTGGTAAAAAGGTATGATTGACATAGGTGTTCTGTATGAAATAGTTATTGGTTTAGTTGCAGTAAATAGCATTTTTGAGAGTTGCACGAGCGAAAGTGAAACATATTATGAATGATTTACGTGATATGCTGAAACTGTGACAGATGGATGAATTTTTGTAACGAAGTGTTTCATAATAGAGGAGAGAAAAAGCGAACCTTTAGATGGTGAAGATTATTATTTAAATTGATGCGAGTACATTCGGCAATAATATTGAAGTAAAGGAGTATTGGGAAATTGATATTTAGAGGAATTGACGTGTGCCAACGTTCTATTCAAGCTTCTTAAAAAGAGTTTATTTTAAATAATAGAAACATTTTTGTAAGACTGTGTTTTTGGACATATAATTATCTAAGTGCTTAATGGAACCTTTCCGTCATCTGCTATTTATCAAGGATCCTTAAACAGGAACTCGAATTAAATTAAAAATACTTCAATTATATTGAATCGTCAAATATCTCGGCGTTGCATCAAATATCAATTTCAAATGTTTTTTATAAATACACAAGAAGAACAAACATGCAAAAAGTAAGTTTTACAATGTGGAAATTAATTGAAAATATTGCTATAATATATAAAATTCCACAAAATTAATTCACCTAAGTACGTGTATTTTATTTTTTAGTATAGAATTATTATTTATTTTTAGCTTTAAAGTGAGTGAACTTTGGGGGCGGGAACCCCAATAAGAAAAAAATATAAATATTTTTTAGTGTGTGAAGAAGACTGAGTATTTACAGATGAGTGCAACGCGAGAGAGGTGGGGCAAGGCGGAGGGAGGATTCAATAGAATAGAATGAAGGAGGCTTCACTGTAGGGCAGGAATGCGTCGATGGAATTCCTCTTCCTGTCCAATAAATTATGATGATAAATACTTGGGCAACGCGGGTTTCTTCAGCTAGTTAAGTTTGTACTTAACTATCTACTAACTACTTAAGCTGGCTAACTACTTAAGTTTATAGTAAAGGAATCATATATTTCTGTTTTAGAACATAGATTTTAGTCTCTTGTCACAATGGCGTGTAATTTGCCTCTCCATATCCACAAATAACGTTAATTTTGTTTCCGAGTAAACAGAAAGTTATCATTTACCATATTTTTTTGTAATTCAATTATATCATTTTTATAGTTGTTTTTAATTTCTACACTTCATATTTACTAAAATAAATGTAATTGTCAAAACTATAAATACCTTCTGCCGAAAACGTCCTCTCAATTTGAGCATTGAGATCATAATGTACTGTGGCAGCTGTTCTATGTGTTCATGAACGTATTTGCCTCGATATTCATTTGGGTGTTATCTTTCCCTACGTTTATTTTGTAACTGTTGTGTTATACAAAACATTTTTAATTTCCTTTCATATACGGTTATCGAAATAGATACGATAATTAGATACCACCCCTTGAAAGAGCCGTATGCGAAATATGTCATTGATGATGTGCAATAGGCGTATATGGCAGTGTGAAATCAATTATTACGATGATAAACGTCATGTAAATTACAACGAATTGATCAACTTCGATTCCGTGTAATGGAAGCAAAATGCGAAGGGAACGCGGTCGCGGCAGAGTTGAGTGCAAATGCGAAAGCAATTAAAGTGACATTTGAGCAGTCGGGGCGGCGCCGCAAATGACGGATGCCAGGCGTCTGCTGGGGCCGGGGCCTGGGGCCGCGGCCGGGGCCCAGGGTGCAACTGCAGCGCGCCGGAAGGAACACGAAATTAATTAAAGCTCCCTCGGGACGACGACGCCGGCGAAGCGAAAGCGCGTGGCGTCGCCGGGTGCGGGGCGTAGTACGTGGTACGTGGCGTGGCGTGGTGCGTGGTGCGTGGAGCGTAGCGCGTGTCGTGGCGGGGCGCGTGTCGTGGCGGGGTGCGTGTCGTGGCGGGGCGCGTGTCGTGGCGGGGCGCGTGTCGTGGCGGGGCGCGTGTCGTGGCGGGGCGCGTGTCGTGGCGGGGCGCGTGTCGTGGCGGGGCGCGTGTCGTGGCGGGGCGCGTGTCGTGGCGGGGCGCGTGTCGTGGCGGGGCGCGTGTCGTGGCGGGGCGCGTGTCGTGGCGGGGCGCGTGTCGTGGCGGGGCGCGTGTCGTGGCGGGGCGCGTGTCGTGGCGGGGCGCGTGTCGTGGCGGGGCGCGTGTCGTGGCGGGGCGCGTGTCGTGGCGGGGCGCGTGTCGTGGCGGGGCGCGTGTCGTGGCGGGGCGCGTGTCGTGGCGGGGCGCGTGTCGTGGCGGGGCGCGTGTCGTGGCGGGGCGCGTGTCGTGGCGGGGCGCGTGTCGTGGCGGGGCGCGTGTCGTGGCGGGGCGCGTGTCGTGGCGGGGCGCGTGTCGTGGCGGGGCGCGTGTCGTGGCGGGGCGCGTGTCGTGGCGGGGCGCGTGTCGTGGCGGGGCGCGTGTCGTGGCGGGGCGCGTGGCGTGCCGGGGCGCGTGGCGTGGCGGGGCGCGTGGCGTGGCGGGGTGCGTGGCGTGGCGGGGCGTGGCAGGGCGCGTGGTGTGTCGGGGCGCGTGGTGTGGCGGGTGCGTGGCGGGGCGTGGCGGGGCGCGGGGCGTGGCGGGGTGCGTGGTGGAGCTTGGCACTGCGGGGGGGGAGTGACCTGGCACGTGGTGGGGCAGAGGAGTGTTGCGTGGCGGGGCTGGGCGCGGGGCTGGACGCGGGGCTGCAGAGCGACGGGGGAGTGATGCGAGGTGGGGGCGGGGCTCGTGGCAGGGCATGGCGGGCGAAGGAGCGTGGCGGGGACCGGGGCGGCCAGAGGCATAGTAGGGCGTGGCGTGGCCTGGCGGACAGAGGGATAAGGAGTGGGGCGCGGCAAAGCACAGCAGGGTACATGGGAACATCTCTAAATGCATGTGTCTTCGTGCTGATCGTGTGACACTCGCGTGCTTGCCTCTCTTGATTCGGCGCATCAGCCAAAATTTCAATCAAATGTTGGGATTGCTTCTTGCATCTCTTCCAGAAAACTTCGTCTCTGAATGTTACTCCTTGCCACTTCAATATCACAGAAGCTTTTAATGACCTTTGCTCGGTGCCATCCCATCTCCTTCTGGTCATCCTTTCTGTGCTATATAAATATCGTGTTCCTTTTCTACTTCCACCTTCTACATATTTATTTTATTGTTGTGATGCAGCTGTATTCACTAACTTCATTGATCTGTGATATGTTCCGGGAATTATCTTTCCTTTTTTGACCTGTTCAATATGAATGTGTACTTGAGTTGCTCGTTAACTCCGTTCCCTTCCGTCGAATTATTCTCGGTCACTTCACCGAGAGCTGGTTCGCCGTTCAACATGAAGCTTTGTAGGACGTGAAGGGCTTAGGAAAAACACGGATGACCAGTGGAAGTAGGGGAAAACGAACGGGATCTGCGATGGGAATAAAATAAATGTTCGGGGAAGCAGTTGATGAGACGACCTAAGGGCCGCCCTGTAGAATGTGCTGACGGGAGAAATTCTTCATCGGCGAAAAAAGCGGGACAGTGGTCGAGAGCATTGGGGGGGGGGCGGGGGGGGCAGTAGGTCGGTGAGCGACGGCCGTGCAGCCTTTGGAGAAGGGGGAGGGGACTGCAAGTCCCCGAGAGATTTGAGATAGCTGCTCAGGCGATCGGTTGGGGATGCTGGAGCGATGGGGGTAGGAAAAATGAGGCGAGGAAGGTTGATGACGGCGAAGATGGAGGAAGAGGACGGGTAGAGGAGGAAGAATCGAATAAATTGATGACGTCGCTCGATGAGCTGCAATGATTCAAACTGAAGTAAAATAATTACAATCGTAAGTACGTGTTCAAGTGTACATCACGTATTTTTACGAATCACAAATCTTTAAATCCTCGTTAAGATAATACTAACTGCATAGGAAGACAAGCGATAATCGTTTCAACATGTGAGTACTTTATAAATAAATGAATACACAAAATAGCACATACGAAAATGTAAATTAAAACTAATTAGAACTAAATATTACAACTTCGTTCAGGTATACGCTATTTTATTTCACCAGCTCGAACCTTACGAAAACTTTGCATTTTTCAATAATTGTTGATAAATTGCAAGTATCAAAAGATTTAATTTTTTAGAATACTGCTCAAGAAAAATATGGTCAAACTTCGCCCCCCAGTTATCCCTCCCCACCTGACTTCCAAAAGTCGTGTCCCCACTGAACTCACCTATCCCCAAAAAACCTTATTTTACGGGCCATGGGCGCATCGTCTCTTAGCTAGGCGCGACTAAATGTGTGACAGTAATCTGTTTCTGTCATGACCTGCAAACTCAAATACTGTTTTCATTTTAATCTGTTGAATGCAGGATTGGGGTAATTCTATTTTCGGTGGGCGCATTTACAGGTTTTTTATCTATAGTTTCTTGTAAATTGGCAAAATTGTAAATAAAGTGAGATCAAACAGGTATTTGTGATCTTATCGCCAGTGGCAAATTAATTGAAAAGAGGATTTAATAGAAATGAAGCAGCAGTGGGAACACTCTGTAATGATTATTTTTATCAAATTATATAATCAGTGACTTCTGAAACGTTAAAACTTTTATACAGAAGATATTGTATTATTATTTTTATTTTTATTATTATTATTATTATTATTATTATTATTATTATTATTATTATTATTAATCATTTTGAACAAGTTTAGCCTTCTTTATACTTTCTAAATATCAAATAATACCTCCGTCGTGTAGAAAAGTTTCAGAATCAAAAAATCAAAATTAAAATTAGTTTGCGAGTTGTATGAAAGTGGAATGCAAAGACAAACTGAGGACAGGGAAAATGCCAATATCAAACTCTAGTGCCATAGAATATCTCATTTATGGAATTGCCAAACGCAGTAGTTGACTGAGTGAAGACTTTGCCTTTGGCAGCGTACTGATACACTGGTGTCCCACAGAGTACGACAAATAATTCAAAGCCACAAAGACATGAAATATGACCATTCAAGGAGTCCGTTCATTTCAACCCCTTGGGGCAAACTCCTCCTCCATCTAGGCAAAGGCAGCTGTGTCTGCAGGCACGAGACCAACGACTCGGAACGCGTTCTAAGAAGACAACAGAAAGATAAAACAGTCCTTTGAGACAGCTTGAAATCCTCTGCTCTCGGCTTGGAGAAATGCTAGCAGGCACAGCAGAATCCGAATCCACAGAAAATGTGGGGGGGGGGTATCACCATAACTCTCCTCTCCCAACTGACCAATGACGTGAACGAAACGCGGACTTCCAACGCAAAGTATTCAAAACGCGCCAGGGAAATGAGTAAGTCGGCGATACAAGAACCAGGAAGATAGATACAAGGTTTGGAAGGAGAAGCTGCCAACAGTGTTATCAAACGTACGGAGTACCACAACTGGATGATAATCCTAGTAGCAGGCTGCTCTGATCAGTAGTTATCCATGTTTTACTGACCAATCCCAGGCGTATGCCAGAATAGTATCCTAATAAACGGACCAAGGACCACGTGCTATCTTTCGATGCAAACCTTGTCCCTACCCTCTTTTCTCACACACACCTACAATAAACATGCAGTACGTTATAGAGCGGTTTTTATAGTTCTGCCTCTCAAGGCCCTACTTCACATTTGGATTATGTCACTGAATTTTGCGTCTTTCTCGCTCGTGCGGCTAGATGTCGCATGAACGCGACAGTATCCATCACTGCTTTAAGGTCGCGACCATGCGACGTCTAGCGGCACGACCGAGAAAGACGCAAAAAACAGTGATATAATGCCATGGTGAAGTAGGACCTTGAGGGGAAGAGTTATAAAAAACGCACTATACCACACATTTCGGGAGATCAGTCAAGAGCTTAGAACTTGTCGCGGCTGAAGCGATACTCACTGACGATACGTGCAGAAGCAACGCAAGCCGACGTAAAAGTCTGTGACGATTCTCTCGTCCTAGTGGCCGAGAAAAGGCGTCACGACCCATAGTACAGAGCCCATTACACTTACGGAAGTAATTTACACATTAGTTGACGCGCTCAGAAACAAAATAATCAGTCAATTAGAATGCCACAAGGGCGACATTTAATAAGTTTTGAAAGTAGGACCTGAACGTGCGATAAGAGGAGTGTTGGCGAAAACATCGATGAACCGAAACCTGTTGGTTTAGATGAACTCTAGAACTATAGAACAATATACGGTTCACAAACTCTCTCACTATAGAACAAACTCTCAAACTATAGAACGACATGCGGTTCAGAAAGTGAATGTTTTCCGTGTAACAGCACGGATTCGCCGGCCGATCGCGGTTGGCAGGTGTGGAAGTGCGTGTTCCCGTGGCAGTGTGGGACAGTGTAAGACCACGTTCGCACATTGCACATTCCCAGTGTGGCCGAGGGGTGTCGGTGAGGAACGGTGGCAGTTTGACAAAGGGTTCTCCGAAGAGAACAGCTGGAAAATGGCCTAGGTCACCGCGCGGCGCTTCCTGAAAGTGGAAGGCAATTAGCTTTGACGCGCAACGTGGCAGACCTGCAACCGCTGAACAATGCTATGGCATTAGAACAAGCATGCGACGTTCGCGCCCTAAAAAAGCAGACACTGCGCTTTGCGGGAATTAAAGGTGCTAAATTAAATGACGGCATTCATTTACATGAATGTGGCGCTTTCGTCCCACCTCCACGAATGCCGCAGCATCTCATGAGAAACCCCATTCCCTACACGTTCTATTTAATCGTATGGCATTGCAAATGCCAGGTGAGCAATTCTCAGCAAGGAATATATCAGCGTGTGGGCTGAAATCTGATGATTTTCAAAGTAATTCTTGATATGCCAACTAACGAAACTCGCAGCTAACAGAACAATTGGCCGACAATGACTACGTATTGTATAAATGCGAATGTCAATCCAACAGTACGACGTCGTTAAATAATACAAGTGGCCTGTGATTTAATATTATAATGAAGTATTAAACAAAAGTTGATAGATGAGTAATTAGATTATATTTTGCATAATATGTGTATAATTAGTATATTAAATTTAATATAATGCATATTAATTATGTTGAATTAGTAAATGAATTCCAATTATTTCAGTTTAGAATTCATACAAACAGTATATTAATTAACAGCTGGTCTGAAATTGAAACTATTAAGTAAACTATTCAATCATAAATTATTTTGATATTGAACTGTAATTATAATGATGTTTGTGGACAACCAATCAATTAATTACTAGAGAACTGCATTAAGCGACGTAGTTGGAAAAATAAGTTTAGAGATATATTGTGCTATTTCCCCATCTCTATAATTTTATTTATATTTACCTTGCCTACTTCTCACGCCTGAGCGAGGACGAAAAGATGCAGAAGGGAGAAGAGATGGATATCTTGGACATTTGTTTCGTCATGAGTCGTGCAAATCACGAACCTTACGGTAAACGAGAGTGCTTCAGGGAAAGAAGACTAGGTCACTTTACACTTTTCTTGAAAAGTAAGACATTTACTTCCTTTGTTTCACATTCATTTCCTTTTATTCACGAAAATTTCAAGGGCAAGTTCTCCTTACATTTCTTCATAGATATCTTGGTTTTCGAGAAACTTTATGTAATAACATTCAATCCACATGTACTTATCAAGATAATAATGTGAACAAATCAGCGCTAATGTAAACATTAACAATGTGAGAAACAATTCAAATAAATTACATTTTTGACGTTTTTGATAACAACCACAAAATAATAGAGCAAACTGATGTTTATGTCATCTCATAGCACTATCCCTATCAAAAGTTTAACGAAACTAGTGATGCTCTAGAAAGGTACAGACTTTCCCTTATTAGTTTTCTATTTCCTTTAGCCTCGGCTAGCTATACGAACTTGCCATATACTCTTGCCAACTACCATCTATCGCCGTCCAAAATACAGTATTTTTACCTTGCGCTGTAGTCCCACGAAAAATGAACATAATTTTTTTTAAATTCATAATAAGTTCATTACTTAATATTATAATTTAATTATTTCTGAAATTATTAAACAAATATTATTTTATTTAAATAATTATTAATAGGGCCTTTAAAGCACCACATAGGCACTGACGTTTTATAATCAAAATTGAGAACCTAACTAAATAACTCATACTTTTTTCTGTGTGGTTCTCGTTATAACTGTTGTTATAAACCCTTATAACTAATCCTTATAAACCGTTATAACTAATCCTTATAATTATCTACGACTAATATGAAAGTAGGAAGATAGAAGAAAGATTACACGAAGGTCAAGCTCTCAGAAATGCAGCTGTGCAGAGTTTAAAAAAAAAAGTTCGAGCCTTGCAGCGGCCTGCATATGCATCATAGTGTTAATCAGGTCGTTGATCGTACGCCTTGGTGATTTAATCACCGTTCGCATTGCGACCATCGGGCAGAGGCAGTGGGCGTTGCGTTGATCACCCGGGTGGCCCGGTCAGCGCCAATTACCAATGGCGCCGGGCGCCACGTGCAGGTCACCTTCCGATGGGTCAACCTGTCTATTGCATGGCAGTTACTGCGCGGAGATTGCTCAGACGGCCCCAAATCCCAAATGAGGGGCCTCGAGTGTTATTTAATAATACAAGTAGATTGGGATAGGGTTTTTACAAGTCTACTTAGTCGTAGTTTTTACAAGTCGAGTGTTATTTAATAATGCAAGTAGATTGGGATAGGGTTTGTACAAGTCTACTTAGTCGTAGTTTTTACAAGTCGAGTGTTATTTAATAATGCAAGTAGATTGGGATAGGGTTTTTACAAGTCTACTTAGTCGTAGTTTTTACAAGTCGAGTGTTATTTAATAATGCAAGTAGATTGGGATAGGGTTTTTACAAGTGTACTTAGTCGTAGTTTTTACAAGTCGAGTGTTATTTAATAATGCAAGTAGATTGGGATAGGGTTTTTACAAGTCTACTTAGTCGTAGTTTTTACAAGTCGAGTGTTATTTAATAATGCAAGTAGATTGGGATAGGGTTTTTACAAGTCTACTTAGTCGTAGTTTTTACAAGTCGAGTGTTATTTAATAATGCAAGTAGATTGGGATAGGGTTTTTACAAGTCTACTTAGTCGTAGTTTTTACAAGTCGAGTGTTATTTAATAATGCAAGTAGATTGGGATAGGGTTTTTACAAGTCTACTTAGTCGTAGTTTTTACAAGTCGAGTGTTATTTAATAATGCAAGTAGATTGGGATAGGGTTTTTACAAGTCTACTTAGTCGTAGTTTTTACAAGTCGAGTGTTATTTAATAATGCAAGTAGATTGGGATAGGGTTTTTACAAGTCTACTTTATTCTGTTTAGTTTTTAACAGAATAAACTTTGGGTGAAAATAATGCTCATATCCTGATTCTTTGAATATACGGTTTTTAATGGCTTGCTTTGGAAGAACTATAGACACTTTGTTGCGCTTTGCACTTTTGCGCTTGTTGTAGGCAGCATAAACTATTTGGAGAGCAGATACACAAAGGATTTCTACCGCCTTAGGTGGCTCTGGATTTGAATTGGTGTCATTGCAGTGTCTCTAATCGGGAAGTCCTAGGGTTCGAGTACCGATGGTGGAAGGATTTTCGACACTAGCTAGATAAAGAGGTCGAATTCAGCCGCTGTCTGGAGGAGAATTCTAACCGTCGGTTGCTCTGACCGGTAGATCCGTGGTTGCAACAATTATTCGGACGCATGAGTCTGGTTTTGGTTAGCTCTACTACATATCACATTGCTCAATCAAACAAAACCGCTTGTTATAAATTTCAATTTTACTATATAGGGTCTTTATTTTATCTTGTAACCCGTGCCTGGGAGCACTTGTTCTGGTTGTGGAAATTCGGCATCCGTGTGAAATACCTTTTCATCGCATTCCTTTTAGCGAATGTCGAGTTTTGTCAGGTTTGTAGGTGGAGGAAGAGGCAATTTTACTTGGAAGAAGAAGAAACCACGAATTCTGCCCTTGGACTAGCATTCTTTCTAGTTTCATTCATCCTTTTCAAAAACATAGAGGAATGAATATATTTCCTCTATTACAATTCACATTTAGGAATGAAAAATGGCCAAAATTGCCTTTGTGTTGCAATAATATTTTATTATTTAAATCATCATCAGCAACAAGGTTGGGCCTAGTGGCCCGTTCCGCTCTCAAGAGTCTCTTTCCATCTTGTGTGGGGTCTGCCTCTGGGTCGTTTCCCTTTGGTTTGTATTCGAGGATAGTCCTGGGTAGCCGTTCTTGTGGCATTCTGGTTAGGTGTTCGAGCCAATTCTTCCTCGTTGAGTCGATCTTCTCCAGTATGCTGGAGGTCTGTAGTTTACCTCTGATGTGTTCATTTCTCTTATGATCTAGTAGTGTATATCCTGTTAATGGTCTCAGGAATCTCATTTCTGCCGCTTGGATCTTTCTTCTGGCTGACTGTCCAATTTTCGCATCCATAAGTTAGCATTATTTAAATTATTTATTATTATTATTATTATTATTATTATTATTATTATTATTATTATTATTATTATTATTATTATTATTATCATTAATGAAGATCTTGGTGATTATGTTTGACAAATTATCTCTGATTTCTCTCTGACTCATCAAATAAATATTTTTCTTTATTCTATTGATTTATCGACTGTTCTCCTGCATAGGGTTTGTGATTATCAGTTCTGTTCAACTCTTTGCCGCTGTTTTTGGCATCAGAGTATACAGTTGTCATCTGTGCTATTCCTGATTCTGCGCTGGCTCACAGAGAGGGAGGCGTTCCTTCCTTGCGAATGTCGGCTATCCGATGCCTCAGATTTTCGCAGTATTGGACTTTGTCAAGACTTGGCCGAATGCTGGCAAAAACGACAGCCACTTCGACAAAGACGAGGCTCGTCCTGGATTGCCTAGATTATATAAACTCCGGCCGCTGATTCTTTTGAAGCATACGCCTATTCTACAGAAGTGATGGTTTCTGGTCAGAGTTTGTCGCTGAAGACCAACTAATTGCTAATGCTGAATACTGCCGGATTCTCTTTAAGGGGTTCCTCTCACCAAGGAAACCATGAGTGTCAAAGATTCAATACTTTCAGTCCATTAGATCCTTTCCTGACTGCCATTTCATTCAATGATGCTTTCATTTTCCATGGCGAGGCTCAGACCATCAGTCCTGCCCTTACGCCTTACCTTGCAAAAATCGATAGGCTTCTTTGGAAGTGTAGCAGAGAACGAAGGGACCTCTCGCTCTTGTGTTTATTGTGTAACCCAATAACACATGGCTGAAAACGTTGACCGGTACCCGGGCGCTAACCCCTACGGCAGTCTAATCTACTACTTATCAAATTCGCTTCAGTCTAATCTACTACTTATCAAATTCGCTTTTGAAAAACTGGTAAACAAAAACTCTTTACGCTAAGATAACATTTAGAAAAGACAACAATAATTGTTAATATTGAGATGTAGCCCTTACGATACATATACATATAATGAAAATTTGACTTGAAAGAACATAACATACGGACTAAAACTACTATTTACAAGTAATTAAAAATGATAAAGTGACAGAGATTGTATGAGATCTCTTGGACGGCAAAACAAATTCTTGGAATTTAGCGTAGAGACCTATTTTAAGTTTGAGGATGTTTTACATGTAGTAAATCTACAAAAGAGGTCGGGAACTTTACTTCCCTTTCTAAGAAGGGCATAAATGTACGAATTCTTCTTTTTTGGTCATAAAAATCCACTCTTCGATCGGATTTAAAACGCAAAACCGTATATAACAGTCCAAAGCAATAACCATTACACCATCCAAGTCACTAACTTCAGCACACTTCGTAATACCGGCTTAGAAATGAAAAGGAAATACGAGATGTTATTAGTGCTTGTACAAGTAGTGGTTAGTCACAATGTTCAATTTTATCCGAAAATTATCTACTTTGACTCTACGGATATGAAAGAAAGTTTTTTGTCAATTTTTATTCCAACCGCTTTTATATTCAATTTTTAGTCAATCCTCTCCTGTGGAAGTTCTTGAAATATTTGACCCAATTTCTGTTAAGATTATTAGTTGATTTAATAGGTATATTAAATAGTTGTAAATATACATATTAGTAATAGTAAACAGTAAATATAATCATACACAAACGTAGAATAAACGACGCACCACAAATGCCTGAAATTCAGAAATATTTCAATGTTTTCAAAAGTAACTTTAAGGTATAAGACCTAATGGATATAATAAAAACTATATATCAGTTTGTAAGTACTTAAAAACGGATTATTAATAAAAAATAACACACCCTATTTAGATAGTGATACATTTTTGACATGGCTTATTTTATTCAATCTAAAATTATTGAATTTTAAACAAAGTGTTTTAAATTTAACGTTTTATTTTCTTGTTTAAAATTATTTTTAAACATTTATCTGCTGTAAATTCAACGAAACTTCTATTCCTGTTATTGTTAATGTTCTGAATCATTATACTAATGTTATGCTACTGCAAGAATTTCAATGCCTCACAAAATCTGGAAAACAGTGATATAACATGTGTTTTCTGTAGACAAGCTTATCTGGATATCTGAATGTCCTAGTTTCATTCATCAAATTGGATACTCAGTTATTCGTATATAAATGGTAATTACATTCTATGACTGTTTAAATCCGTTGAAACTGAAACTGAATTGAATTACAGCCTTTCACATGATTGGGCATATCACTGGAGGATCACTCACTGAACAGTGGTTGAAAATGTTTGATTGCAGTGATAGCGCAATTTCTGTTTATTACAGCTGTGCATTACTCGTAATTTTTTATTGGCTTGTGTACGTAGATCGTTACCAGTAATACCATACCTTTTACACATACGAGTTATTTTTCATTTGGTAAAGTTGCCGTAAAACGTTAAAAAAATATTTTATTCTCACAACAAATAAATGCGTTTAACTCTAATTTTAAATCTGCAAGAAATCAAAATGTGTGGATCAGATATTTAAAAAACACTAGGGAGCAAAAAGAAATTCCATACATCTAGAATGAAAGTATGTGATTTTAAAGGAAACTTTATAGCTGTTTGAGAAAATAATTATAAAGTTTTTATCACGCAGGGTTTAGAAGATATGAACATATTTAGTATTTGCAATAAGCACAATCCTACACTAATTTCTACATTGTCACTCCAGATATATTACTAGAAAAGTTTATGAGCATGCTTCATACAAAATAAAAAAGTTAAAAATGGAATACAAACATTCGTTTAATAACATTAAACATTTAGGGATGAGAAATTCCTATTGCATGGTTTAAAAATGCGTACTTACTGCACCTTGTACGTACTTTTGTAATCGTATTTACTCTCTCAAGAAACCAGCAATAATCTCCAACAAACACGACAGCGAAAGTATAAGAAATACGTTAGTTTTGAAATGTAATATTTTTCCCTTTCAAGTTCGAATGTAAATCTTCCACAAACGTAACTGAAGTTATCGGGGTGATTCGCACACTTTCGATGAGAAATTTCGATTTGTATTTTATCGAACAAATTCAATTCAACAACTCATTTGGCGAATTTCACCTTATAATACCCACAGAACTGTAATTAATGTATTTGAGGTACACGCAATCCAGGCACGAAATTCATGCAGACTGCGAGTACAGTTCTGCAAGACACCGACTGACTCAAAATCTGCTACCCCAACGATTGTATACTTGTATACTTGCAATAAGGTAAGGAGATAAAATAATTCCTTTCAGTGACTGAGATATGATATGAAATATGAGGGTGCGCGTGACATGTTTTTAAAAACATCTACTAAGGCCATTAATACCTACTCGTAATGAAGGGTAATTATCAGACGCGAGAATAAAGACGGAAATCTTCGAATACAGATGGTAAGAAAATCTACGAAAGCCTTATTTAGTTGATATCTCACGAAAGCGGCGTAGATGAACCGAACAAATATTTTATTTTTAAATAGATTTTTTGCGTATTGATTCCGTACATTTTGCAGGTGCAATTTAGATTTATTGCATTAATAGCACAATACGGTATGAAACGGTTTAAAGATACGTTATATTTAAAAACTGTGACGTGATATGAGTACGTTGGGCACTTTACCTTCTCGGAGGCAAAAATCGTGTTCCCTAGTGCATTTAAGAAATTTGGTAAATCGTAAATATTTCAATAGGAAAAAGCAGATATGTTTCAGAGATCAGCATTTTTATAGTCATATATAGCTACCGAACATTTCCAATAACACGCGATAAATTTGGCACAAATTTTGTTTATATATGAAAAAAATTTTGCCTATTAAGTTTCAAGCAGGTTTCATTACCTGAGAACTATTGAGTATATTGGCCGAAGTAAAGCTTAGAGAATGTTCCGGTTTTCTTCCCGAATTTTAAAATGTTCGTTAACATGACAAACAAAATTTAAAGTTTATGGTAAATTGTTTCAAAAACGTTTCGACCATCATTCGTTGAAAGCATAAGGAACGTATTTTATGATTCAAAATAAACAAAAACGATGACATCAAAAATAAATATTGTTAAAAAGAGGGTCTCTCAATAGAAATTGCTGCAAAAGATGTTGAGTAAGGAAAAGTTGTAGGTCAAAGCAGCGCCCTGAGCGAAGCACTCACTTGACGGATTAATATCCCTGCACGTAGATGCCATATGTTCGCGTATTCTCGGGTGCTAGTCACGTTTCTCCCTGAGTCACATTGGCGCACACATGGCGATATTACCTAGAGCGATGCGGGTCGAGGTGAGATGGCGCAGAGACGCGCGGAGTGGGGGGAGGTCGAGGGGACGCGACGGGAAGGGTCACGACGCGACGGGAAGGGTCACGATGCGACGGGAAGGGTCACGACGCGACGGGAAGGGTCACGACGCGACGGGAAGGGTCACGACGCGACGGGAAGGGTCACGACGCGACGGGAAGGGTCACGACGCGACGGGAAGGGTCACGACGCGACGGGAAGGGTCACGACGCGACGGGAAGGGTCACGACGCGACGGGAAGGGTCACGACGCGACGGGAAGGGTCACGACGCGACGGGAAGGGTCACGACGCGACGGGAAGGGTCACGACGCGACGGGAAGGGTCACGACGCGACGGGAAGGGTCACGACGCGACGGGAAGGGTCACGACGCGACGGGAAGGGTCACGACGCGACGGGAAGGGTCACGACGCGACGGGAAGGGTCACGACGCGACGGGAAGGGTCACGACGCGACGGGAAGGGTCACGACGCGACGGGAAGGGTCACGACGCGACGGGAAGGGTCACGACGCGACGGGAAGGGTCACGACGCGACGGGAAGGGTCACGACGCGACGGGAAGGGTCACGACGCGACGGGAAGGGTCACGACGCGACGGGAAGGGTCACGACGCGACGGGAAGGGTCACGACGCGACGGGAAGGGTCACGACGCGACGGGAAGGGTCACGACGCGACGGGAAGGGTCGCGACGCGACGGGAAGGGTCGCGACGCGACGGGAAGGGTCGCGACGCGACGGGAAGGGTCGCGACGCGACGCGACGGGAAGGGTCGCGACGCGACGCGACGGGAAGGGTCGCGACGCGACGCGACGGGAAGGGTCACGACGCGACGCGACGCGACGGAAAGGGTCGCGACGCGACGCGACGGAAAGGGTCGCGACGCGACGCGACGGGAAGGGTCGCGACGTGACGGGATGCGCGAGAGGAGTCGAAGAGACCCGAAGAGAGGCGAGGCAAGGCGACGATTCGTGGTGCGATGCCAAGCGAGGCGGCGGGGTGTGAGACGTGAAGTGGTGGGGCGAGGCGACAGGGTGTGGGGCGCCGCGCTCGCGAGGCGTCACAAGAAGATATCGCCGCCTTTCAGAGCCGAGCGGAGCAAACAGCGCGAATTTCTCCAATTAGCAACCGCTCCTAATTGGGAGGCGGCGGCGTGTCGCGTCCGACCCGCAGGGCACGGGCGCCCGCAGTGGGTAGCTCAAGGTGCTAGCTGGGCATCCCTTCCCAAGTGGGGAAGGAAGGTCTCGTCAAATCCCTGATGGAATTCTTTCTTACATTCTCCCCGGGTGTATACTTTCAAATTTATATAATTTGTTTTATTATGCAAGGGCACGGAAAAGTATGGTGTGTTGGTATCAAAATCAGTGTTTTAAAACTAGTATATGTTCCGAATTTTAGTTTAGAATTTTAATTTTTGATATTTACTGTTATTTTTTTTGATTTATTGAAGTTAATATGATATGGTGTATTAAAGAAAGTGAATTCATTAATTTACGTTAGCAATATTCTTAAAAGTAGGCACAGAGACGATAGTAAATGAGTTAGTGGTTAGAGCATTTCCAAAAATGTTGCCAGAAAGCTAAAAATTGTACTACTCTTTTTTACATTTTTGAAATGACATTATTTGTAATGTGTTTTCCACATATTTTTATAGAATTTTTAAGAAGGGAGAGTTAATAAATTATCTTTGGTGTACAAGTCACTACTAGAAGTCATTAGCTCAACATTCTGCAAGTTCAAAGCAAGAGAGAAGTCTCCGATTCTCTGCCTGAACAGTACTCGGATTATCACTTTGCCCTTTCAGGTTTCTTTCCTATATTTATAATGAGAGCGGTATCGTGTAATACACACGGAAGAGTCGATGGATTTACGAGCAAAAATTGCCGGTCTACGAAAAAATACACTTTCTCTTTTTGTTAACTTTTATGCAATATTATTATACGTTCTATTCCGCTAAAAGCAGACATCACTTATGGAAACGATATAACTCACAATTATGTAAAAAGTACTTACCTTTTAATAAAAAGTGCCTCAAATTATGTAAAGTTCTAGCAATAGAAAAAATATCTTAGTAAGACTTTAACTTCATTAAAGTTTTAGGACAGGTTTAGGAAGAACTTCAAATTGTTCTCCTTTTGACTTAATAATACGCAAAATTAGAAATATATTTTTAAAATAATTTTATGAACGATTTTAAATATCTTATATTGAAAAATATATATTATTTTAAAAATATCTTTAGATTATTTAATCTAATAGCCCTTCCATATGCTCAGTGGCAGGGCTAATAAGTCGATGGACGCGATGAGAGGCCGTACCAAGAGATATTAGGAATACATTTCACGCTCTAGAGTGTGGACTCAGAAAACAAAAAACAAAAAATACCAAAGTATGAGCACGTACCGGCCCGTTATAAATGGAGAGGAATCATAAATAAGGAAATTCGCACAAGTGATGTAACTATTCAGGAAACATGCATCCCGGAGATGAGTGCATTGGATTTAGTAAGGCCTGTTGACATGCAAATGTTTTTTCCCTTACAGTACAGAACAGAACAGAATAAATAGAGCCAATATTAGCGTTTCTGTGGTTTCTCCGTTCACCTAATAAGCGATCCAGGGACCGCTTTCGGTCTGCCTACTCTCTTACGTGCCCTGTGATATGGTCGAACGCGCACCTTTAAAGTTGCCGCCGGAAGGTGGTCCCGGCGCCGCTCAAGAGAGGGCGCCGATTACCAACGCCGCAGCTCCGTCACGCTCGGCCAAGCCCCGGAGCCGGAGAACTCACCCTTATCGGGTAGCTGGCCGGCGGACCTTCAGCCCGGGCGGGCTATAAGAGCGGTGCCCGGCGAGCTGTGGGCAGTGAGAAGTGACTGCCCGTGCGTGTATAGTGACAAGTGAAGTGCAATACAGAACGGTTACGGACTCGGACTCTCCCTACGGTTAAACAGTGAACTTCGCTACGTCTACGGAATATCTCATGGAATATTGTTCAATCTGGCTTGTTTTATTGAATCTCCTGTTGGCTTGCGGTAATAAAAGAATTTTAGAAATTGCTGTTCCTTTTTTTGGATATAACACCCTGTACTAACCCTTACTTACACCATTTACACTTGCATGCACTGCACTACCACACAGTTGGGAGCTTAGAATTTGTTCCGGCTAGGGCAGTGCCCCGCTGGGAGATATCTGGATGTGGAAAACCCCGCAAGCGGCGTGTAACTCGACAACAGGTACCTCTATTCAACGGACGAAGATCACTGTCACACCACTTGAAAAAAGCAATCACTACTCATACGGGACTAATAATCAGGTCTCGTGGTGGAAGAAAAAAGGAGTATAATAACTACAAAATTGGACGTGACTGAGCGTTAAGTTATATTTCCAATATAGTTATTAAGAAAGAACGATCTGTGAAAATAGTCAATTAGACTCATGTTCAAGGTTAGAAGTTTGTAGTCTGTGATAGGATAAAGAAATTTAGCAGGACACACAACACTGTAGCAGACTGTAATAGGGCAAAGATTATGTAAAAATTTCAAGTGTATGAATGTATATATGGGAAAACAACGCCCAAACATTTAATGAAATATAACCAACTCCCAACCAACTGCCAGCATCAGATGAGGATGATCAGAACTGATTCTGTGTAGCTGTCTCTGAATATTCAGGAGGCCATTGCCCGCTAGAGATTGAACAGGCTATAACAACAACAACAATAATAATAATAATAATTATTATTATTATTGTTATTATTATTGTTATTATTGTTATTATTATTATTATTATTATTATTATTATTATTGTTATTATTATTATAAATAGAGTATTTGCGCATGTGTGACAATACCACAGATTGTCTATCAGTTTAATGTTTAATAGTAATAAATATTTCTGTGAGACTGATAAAAAATTTTGAGAGCATGTGAAGTTCATAAAAAATGGGAAACGTATTGTATCAATACGTTGTACTTGTAGTATTGTGGGTAATAATGAACAATAAAGCAAGGATGGTGGGAGAGGTGCGGCAAAATAGCAACACATCGAGGAAACCTGCCTCGAGCTCGCTTTGTCCACCGAAAATTCCACATGAAATGGTGCTGCTTCTCCGATGGACACGCCATCGCTTCCCTCGCGAAACCTTTTGCGGCGAGAGAGAAGAATCGATGTACCAGCGAAGTGGCCGTCGCGCCACTGCGACCACCACCGCCACCACCACCGCCGCCGCCACCACCGCCACCACCACCATCACCGCCACCACCGCCGCCACCACCGCCACCACCGCCGCCGCCGCCGCCGCCGCCGCCGCCGCCGCCGCCACCGCCACCACCACCGCCGCCGCCACCACCACCGCCGCCGCCCCCGCCACCACCGCCACCGCCACCACCGCCGCCACCACCACCACCACCACCACCGCCGCCGCCACCACCACCACCACCATCACCACCACCACCACCACCACCACCACCACCACCACCACCACCACCACCACCACCACCACCACCACCACCACCGCCACCACCGCCGCCGCTATCACCCCCGTCACTACTGCTACAACCGTCGCCACCAACACCGCCCCTATAGCCGACACTGCCACCAAAACCACTACCGGTCTCACCTTCACCGCCGTAGCCGCGTAGTAAAGACCGCCACCACCACATCACCCTTATTCCTGGTGTCATTGCCAAAAACTTCGTCACTATCGCCACTATCACTCGCCAATGCTACTACTTTCGCCATCACCTCTGCATCTCCCACTGCCTCTACCCCTGCCCCTGTCTCTGTTATTGCCACTATCACTCGCCAATGCTACTATTTTCGCCATCACCTCTGCCTCTGCCTCTGCCTCTGCCCCTGCCTCTGCCCCTGCCCCTACCTCTGCCCCTGCCTCTGCCCCTGCCTCTGCCCCTGTCTCTTCCCCTGTCTCTTCCCCTGTCTCTTCCCCTGTCTCTTCCCCTGTCTCTTCCCCTGTCTCTTCCCCTGTCTCTGCCCCTGTCTCTTCCCCTGTCTCTTCCCCTGTCTCTGCCCCTGTCTCTGCCCCTGTCTCTGCCCCTGTCTCTGCCCCTGTCTCTGCCCCTGTCTCTGCCCCTGTCTCTGCCCCTGTCTCTGCCCCTGTCTCTGCCCCTGCCTCTGCCCCTGTCTCTGCCCCTGTCTCTGCCCCTGTCTCTGCCCCTGTCTCTGCCCCTGTCTCTGCCCCTGTCTCTGCCCCTGTCTCTGCCCCTGTCTCTGCCCCTGTCTCTGCCCCTGTCTCTGCCCCTGTCTCTGCCCCTGTCTCTGCCCCTGTCTCTGCCCCTGTCTCTGCCCCTGTCTCTGCCCCTGTCTCTGCCCCTGTCTCTGCCCCTGTCTCTGCCCCTGTCTCTGCCACTATCACTCGCCAATGCTACTTCTTTCGCCATCACCTCTGCCTCTGCCACTGCCCCCGTCCCTGCCTCCGCGTGGCGAGGGCGAGGGCGAGGGCGAGGGCGGGGCGAGGGCGGGGCGAGGGCGGGGCGAGGGCGGGGCGAGGGCGGGGCGAGGGCGGCGCCGAATCCGCCTGTGCGCGGCGGGGCGGAAGCGCAGCTCAGCTGGCGAGTTCACGCCTCGACGCGCGCCGCGATTTATTGCCGCTGGGACCGTGAAGAGATCCTGCTGTTCGAATAAGTTTTGTTGCCGATTTATTTGACAGATTACTCCCAACCTGGAAAGTAAAATTCGGAAACGATTTCAGACCTGTATCTTATTTTCCTTCTCGTGCTGGGTTATGTCGGAAGCCAAATGAGTAATTCTTTGAGAATTTGCTTTTTTTTGTTCCTCCAGATGAGACGTCCATTTGGTATATGAACGACACTTGTCAATGATTATAATTTAAAAATCCCTATTACTTTCTGTGGAATGAGAGGGAGACGAAATGAGAACATGTCGGACAATCATGAAATAATCTTCTTCTTCTTCTTCTTCTTCTTTCAGTATCTGATGTATCTTCATTTCAGATTCGCTCATTAAGAGGCAAGGAAAAAGTTTTTGTTTTTTTCAATTTACGTGAACACGCGCATTAAATAGCTAGTCCGGAAGCTACTCAGATCTTATATTTGTTTTTAGTGGATGATAACAAAAATAACACATACCAATGCGGACTGCTGGAATGTTTCGAAGAGATAATTGTATATTAGAGTAAACATTCTGTATCATAAAATGTCAGACGATTACGTAAATGTATTGCAAAAAACATTTTGAAAGAGAAAAGGATATTCAGTTATAAATTAAATATAGCAAAATAAACAGTTTTGGAAAACAATTTAGTACTTTATATTAACTTTCAGCAATGAATTAAGGTGCTGTCCCACAATTATATTAATTTTTGTAAGATTGTAGTGTTAATATTATTTTATCTTGAAACAAAACTTTTAATTTTTTTTCAACCAGTGGATTGTCAAACTCTTCTTTGCAAATTTCTAATTTCCAAAATGTGGTGTACTTTTACAACTACGGAAAGTGTTTTTAAGTACTGTTTGTGAAATAATGAGTGGAATAAATAAAGAATGGATAAATAATATTCAATTACACTTATAATTTTTTATTGTTGTCTCGGTAGCTCAGTCATGAGAGCCACTGGGCTTAAACAAAAAGAGCCGGATTTGATTCCCGGCTGGGGCAAATATTCCTTTATACAATTTAAATTAATAAAGATATAATATAACAATATTTTTACAAACTCAGTTTGAAATTGAAGAAACAATATAACATAACATTTTAAATGTCTTACAACGTGTGAATGTATAGTCCTACGAGAGGCTCCTATTGATAGTCGTTTGTATTAGCGCCAGGGGGAGGGGGAGGGCGTAGCGGGGCGGGCAATTTCTCTCATCGGGGGCTTCGGGAATAATGCAGGGGCTCGAACCTGCTCTGCCTGCCGCGCGGGGGGGGGGAGGAGCCCTAGGGCGAAGTGGGCGGGGCAAAGATCGGGGCCGGGTGCAGAGACGCGCGGGAGGATCGCCCCAGCGAGCAAGGCTGGAAGACGGACGAGGCGCTCGTAGGACAGGTGGGGGAAGACGGGTGGGGCGGGGTGAGAAGCCGACGAGGCTCGGCGCGGGGAGACGAGTGGATCGAGGCAAGTGACGATGGACGTGCGGCAAGAGGAGGTCGAGTGGGAAGCGAGGAGAGACGAGGAGAAGGGGTGAATACTTGGAGGGAAAGGTGGGAAGAGCTATGGCGGAAAATGTGGGCTGGGGTCCTGGGACGGGGTTTGGGACGGGGTTTGGGACGGGGTTTGGGACGGGGTTTGGGACGGGGTTTGGGACGGGGTTTGGGACGGGGTTTGGGACGGGGTTTGGGACGGGGTTTGGGACGGGGATTGGGACGGGGATTGGGACGGGGATTGGGACGGGGTTTGGGACTGTGGCTGGGACTGTGGCTGGGACTGTGGCTGGGACTGTGGCTGGGACTGTGGCTGGGGCTGTGGCTGGGACTGTGGCTGGGGCTGTGGCTGGGGCTGTGGCTGGGGCTGTGGCAGGGACTGTGGCAGGGACTGTGGCAGGGACTGTGGCAGGGACTGTGGCAGGGACTGTGGCAGGGACTGTGGCAGGGACTGTGGCAGGGACTGTGGCAGGGACTGTGGCAGGGACTGTGGCAGGGACTGTGGCAGGGACTGTGGCAGGGACTGTGGCAGGGACTGTGGCAGGGACTGTGGCAGGGACTGTGGCAGGGACTGTGGCAGGGACTGTGGCAGGGACTGTGGCAGGGACTGTGGCAGGGACTGTGGCAGGGACTGTGGCAGGGACTGTGGCAGGGACTGTGGCAGGGACTGTGGCAGGGACTGTGGCAGGGACTGTGGCAGGGACTGTGGCTGGGACGGGGTTTGGTGTGGGTGTTAGTCAGAGAATTGGGATGGGCACGGCGCGCGGATTGTAGCAATGAGCTTGCCGGAGCGAATAGCGGGTGCGCGTAGAGAGTGTGGCGGCAAACTGAGCTGACGGGGGGGGGGTCTCGATGCGGCGCCAGGGAGCGTGGCGAGGCGGAGCGGGGCGGGGCGGGATGCGAAGCGGAGCGTCGTCGGCGGAGACGTGCCCGGCGCTGAAGGGGCTGCGAGTGGGCGCGTGGGGGGGAGGGCGGATGCCATCAAAGCGAGTGGCCGTTGGGATGCGCGCGGCGCGCCCTCCCGCCCGCCCGCCCGCCCGCCCGCGCAACGCCCACGCCCTCGCCCTCGCCCACTTGGCGCGCGCGCTCGCGGGCGCAGAGACGGCCGCCCGTTTCGACAACACGTGGCGCGGCGCGCGGCGTGCGGAGGGCGCGCCTGCCGCTTCCAGCCGGAGGGAGCTCGTCACAAGCACCTCTGCGCTGGTCAGGGCGCCTCCAATGACGGAGGAACGCGTCTTCGTAGGGTTGTGAGTCTTCCATTTGTTTAAATGTCGCTAGTTTCGAGGAAATCTCCAGAAATTACTCAAGGTAATGATGATTATTTCGTATAATGAATAAATATGTGATTATCATAGTTCTGTGTAGTATATAGAAGTCTTAGAATTCCCGAACACAAATGTGGAACGTTGAAGTGTTGTTTGAGTACGTTAAGTAAGAAACGATTCAAATATTTATGTTTAATCGAACCTCATATTGGTATTATATTTCAGTGTCTTCTAATTTTTGTAGTGACATTACTTTTAAATAATTCTTTCTTGCACGTACACGTTTGCACGTTTCGGAACTCCAGATTTTCGGAGGCAGGATTAAATACCCCTGGCTGTGACGCGCCCCAGCGATGAATAACGTTAATGGTTAGGGGAAAGCTAGAGGAGCTCAATTATAAAAGCTGTGTATGGTTGAACTAAATCCATTATTGATTAGTATTCTGAACAAAAAAATACAGATTTGTTGCGAAGAACCTGTGATAGTTAAAAAACTATTTTTTCAACAAATAATTGAAGAAAGATATGACCAAAAAACGACAGGGGGAAAACAATGTCAAAGGTATAAGACAGCTCCCTGCCCCCGTTGTAGAAAA
Organism: Gryllus longicercus; assembly: GCA_038098605.1. NCBI lineage: Eukaryota > Metazoa > Arthropoda > Insecta > Orthoptera > Gryllidae > Gryllus > Gryllus longicercus. The sequence goes on from JAZDUA010000461.1 coordinate 1,163,986, forward strand.
AAGGGCGGGCTGTGCACACATACTTGCAATTTATGGAGACATAGTGGACCTAATCTTTGATGCATACGCTGTTAGATTCTGAGAACGCAATGTGACTAAACCACTATAGAAATATTAGAACAGCTATATTAGATTACTTCTTGGGACATGCCAAACAGTGGCGATAACAGCAAGTGCCCCAAAATTTTACCTGTTGCTCCTTTTTGGGTATCCCTAAAATTTCTTGGCGTTCTCCTAGAGGACAACAGGTAGACCATATTACAGATATTAAACGGAAGTTTGAAACTTAAGAATTTTTAAATTTAGTAATAAAGAAACTTAATTGTGAACGACTATTCTTGTAACGAATAGTATGATATATGTACGAGTATGATTTCGTCTCGTCTGTTTTGGCGAGTTACCCTACGATACCGTAACTGAATAATCAGCTATCAGCAAAACTTGTGAAAATAAAAAGTTTTTATTATAAAACTATTGTAAAAGGCATATAATTTTAATTTGCGTAATTAGATACAAATATTTTTAATGTATCACATACTACTTATATATGCAATGTGGCGGTGAAAGGAATTGTTTCGGTAAAAAGATCAATTTTAGAATCCTGACACCGAAAATGTGGATAATTCTTGGTAATATGTATAGTAAACAACTTCCTCTAACGTGTTATGTAGTCAGAATTCATGTTTTGTAGGTACTACATACCGAAGAATTGATTTACGGCGAAACATTATCTGTCTGTCTGTTCTGCCCGTTAGTGAACAACACTAGCAAAGAAACCGTGGGCAGGACTTTCAACAAAATTGACATTCTCCAATCTATCTGACTGTTATCGCTGACCCTTGAATTTGAAATGGATATTTTGATTTCGGGGTACTTTATACGAAGCTTCAAAGGTATTTTCGGTATACTTTTGAGGAAAAGAAAAGTATATTCAAATGTTTTCTTTAATTTGTTGTCAGATAAAGCAAAGTATGCGTATAAAAATGGGACAGATCCGATTTTTGTGAATTTTCTAAATGTATTGAAAACTGCAAATGTTTATATATAATTTGATGCCTTTCTGTAACTACAATATTAAAATTAAAGCTATTTCTTCTTAATAAAGACTGTTTCTTAAAAATAGATCTTTAAATAAAATCACGCACATTTTTTTCCAAATTTGACTTATTTTCGTGTAAATCAACATAAAATAAATTTTAAAACCAAGATTTTCTCAAAATTGGATTTAATTTTTCTCTTTAAACGTTTTGAATGGATAGCGCAATACGGACCGAATAATATGACAAAAGTTGTTTTTGTAAAATCATTTTAATTTATCGAAAATTACACAAATATATGTTAATAGAACACAGAAGTATTCTAATATTACATTACCCTTACAAATAATGCGAGAAAGTGCGTGCTGTTTGTAGCACCTCGTATTACTTCTGTAAATCAAACTTAAAGGGTGCCGTCATATGCTCAGTTTTAATTAATTTTGTTGGTTAACCTCACAATTCTCTAGCAAACTAAAATAATCGTTTCAATAAATTTTAAAATTAATAACACACGTACTTTGTTCAGAAATTAAAAATGAGAATTAATCACATACGAGGCCGCAGAACTACACGAAGTAGCATATTTTGCAAAAAGCAGCAGCATAGAAACAAACGAATTGCACATTTTTTGTTATCTACTGACGTAATTAAATTTACTGAGCCTTCCCTGAGCGAGACGATCTACGCCAGCGACGTAGTGGCTGTCGTTTCTGCAAAAACCTGCGGGACTTCTTCAGAAGAGAACTGCTACCAAATGGCTCGAGCCGCCCTGGAGCCGCCGCCTCTTACCATGCCTGTTAAACGTGAGCCTGAAAATGAGCCTGAAAATGCGGCCGCGAGCTACGTTGTCTCCGGGGGTGGATGGGGTCGAATGTCGGTCAGCTGAAGAGGAAATGGCGCTGGGAGGGGGTTATAGGGTGGTTGAATGCATACAGCCATGGGCTTAGAAGGGCATGGCGCAGGAGCTACGCCAATCACCTTTCTTTCCGGCCTTCATTTCAGACCATGGGTAGTGACATTGAATTTTTTGTAAATCCGTTTGCTGTGGGCATCGTAAAATGCATAGAACAATGACTGTGTGGAATTGAATATTCGACACTCACTTAAAAGAATTTGCAAAAATGTGATTGGTACTTCAAGAAATTTCGAAAACTCTGGTCTCAGGCAAATCTATTATTTTAATCTATAAATAAATACAGCTTAAAATTTGTCGAATATATTATGAAACATTTTTATTTATTAAAAGAATAAATCATAAATACTGCTCGTACTTTAAAAATGTGCAAAACCTCATTTATTATGGTGGAGTGGCGTGGAACCAATTGAAAACTTATTTTTTATCAGAATAATTGTTCAATCAATTTTTTTCTGTATGCAAGTATAAAAAAATTTCTTTGGATGGTACAACAATTAAAATATGAAACTAGTAAGTTTCTTGTTAACACGTAAATTGATATTAAAATTTGAGTAGTTTACTGTTTAATTATAAATGATTTTGGGAAACGCCAAAGTATTTGCTGGTTTCTTTCACTGGGAACTTGTCATCGTGTCCACAACGCAAGAGGCGTGCGCCGAACCGTTCTGCAGGGCACTTGATGACTCTTTTCCTTTCCTACCACAATTGTCCCTCTCCCCGCAATCTCCTCTTTCGACTCGGAGCAGGCATGAGACCAGGCATGAGACCCGGCATGAGACCCGGCATGAGACCCGGCATGAGACCCAGCATGAGACCCGGCATGGGACCCGGCATGGGACCCGGCATGAGACCCGGCATGAGACCCGGCATGAGACCCGGCATGAGACCCGGCATGAGACCCGGCATGAGACCCGGCATGAGACCCGGCATGAGACCCGGCATGAGACCCGGCATGAGACCCGGCATGAGACCCGGCATGAGACCCGGCATGAGACCCGGCATGAGACCCGGCATGAGACCCGGCATGAGACCCGGCATGAGACCCGGCATGAGACCCGGCATGAGACCCGGCATGAGACCCGGCATGAGACCCGGCTTGGGACCCGGCATGGGACCCGGCATGGGACCCGGCATGGGACCAGGCATGGGACCAGGCATGGGACCAGGCATGGGACCAGGCATGGGACCAGGCATGGGACCAGGCATGGGACCAGGCATGGGACCAGGCATGAGAACGTGCATGAGAAGACATTTTCTTGTCAGCTGTTGGTGTGAGCTGAGGCCAGAACTGTGCAAGTAGTGCAAACATTTTTTTTCCAATGACCTCGTCTTGAAAGAAGTATCTAGTGTGGAGGGTTATGGGGGATTGCTCATAACGCCGCAGATCACAGCCGTGGAATCTTACAAAACCACTATTTTTGCTCTGCATTAAATGTCGCTACAGAGAAATGAGTCTGCATAAATACGGATATAAAGAACACCACAATAAATTATTTAAAATAACAGTGTAAATACATGTGCTTACTGTAGGTTGATGCTTGTAGTAAAAACGATAATCAATCGAGAACGTATTTATTATTTACCCAAACCAAAACTCTCATCGTGTTTCATAAGGTTGTTTGTGTGTAATATACTCAAATAAATAAGGTTTTCTCAGTGAAAGAACTCTTGCAAATGAGCGTTTTTGACATAATCTAAGAACTTTACATGAAGTGAATATGCATTTTAAATATTCATTACCAAATTCTCTTCTACAGCAAATACTGCGTTTACTATTCACTTTAATCGTCTCCTCAGCAAGGCTAAGCAGGGAGGAATGCGGGGTGGGCAGATGACAATGTCTTGAGGAGAAAGTTCCTTGGCTGCTTAAGAGCAGCAAGCAACTGTAGCCAGGACGTCATCCGCTATGAAAAATTTCGCGTCCATTGTGTTGGCGACCGCGGTCGGGCGGTTGACGGCCTTTCATATGCTAATCAGGCGGTGGACGGCGCGGCGGTGCTGGCGACAGGGGAAGTGGAGGAGGCGATGGCGAAGAAGATGTCGGTGAGGATAAACGGAGTAAGGAGAAAGGTGAGGATGACGTGAAGCCACGGAAAATGCAGAGGTTGATTGTTTTGGTCACAAGTGCGAATGAAGGAGGACATGAATGAAAGCAGAAATTTAGGAGGTGGTGTAGTGGGGCGGTAGTTTGTGTGTGTCTTAACGGGATAAGAGATGGGTGAGAAAGAGGAAGGGCGAGGCGGAGAGAGGGATGGCGAGGAGAATACAGAAAGGGAGGGCGTGGTGGATAGAGAAAGGGAGAGAGGAAGGACAGAAAGGATAGAGGGAAGGAGGATGACGCGGATAGAGAGAGGAAGGAAGGAGGGCGAGGCAAACACAGAGAGAGAGAGAGACGGACAGAGAGAGACGGACAGAGAGAGAGACGGACAGAGAGAGACTGACAGAGAGAGAGACTGACAGAGAGAGAGACTGACAGAGAGAGAGACTGACAGAGAGAGACTGACAGAGAGAGATGGATAGAGAGAGAGACGGACAGAGAGAGACGGGCAGAGAGAGAGACGGACAGAGAGAGACGGGCAGAGAGAGACGGGCAGAGAGAGAGACGGGCAGAGAGAGAGACGGACAGAGAGAGACGGACAGAGAGAGACGGACAGAGAGAGATGGACTGAGAGAGACTGACAGAGAGAGACTGACAGAGAAAGAGACGGACAGAGAGAGACGGACACAGAGAGAGACGGACAGAGAGAGAGACGGACAGAGAGAGAGACGGACAGAGAGAGACGGACAGAGAGAGACGGACAGAGAGAGACGGACAGAGAGAGACGGACAGAGAGAGACGGACAGAGAGAGACGGACAGAGAGAGAGACGGACAGAGAGAGAGACGGACAGAGAGAGACGGACAGAGAGAGACGGACAGAGAGAGACGGACAGAGAGAGAGGGAGACGGACAGAGAGAGAGACGGACAGAGAGAGACGGACAGAGAGAGAGACGGACAGAGAGAGAGACGGACAGAGAGAGACGGACGGAGAGAGATGGACAGAGAGAGACGGACAGAGAGAGACGGACAGAGAGAGACGGACAGAGAGAGAGACGGACAGAGAGAGAGACGGACAGAGAGAGAGACGGACAGAGAGAGAGAAACGGACAGAGAGACGGACAGAGACGGACAGAGAGAGAGAGACGGACAGACGGACAGAGAGAGAGAGACGGACAGACGGACAGAGAGAGAGAGACGGACAGACGGACAGAGAGAGAGAGACGGACAGACGGACAGAGAGAGAGAGACGGACAGACGGACAGAGAGAGAGAGACGGACAGACGGACAGAGAGAGGCGGACAGATGGACAGAGAGAGAGAGACGGACAGACGGACAGAGAGAGACGGAGATGCAGTTAAGGAAAGAGAAGGGGGGCGGTTGGGGGAGAGAAGTTTGGTCGTAGTGGGTGGGCGGAGATGAGCCAAAGAAGCGGCGTGGGTCGGAGGGAGGTTGAACTGAGATTGGGTTGAGAAGAGAAGAGCGGTGCGGGTTGAAATTGGTCGGAACAAAGGAGGGTGGTGACAGGTGACAAGACGGTAGAAGGCCAACAAATTGAGTTTTAAACGCGAGTCATCCACCATTTTCTATCTCTTCTTCCCAGGACCTATAGTTCGCCACACCGCGTCTTTTTAACTCTTGTAAAGCGTGTTATCAAAAAAAAACTTTAAAATGTGTGCGAATAAATAAAGCAGCTCTCAACGTGTTTTAATAAAGTAACGGAAATTACTTTTTTACGTAATTTGAATCGAACTTTTAGACTTTTTGCACGTATTACTAGGAAAAATTGAAAATTCTCTAGACACACCTTTAATTTTGATGATCTCAAATAGCAAACTAGGATTTAACGCCTCATTAGACGAAATACATTTTAATACGAGTAAAAATTCCAGCAAGCACCGGATTGTATTGGAAAACATGAAGTGTGATTACTGTGTATGTGATGGTGTTAATAAATCAAATTCGACCAACTACGTACAGGGGTGGAGTTTTCTGAAGGCATTTACAGAACTGGGGAAACGTGAAGGGAAAGTGGAGGCCGAAATGCAACACGAGAAGGAAATGAGGAAAATTAGTGCAAGGGGACGAAATCTGAGACGAGGCAAGAAGGCCCCGCTCGCAATGACTACAATGTAGGTCAGCGCCCCGTGTTAACGACGGAGTGCTCGCGTCTTTTGCTGCCGTAGAGGGATTTCGGAGTCGCTGTCAAAGGATTTACAGCTTGGCGCGCAAGAGATTAACGAAAGGATTCAGAGCATACAGAACAAGGCTTGCTTTCACCTAAGAGGGACATTAATTAACGTGAACAGTTCAAACGAATTTTATTCTAAGTGCAGTACTATTGCTAAATTAAAGTTATGCGAATTTACAAACTACGGAATAAGTAATTGATATTTCAAAATGTTTTGAAATACAGTTGTTTTGTACTTAGAACGTTTCTTTGGCAACATATTGTCAGAGATGTGGTTACAGAATTAAGTAGAATAAACGTATTCATAATTTACTCACCGTAAAGGAGTTTTTAAATAACTGAAGGACATGCAGTTGCATCGGTTTGCGTGGCAAAAAATGTTGAGGGTTTGAATACATTGAGAGGTGGTCATTTTTTATCTTGTCTTTGTGACAAGGAAGGAATTCGTAATTTGAACCTACAACTGTTGTTTTGCCCTGAGTGTTTGGACACATCTCAGAAATTTAATTGCAAATCATTTGTGGTAACACAATACCCTTACATAAAAAGTACAAAAAGTTATTTTTACAAAAATCCTTCGGCCTGTCAAATACGTTTTTTAATTAAACCTAATCATGATATTATTAATTAGTTAAATTATTATAAAAAATAACTTAAATATATCTAATTTTTACGATACTTACATAACTTATGTCATATTTCATTTATATCATTTACATCATATCAATTATTGCAAAAGTTCCATTTTTAACTTTATATATTTTGATGTATTTTAACTTATTTCTTTTTGAAAATGTTCATCTTACTTTACAAGTTTTAATTCATTAAAATAATACCTATGAACACTTTTAGTTTTCGTTCAACCTAATAATAAAAAAATCAATGACATACAGGGGTACACTTCTGAAAAATTCTTAACTTACTATTTACACTTCTGAAGAATCGCCCGAGAAAATGTCGGCTTATATTCCTGAAACGTCCCCAACATCCACAATGTTATAAAGTCTGTTATAAAGTCTATTGACTGGATTCACACGCTCCCTCTTGTCATTACGACCGACGTAAAGTCTCGCAGCGCAACTACTGCAGATGATCCGTTATCAGTCGATCTGTGGGTAGTCACTGGGAGGTGTCCAATCAACTTCCCTACTGCATGAATCTCATCTGTAGCGACGACCATATTTTCTTATGCCACAAGAAATTTGTCTGGTCAGCATTACCTGAATCACGGTGGCATAAAGTTGCAAATGATTGTCAAACATTGACACCTATCCCAAGAGGCAGATTTCTATGACACATACGAATGTTGATCCCAATATGTCAAATGTGTGAATTGAGGTAGTGATTAGTGGAATCTATATATCTCTACAGTTCCTTCTACAAATATAATAAAGTTGTTCCATGAAATTGTGATTCTTTTAGTTGACAACCTAGGAACACTTACTTTCTGGATGGACCATTATCTGGAACTGTGTTAAAATACGTAATTAGTTCACACAAATGTTCCCCTAGAGAAAACGAAAAAAAAACAAAAAAACAAACGAGTTACGACAGCGAACAAACAAGTTTAGACGTAAAACAGCGCGAGAGTTATTTCATATCGAGTGCGTCGGTTATCCGCCTCAACCGTTTCAAAACTCAGAAGCAATTGATGATCAGAGGACGCAATTAGGGGCTGGAGATCAAAGCGTCAGATACCAAATTGAACTTCGATTTCGAGCGACGCGTGCGAAAGGGTTGCGCGGATGCGCGCGGCCCTCACGCACTGTTCACTTTGAGAGCTCGCAGCTTCCTCGTCTCCCGGCGCCGCGTGGCAGAATGGAGTTAGGCGTGTGTGCTCTTTGGCGGCGGAGGCGGCGGCAAGCGCGAGAAGAAAAAGCCGGGAGGACCGCTTTTGCTGGTCGTTCTGCTTCCCCTCTCAACGCGACGTTTCCGCGACAGCCCGTCTGACGGTGTACGCTGTCGCGATTTTACATTGCTGCTGCACGTGCCGGCTGGAAATGAAGTCTGGGAGTAGAGACAGTAAAGAAAGGTTTTCATGAGGTTGTTTGTTTGACGTGTCTATCTGTCTTTCAGGTGAATGTATGTGGTCTGAATCTGGTGTACGTAGTATCGGATTTCTAAAAAAAATATGTTTTTAATTGGTTTTACGTTATTCGTGCATGCTCTCAAACTTTCATGCCCTGACATGCCTCGGGGCAATAACTGTTACCTCTATAATGTTTCTTTCCTATAGGTTCTATTGCTTGAGTCCCTTTGATGGCGGATCGACATCAACAAGACAGTAAGGTCGATTGCACCCCAATTTCGAGGTCAAATCTAGAGGCTTTCTGCTCTGATCGGTAGTGTTCCGTAGGTTATTCGAACAATACCAGGTGATTGCCGGAGGAATACCTTTAAAAACACGCAAATCGCTTTACCGGAGCAATATCTTTAAAAGCGCGCGATCTTTCTTTCCTCGCCCTTCTCCCCTTTTCTCCCCTCATCCACCAAACCCCCCACACTCACACTTACATACAATACTGAATTGAATTGAATTGAATTAATGCCTTATTTTACGTGGCGAGACTCAGGCCATTAGGCCTGCTCTTCCGTCTGACCACGTAAATTTCGCTACGCTCCTTTCACCAACTAGCAGAGAAAGGAGGTATGTCTTGGGCGAGAAACAGGCGATTTGAATTTAGCTCAGAGGCGTCATTTAGGCTTGAGGATCTTTTACATGCAAGTAAATCTACTAACATGGGACAGCCGGCTTTACTTCCCCTGCGAAGGAAGGCGTACGAAGGATTTTGTCGCCTAAAAATCCACGGCTTCGATCGGGTTTGAACCCGCCAACTTGGGTAAAACAGTCCGAAACGCTAACCGTTACACCATCGCCGCCGCAAATCTCTACCACATATGTCGAGAGACCTGTTGAAACGAAAAGGTTGCGCCTGATGGCGCGTTGCCTCGCTCTCGGAGATACCTGGAGAGGGTAAACTCTCGCTTGACGACGAGCCGGTCGACGCCGCATCGTACGTTTTAGTGGGGAGGAGCACCGCCGCCTGTCGGGATGCACATGAACAAAACCGCGTTATCACTTCACTTCCTCATTGGATTAATTACTGTAACAGTTGACTCGCCCGGAAACAAACTAATGAATGCCGGTCCGTATGGTCGAGATCGCTAAGGCAGTAGTGCCGTAGCGATCTCGGACCGAAGGATCGCGGGTTGGAGACCCGCCTCGGGCATGGTTGTATTTGAGTTCGTTTTTTCACCCCTATCATTACCATATCATGTCATCTTCAGTTACCATACCGTTACACTCAATAGTGGCCGCTAATGACCTAGAAATTGATGCGACCTTAAATAACAAAACAAATCATTCAATCAATTTACTACCGCGTTCTTTCTCTTTTTATTGGGGAGTTAGTTAAATTTTTATTGCCAACCGTGTTCTAATGCTTCCGCAACCTTTTTAGGTCGGTTAAAGACCGCAGGGACACGCTTATGACGGCTGGGGTCTACAGGATACACTGTTCCTGTGGTTCTGTATACATAGGTACAACACAGCGGTCAATCAACACTCGCCTCACCGAACACAAACGGAATTGCCGCTTGGGATATACGGAAAAATCAGCGGTGGCTGAACATGTCCTCTCGGGAAGAGAACATGACATCCTATTCTCTGACACGGAAGTACTATCCACCACCAACCACTATCACACCAGATTGCAACGGGAAGCTATTGAGATATTCAAGCACCCCAATAATTTCAACCGGAAGGAAGAAGGTCTCAAAATCAACTCTACCTGGCATCCCGTACTGCGCAACACTGTTAAAAAACCGTACAAGAACAGAATAACTCAATCTAATCACAACGTAATCGACAGCCAACCAGGTGCCAGCCCGCGAACCACCAGCCAATCGCAAGCTCGCGCGCGAAATCCCCACTGCGGCGCCCCCCTCCCGCCGACTATAAAAGCCGCGGCCGCGCGGAGCGCGTCGCGTTTTTAAGTAAGTATAAGTTAGTTTGCTTAAGATACTGCCCTTACAACCTGCAAAAGCCTCATCGGCTGCAGGTATTATGTATTCCTAAGGAAAATAAATTTCCGCCCCTCCAGGGTAACTGGAGAGGAGAAACAAGCAAAAAAAAAAAAAAAGAGCGCGTCGCCGCCAGCCAGCCGCCGCCCAGAACACTGCGCCCGCGACCCTGCCGCCACTGAAGATGTCCACCGCAGACGTGGACGAAACGTTGGGCCCAACTATGCCAACTGGACCACGGCCTACCAGCCCGGAAAATCTACTTTCTATGTGTTCTAATGGATGGGAAAATTCTTCTCGAAAAATTAAACGTCCATGAATTATTACAATGAATTTAATTTAGACTAATGTAAATATATTTATTTATAAAAAATGACTCAGCCCGCGGCATGCTAGATTACGTCCTCATGAATGTTTTTCAAAGGCCAAGGGTTGTGATTCGGGCAATGTCGGCGCCGAGGCCCCGTCGTCGTAGGTAGAGCCTTGGGTCTGTTAGCTAGCTCTCAGGTCCAGGCAGCACCTGTGTGCTGCTGGCACAGAGGGAGGGCGGCCTGAAGAAGGCGTCGGTTCCCGGCGGCAACAGGCGGCGTTTCACATACACGAGATGCGACCAGCACAACTATTTGCGGCAGCAATGGCCAGCTCAACTGCAGCAGAATCACTTTCGTAACCGGCGGCGGCTCGAATAACTATTACCCAGTCTGGGTGGGGTAGCGCTTGTCTGCTGCCTGTTGTATTATGGCTCGGTGGATATGTTATGCGGAAGCCTATTTAGTTAAGCTTTTGCTCCACAGATTCTCGAAATGTTGCTCGCGAACAAAGTCGCATTTGATGATGTCTGGTTTTTATATGCAATCAAATAAGAGTGTAGATTTTCTCAAATGTGGAAAATATATAATCGACGAGATGACTTGCATTTTTGTATTGTTCATTACTAATTTACAATACGCTCAGAAATTAAAAGAAAACTATGTAGCCTCCGCACTTAGTGCCTCTGATTGTGATGGCGTAGGGTTCGAGTTTTTACGGTGGCAAGATTTTCGACACTAGCTAGGGAGCTATGTCGATTTTAGAGACTCTCTGGAGGAGATTTTTGGCGGCAGGTTGCTCTGACCGGTAGTTTTCTGTGGTTTCTCCAATCAACACCAGGCAAATGCCGGAGCAATATCGTAATAATCGGACCACGAACATCTTGCTATCTTTTCTTCCCATCCCTTGTTCTATCCTCGCCTCCTTACTTACACATACACTTGCATGCAGTACAATACCACTTATGTCGGGAGGCTAGTTGGGAGCTTCCAGCTTGTCCCGGCTGGAGCGGTGCCCTGCTAGGGGGAGATACTTGGTTGGGGAACCTTCACCTTCAAGAGGGAAATGTTTACCGCCACCTCTAGCGATAACACAAGAAAACATACGGGACTAATGATCTTACCAGATGACGTGCCCGAAATCACCAACCTATTTACGTAACGGAAAGATTTGAACCCTCATCTACCTAGCGTGCCTGTATGAGCGCGCTGTACGAAAGCTGTACATAGTTCATCCTTCCACCTTTAAATGTTGCAGTAATGCAATAAGAGCATCGTGTTGTTATTCATAAAATCCTAAAACGTGTCACCATGTGCATTTCAAAATTTTCCGAAAAAATAATTATTTAAAAAAAATAATTACAATGGTGTAATGAATTTTGTTTAGTAATTCAGAAAAACAAGTGTATTATTTTAAATATTTTAATCATATGCTGTATTTCACGATCATTATCAGAATAGTCTATATCATTGTTAATGATATTTAGTCCATAAATCAAAAATTATATTACTTTGCCAACGATTTGGAGTTTCATTTCTCCATCTTCGGGATTGAATTTCACACAATTCGATTAGATACGATTAGAGGTTGTGTTGAATGCAGCCTTTAATATGAACTAAAACTCCAAAACCTCCCATGAACAACTATATAGAATATCTTTATAATTTTATTCAATTGTTAGTTCATATTTTGCTTCATATTTTAAAACTCCGAAGTCGATATACATGTGAGTTTATAGGTACATGTTATTACATGTGTATCCTAGCCCTGCTCATAAGTAATTTTGTCAGATAAACTTTGACCACTAAAGTTTCGCCTTTCCCTCTTCGTTAATGCCACTCACTGCCATTTGTTAATTGAAACGGGCGAGAGGTAGTAGGAATGGAGGAGTATCCATTTGAATCTGAATTGTCGGCAACGAAATAGTTCCAACATCTCCAAAACTATGTTTCGGCGGGACGGAATTTCCTAGAATTCCGTTAGTATCGGTTGAGCGTGCCTAGGCGAGGCGGCGATAGCGCCTGCTCTAATCTCGGTTGTTTCCGCAAAACTGAATGCGGGCGTATTCTGTGCTTGTCAACAGTTTGGTTCAGTTCTTCCTTAAGAATCCGATTGGTTCTTTCTTAATAATCAACATATTCTCCATCGCTTAAAATAATTGACAAGGCGTACACTAAATGTTTTTCGTAAGTGGAAGCCCCACGTTCACTGTCTTTTCACACGTATAAGTAATTTTGTGAGATATTTCTGGTCACCGCTTGGACTCACTGCGTGGATTTCGATCATTGTAGAGCCTTCATCGTTTACACACTGGAAGATGGGAAGTCAATGAGGCGCTTCTCTGAAATTCTGGCGGCTCCTCAGAAAAGATACTCATAGTTTCATAATTGCGATTTATTAACAGAGCGAACAATTTGGTGAGATTGCATTGCTGTAACGTAGTGTAGAGTAATAGCGGCTCTCATTCGTTGCACTGAAACCCACCCTAGTGCAGGGCAAATACGTCATCACTCCGCAACAGTGCTGCCCCCCACACGCGCGAAGGGCAGCCACGAATGAATTGGATTCCGGAACTGAGTCAGTGCGTGTGCACTGCGCAGTGAGATTACAGACAGCAGTTCTTGGTCTGTCCCATACTAGAAAAATAAGAATTTTGAATTATGATCGTTGTTATCATTTTATGATAATACTTAATATTATTAAGAGAACCTGTATCAAGTCATTTGGTAATTCTTGTTCATTAATTTATAAATTATTAACGTGTGATTTATTTATTTAAAAACTAGTGAAAACTTCGTATGAAAACGCGTATCTGTCAAAATTTCATTTTTCGAGATTTGCTGGTAATCGTTACAGTACTTTAGATTTTGAACCGATAGGCTTCTGCAGAATTATTTGGTTATTAAAAACCATAAAATATTAACATGAGCATTTCTGCTGGCGTATGTATGTGCGTGCGAGAAGCATTCCTTGGCACATATATTTCAATGATTTTGTAAAGCCATTACTCACTATTTTTATTTTTTAGCGTTATTAGCGTTTCGAAATGGAGAGGAACACACACTTTGGTTACTAAATAGCACAATAATTTACTCAAGGATGAGTTTTACGAAAACACAAACTGATTTTCCGTACTTCACGTAAGTCACAAAAATTATGTTAAGACATTTCTTGTGAAACATGATATGCTCCAACATTCGAAGTGTCCCTACGTAAGAGAACGTTCTCAATTGCCTTCTCACGGGAGAGGTGGCTCAGGGCAACAACTGTTGTCACTGCAGTCCCTCTGACCGGGAGGTCCTAAGTTTCGAATCCCGACGGTGGCAGGATTTTCGTCCCTACCTTGTCAGCCATTTCGAGTTCAGCCTCGGCGGTGGCAGGATTTCTGACACTAACTAGGAAGCTAGGTCGAATTCAGTGACTGCATGGAGGAGAATTCTACCGGCCGGCTTCTCTGATCGGTAGTGTTCCGTGGTTTCTCCGATCAACACCAGGCGAATGCCGGAGCAGTACTCTACCAAACGGGCCACGGACCGCGCGCGATCTTTCCTACCTCTTCCTTGTCCTATCGTCTTACACACACTTGCACTAACACGCACTAGACTATCACACATGCCGGGAGACCCGTCAGGAGCTAAGAGCGTGTCCCAGCTGGGACGGTGCCCCGCTGGTGGGAATACCTGGTTGGGGAAAGCCCCGCTAGCCGACGGTTGGTCGGCGCCTGATCTCGCCATTCAGCTAGGGAAAGATCACCGCCACATCCCGAGAAAACATGCACTACACTTACGGGACTAATTGCCGTGTTAGTTGCCGTGCCAGGAATGACTCAATCAATCAATTAATTGCCTTCACTATTTCACCACGAGTCCAAATCAACATTCATAAATTCCGTACCTAACCTCAAAATGGCCCGGAGCAACGGACTGCAGTGACGAGCTCCTCAGGGCAAATCAGAATACGCCCTGGTTCCGTGCTATTGCGCGAATGGAACGTGTGCATCTCTGTACTGGTGCGCCCTAGCGGTCAAATGGAACATGAAAGCTGCCCTGAGCGCGCACTGAGTACGCATCAGTGCGGCGAATGGAAAACGCTATAAATTACATAATGCTGCATTAATATAAGTTCGAAACTTTCTAAACTTCGCCTTTTTTTTCAAAACTGTTCTACACAAGTATTGAAGCCAGATATTTTTTCATGCAACCAATCCTTAATGTTAGATATTTACATCTTTTTCGTTTCAGAGAATTAAAAGTATTAGTAGTTTGCGTGAACTGGTCAATCAAATTGTAACAATTTTCCAAATACCACTTCACCAAATAATATCAAGTTATTCTCAAAAAGAGCTTCACACTTCTTATTTTTAATATATACAAAAATATACGTTAATAACGAAAGTTTCATTTTCATTCAATTTAGCATTAAAAAATAGAACGTTTGCATTATTAGCCTCTTATGCTTCATTCATATGTTCATTACAGATGTGCTTTATGATTTAAAGCAATTACAGCATGTAAGTTCTAAACGATCTCTGATGAAGTTAGTCAAAAACCCCTCAAAATATTTTGAGAGAGCATTTCGAGAGAGCATTTTGAGAGAAAAACGTTTCCAGATGCCTATGGAACAAAGACTGTACCCTGACATGCATCTTTTCTCCCAAGCAAATCGATGGAAAAGGAAACAATATTCTTAAACGTGATACCGTTCCAGGTGCTGCGGTGATGTCAGCATTATTCATCGGGTCAAATTCTGTTCCTACGTCAGGCCATGAGGAACTTACTAAACATACTAAACACTCTGACACCTGATGAACATGAGCCGAATGTATTCTACAGTTCTCTGTCGGTCACTTTTAACGACAATATCCCCCGCATCTATGGCAGAAGTGGTAAAGACACGATGGGTCTGTCATGGCCGACTGTTGTCTTCCAGTGACATCCGACCTTCTCAAAATCGTTTATTCTACTCAACCACACGCGGACGTAGCAGACTGTGTTCACTACACGCAACAGAGATCCCGGCATGAATTTCACCTCCTGACACCTCTCAGCGTTGCAGCCTTCCGTGCCATGATCGCATGTAGTCTACTTCGTTTTAATTTTATTGACTCTCGTATAATAAGATGATCATATACCAAGCTTTACCCTTCAATAAAAAAACAAATCATCTCTTAAAACATATCTCCTCATTTACTTTATAAAACTGCCCTACAACGAATGCATACCCCATATGGGGCGGAGTTGTAAATTTGGAACAGAAAACTCTTCAAACATTTCAGAAAAAAACCTTCGCACTTCTGTAAGAGCACCGTGGTACGTTTAGAATTGCAATGAGAAATCGTTTTTTCTCTCTCCAATTGATCGTTTTATTAAATGTTGTATATTTGTTTATTAAATGTTGTGTATTGTTTATTAAGTGTATAAAATATAATTTTTAATAATATATCTTAGCGATTAGTATTTTCAAACTAGAAAAGAACTATGAGCATAACAAAAGGATACAATCCAGATTTCCAATAGATAAATTCAAATAACCGTAAAGAAAAAAAACATGATTTTTCTGTATTTACTTCATGTAGCATTTCTTATCTGGTAACAAGAAATGCCTTCATAACAATTGAACAAACGATTCAACATAATATATTCCCATATCCTCAATTCTAATAAATTTTAGGAATAATAATGGAGGACGCCAGGAGAACTACCCTCACTGTTATGAAATTCTAGTGCTACGTTTGCAGCAATGTTACAACTTCTCTGTGCTTTCTTGTAAAGCGTTTTGTCGTTGAATAAGAAAATACAAAGTAAAAAATCTTTCTAAGTCAATATTATGCCAACTGTTTCATTTCTAAAAAAATTACTTTTAGTTATTAATTTTTTCTTTTATTAAAAATGAGAAATAATTTTAGAACACATAAGTAAATGTAATAAGAACAGTTCTACGTTATTCAATATTAACAGAAAAATAAAATGTAACTATGCTAAGTTATATACAAGAATAATTAACTATAAAAGAATAAAATACGTCATGAACACTAATATTTATCATTTATTAAGGGCGAGTTTCATCAAACGTGAAAACTTTGTCTCTTGATTACTTGACGTTAACATAGGTGCTGGTAAACGTAATGTTATTTCTAAGTTGTTAATGATGGGTAACACTTCTTTCTCTGAGCTGGTCATTCGTTCCGCGAATTGGCCAATTCACCTGTTTCGTTTCACGCAGGTCATGAGGCTGAAAAATTAACTTCGTGAAATGCAATTATTTCGCTTCAAAGTTACGTAAGCCTATGTAATCCACGTTGAAATTAACTCGCGCTAAATGCAACCGTTCCGCCGGGATATAACACAATGTGCGGTGTAATGTTTTATTCGCGAAAATGTAAAGAAGCGAAATGAAAAAAGGCGATAGATTCATTGAAAATAGAGGTGTCTCTACATTACTCATTAGATTCCACTGTAACGCATTTTATTACTATAAATATTTTCGGAAGTCATTGGAATTTCACATTTTCTGGAATATACGTATTTACTGAAAGGTTGTTCAAAATATTATACATTACGTTAGCAAATAAATTTCATACCTTGTTTACCAGCAAATATTTTATTTGTAGTATTTGCTTCAAATGTGTAACAATAGTGTGGAAAAATTCAATAAAGTTAACTCGTAACGAGTAAGGTATAAACACTAGCATATAAATTAAAACATTGTTACTTTTTCGCATACTACATACGTATTATAGACAATGTTTTATAATATAGTATTACGATTATTTCATGAATATAGTATTATTTCATAGTAATTAGAACATATTGATCAGTAGTTCGCTTCTTTAAACCTTCTCACCTTGATTAAGCGGCCATATCGCTTAATGTCGACTGCTACAACGCCTACTGATAAGCAGGAAAAGAGATTCGTATATGAGTGTCCAGTTTGTGAGGGGTAATTTCGGCAGAAAATGAGAGAAGAGTGAAGATTGAAGTTTCACAGTTATTGTCATGCTACGAATATTGAGCGACTACTGTCACATGTCTGGAAAATATCAGGAAACATCATGGAGATGGAAAAGGAAATTAGTAAGTTTCTGGAATTCTTCTTAATATAATGGTTTTGTTCAATGCAACACGATGTTAATTGACTCTACTCAACACTTAAATATCTAATGAATTTCTTGAATTTCAGTCAGTATCGTATTTAGCCATTGTCCCTTAGTAATAATAATCTTCAAAAATAATTCGATATTATTGTAGGAACTTATATGAAAAACAAACATCACATACTAAGTCACTCCTGAGAGTTCGAAGAAATAAGTGAACAATAGACATTTGAAATTATTTTATTTTAGGTAGGTAATTATTCATTGTACAGAGTACTAGAGTAAATAACTTTACTTTTTCAAATTTTGAGATCAACGAGAATTGTAATAACTACGTTTTTCTTTCCTTATAAAACATTTGATTCGTACCTAATTATTACTTTGCTTTCATTTTAGTGCATCGTAGCTTTTAGGAAATATTGTGCATATGATCTAATGTGCTACTTGTTCACAACTGCTTAGGCTTCATTGGTACCTGATTTTCAGGAAAAACATCATTTGTATTTATTATTATTAACATTATGAACATGCCTACGTAAAGTGCTTAAATATTTACCGTTCGTCTCATCATCTGATAATAGGTAGGATACTGCTTTTCCAATTTGAGTTAAAATATATTTTACTATATTTCTAATTTTTAATTTTTCTACCGTGTCGGTTTTCGATGATCTCAGATTCAAAATTTTTCCATCTTCCTATTTCCACAAAAGTTAACAATATTTTAATTATTTAATTTAAAAATCTCAAACTTTCTTTTCTCCATCAAAAATTCTCTTTTTGTCCATTTAACATGGCCGCCATCGACAAAAGAAACTTCTCTTTTGTCCACCCATTAATTCGCATTATTCCATAGTTCCCGAGCCATCAGGAGTGTCCAATTTATGATAAACCATCAGGGGGAAGGGCCACATGAGAATGAACGATTAGCCTAACGCCAGGACCGAGGAGGAGAAGGAAGCATCATGCTACTCGCTTCAACCATTCCGTGCCACCACGACTCGCCCCATCTGGCTTCGTGTCACCCAACCCCGCTATGTCTTGCACTTCCACCGGCTCTCATCATCCAATCCACCCCACCCCATAGTGCTGTGCACCACCCCATTCCGCAACATTCCGCGTTGCGATGCACAGTCACGCAATGTCTCGCATCAGCTTGCACCTCCTCATTCCACCTCGACCCGCCTCGCCTCATCATTCTATCCTTCTCTCCGGCGCTACCACGCACTATCATTCACCTCCACGCACACCCCCTCACCACTCCGCACCTTCACGCACCATACGCAATCCCACGCACCCCTACGCACCTCGACCCCATGCACCTTGACGCACCGCCGGGCACCCTCACGTCTCGCAACGCACCCACACACCCACCCACGCACCGCTACGCACAGCCACTCTCAGCCAGCCACTACCTTGCCTCGCACCACGCAGTCCTACAATTGACCCACCTCACCACGAGCCACTCTGCTCCTTTTCGTCCCGCAACACCACGTACCGCTATGCTCCACTACGCTCCAACCCTCCCCGCCCCACGCCATACCCAGTGGCGCGCCGCAGCGTGGCATTCACGGATTTTCCATTGGCGTACCGCTCGCGGTAGCGGAGGTGGCGGCGGCGGCGGCGGCGGCGGCAACGCTGAATCCGCGTGCGGTTAGACGCATCGTGTGTTAATCTCTCATGCGATTGCGACAGGTCTTGTGGAAATTTCACTTGGCGCGAATGAATTCGGTTCCTTTGACCTGCGCTGTTAACGCGTCAGCTCATAGTTTACAGCGTGTGGACGCTCGCTGTTTATATGCAAGTAAACGTGAATGCTGAGCCTTGAATGCTAGAGCACGTTTGCAAGTGTTGTTGACGTAACAATCTATCTACTTTTCATTTGTCTCTTTCACTTTTATTATTATTATTATTATTATTATTATTATTATTATTATTATTACTATTATTATCATTATCCGATTTGGGCCATTTCTCTGCAAATGATTTCATTTCTCTGCAAAACATTCACCTATCTCACACCTTCAATGATGCGAGGGGATTAGGCTCGGCTCTTGTAAAGTTTTACTTCACTGGGCACTGCCAGGGTGAAATACAACCTGCTGTTGCAGTCTATTTCCTAGAAATTTTTTACAATATTGAATGCGGCTAAAATCGTCACCTCGGACGGAAAAAGCACATGCATTTTTTCCCGGTATAGGGCCATTTGGGATTCTGGACATGTTGCTTTCAAGTAGCAGTGCGTGATGCTTTTATTCATTTCCGTGGTCCGCTCCACGCGTTGCCTGGGTCTACCCGCGTTTGGTACAGGATTGCACCGCTAGAGCACTGCTGACAGGCTAGAGCTAAATCTGTTGCCGGGTCTATTACGATGTTCGCCGCCAACGAGCTGTGTGTCTGCATTAAGCTAAGCTCTACTTCCTGGTCCATCCGAGGCTCTGTTGTTTGCATATCTCTCTTTGTTGACATGGGTGATGCATTTTGTACCTTCTGCCAGGTAATGAAGGAAAGAGTTAAGCAAGGAACGAGAAACAGGAAGTATTGTTATTGTCGTTGTTTTTATCGCCCTTGTTGTTGTGTTGTTTTTGTTGTTTTTGGTGCAGTTGTGTTGCTGTCGTTTTTGTTGTTGTCGTTTTTGTTGTTGTCGTTTTTGTTGTTGTCGTTTTTGTTGTTGTCGTTTTTGTTGTTGTCGTTTTTGTTGTTGTCGTTTTTGTTGTTGTCGTTTTTGTTGTTGTCGTTTTTGTTGTTGTCGTTTTTGTTGTTGTCGTTTTTGTTGTTGTCGTTTTTGTTGTTGTCGTTTTTGTTGTTGTCGTTTTTGTTGTTGTCGTTTTTGTTGTTGTCGTTGTTGTCGTTGTTGTTGTCGTCGTCGTTGTTGTCGTTGTTTTTGTTGTTGTTGTCGATGTTGTTGCCCCCTCAGGTGTCTCATGGACAGCCACGCACACATTTGATTCTCGCGTTTTTCGGATTTCTTACAAATCGACTAATTTTATCTAGCAAAGATGACGTACGTCACATAAATCCTCATGGTGTAATTCGAGTAATATGGTTTCTGTCATTGCACCCTGTAGTTTTCTTTGCATATCCATTGGTGAGACGATAGACACTGGCCATAAACACTGTTGGAAACGCGCGCACGAGCCTCTTCGGCAGACGTCGCGCGCGGAAGAGTCTCTCACGTCTGTCACGTCTGCTGGAGTAGACGGAGACAGGAAGCGACGCAATCGGAAGCGGCCCGGCGCGGCAGGCGCCACAAACGACAGCGGCTCGCGCAGAACGGGACGAGACAGGAAACGGCGTGAACTGTTGAGAAAATTGCGCTGTAGAACCAGCGTGTTGTTTCTGTGTGAAAATTTGGGTATGAAATGGAGAAGGGTGAGGCGTGAGTAGATAAATGAAGTATGTTAACTAGGTATGAAATCACTATTTGATGGATCTATTGTTCGAACTATTTCTTCTCACATATTGCTAATAACCCCCCTATTCATTATCTATTGTGACTTGACTGCCAAATTGGTTCATTTCTAAAATACTTATTATATTTGTAGTGGCGTATCCATCGCTATTGACAGGAACCTTCCTTGGGTCGGAATAAGACTTCAGTATTCGCGCGCGCAAAATAAGTGCGCATAGCGACAGCTTTGTGTGATTTTCTTCCTAGCGCGCCGTGTCACGTGTCGGATCTGTTTTTTCCCTTGCTGTTCGAGGAGCTATTTGGAAAGGTGGATCAAAGCATCACCTGATGTTTCTAGCCTCTGGCTGGGAGATCTTACAGTTAGAGTCCCGATGGCGGCGGGATTTTCGAAACTTGCTAGATAGCTAAGACTATTTCAGCCGTTGTCTGTAAGAGAAGTCTAGCAGACGACTACTCTGATGGTTATTTTCCGTAGTTTCTTCGATCGATACCAGGGGAATACCGGAGTAGTACCCTAACAAACTGGCAACGATCCGCAATTTTTCCTTCCTCTTCCTTGTCTGATCGTCTTATATTTCACACACACACTTACATGCACTACACTACCTTACATGCTGGGAATCCAGCCGGGAACGTGTAGATTTTTCCTCGTTTAGGTCGGAGCAGGAGTTCACCATCCATCGGGGGAAGATCACTGCCACCTTCCATGAATAAACATGTACTACACTTTCGGGACTAATGGCATGTGGACGCGCCCGGAAACCCGAAAGAATCATTTATGTACGATGAGTCAAGCTGTGATCACCTTTACACGCGGGACAGTAGTTTTAGATGTAATAACGCATATTTGGAAAGTAAGCACAAATTATACGTTTTAAAGTTAATAAAGAAAATGTTCATTTGGTAACAAGAATCATTAAATTTAGTACCTATAGATTGTAAAATAGTTGAGAATATCGAATACTTTTCAGTTTGATTTTAAGAATGTTCGGAATCTAGAGCAGTGGTACCAAACGTTACATAGGAAGGAACGCCATTAGACGCAACCCGCCCAACATTGTGTCACCGAGTTAGATTCGTTTATAAAACGGTACTTCCACGCAAAGAATAACACATTTGCGTTGCAGATTTCTTGTTTTCTCAAAGATATTTTACTTAATTATTAGGGAAGCTCTATGGATAAAAGTAAGAAAATAAGGCCACTCACGTAAAATTGTAAATGCAGAGACGAATTTACGTCTAGGCAGTAGAGATCACTAATTTTAAAGGAACGGCTAAATTTTCGCCCAATTTTCTATTAAAAAATATATGAAACCTTAAGATTATAGTTGTAAATAATTTTAATTTGAAATACTTTTCCATCATCATAACTAAGAACGTCGTAGGCAATGTTGTCGTGATTATAGGCGAGCACTTTATGATTGGTATTTTTGGTATTTAGCTAAGAAAACTTGTATTATTGATTATAAGTTTCTTTAAATTAATTACTGATTATAAGATTTCAAAAATATTGATTTTAATTTTATTTCTCCAGATTAATTTTGAGAAGAGTTCGCCATGAATGTCTCAACAAGTGGCATAGAATCCACTGCATTTTGATAAATCTTTTCTTGATTTACCGACAATAGTCATAGCGCTTTACTCTAGGAAACTTCATGAATGTAGATCAATTGATATACAATTATTTAAATTATCAACTGTTTTTGTTACTGAACATTCATTCGGACAAAGTTGCCCTGATTAAGAGGTGATGAAACGAAAAAGGAGGGGTTTAAAATAATTTTATTTTGGTTGATACACTTATTAATTTTCTTAATGAAAAGTTAAAGAGATCAACAAGGAAAGTAGAAGTAAACGAATTTGCAAGTATTAAACAACATTTCTTAAATGCTGGTCGTGTTTGGGGCGGCCTCGTTATTTATCTCGTTTATATGAAATAATGATGATTACAATATATTCATAGATAATTCGTGTCGCCTTGGGTGACCGAGACGGAGAACCTTGCAGTTTCGATTCGAAGGGTCGCAGTTTACAATCATGGGCATGAATGAACGTTTGATTACGTAGTAGCATGACGGGGCTCTCAGGCACTAAATGATGCAACGACATAATATAAGAATACATATACACTTCGTAATTCATTGGATTATCTTATATGAAGAAAAATTGTAGTGCTACTAGAAGAAGATTGGACATTACAATTCACGGATTGCAAAACCACGAGAGAATTACTGCAGCTATGTAAAATTCAAAAAGATATTACATTACGTCCGTCATAACTAATTGGCATTACTCATTCAAAAAACCGATCTCAACAGAAGTTTTGTCGCAGAACTACTTTTCTTTCTAGATCTTTTATTTAACTTAATTGGAAAACAATACATACCACATGAAAGTTCGCGATTATATTAGACTACTTATTACTCTTTTATTCCTCTCCTAAGCGATAAAGTGTACTTCTCTTAAACTTAAACAGCGTGCGTATTTTTACTCTTTTCCAAGTTATAAACATCAACGTTTATTATCGTTGTGAAGTCTATGCTACATTTTCTAAAACTTTTGAAAATGTTAAAGTTTCGGATTCGGTGTATTTTTTCATCATTTAAGTGTTTAGTTAAACAGTTTCCGCAGTTTTTAATCGAGAAAACTTTGCGTCTCACCTCATTCGATAAATGAAATAAAAAATAAATGTCTCCAGCCCAGCAGACTGCGGTTGAGGCAAAAAGAGAAGCAGGGGGTGGGGAAATGTGAGAAGTTGGAAGAATGAACGGCAAGGGATAATGCAGCGAGAAGAAGCAGGAGCCAAGAAAGGCTGGTCACGGACGAGACGAAGGAAAAGGGACAGAAAGACAAGGTTCAAAAAGGGAGGGTCGTGGTGGGGAGGGACGAGGCGGGGAGTTCGAAACAGGAAGAATATAAGAGGGGAGGGTGCAGGAGGGGAGGGTGCAGGAGGGGAGGGTGCAGGAGGGGAGGGTGCAGGAGGGGAGGGTGCAGGAGGGGAGGGTGCAGGAGGGGAGGGTGCAGGAGGGGAGGGTGCAGGAGGGGAGGGTGCAGGAGGGGAGGGTGCAGGAGGGGAGGGTGCAGGAGGGGAGGGTGCAGGAGGGGAGGGTGCAGGAGGGGAGGGTGCAGGAGGGGAGGGTGCAGGAGGGGAGGGTGCAGGAGGGGAGGGTGCAGGAGGGGAGGGTGCAGGAGGGGAGGGTGCAGGAGGGGAGGGTGCAGGAGGGGAGGGTGCAGGAGGGGAGGGTGCAGGAGGGGAAGGGTGGGCCGAGGAGGAAAGGGTCAGGGAGGTCCAGGAGAGGGGGAGGGGAAGTATGGGCCCGGAATGGGAAACTATAACTGAGTAAGTTGGAGGCCAGCAGGGCAGGGGAAGTCGAGGTCGGGCAGTACACGGTCAGGGGCGACAGGACGGGGTAAGCCAGTGTCGGCGCGGCGGGGCACGGGGGTGAGGCGGGGCAGCGAGGGAGGGCGCGGGGCGGGGCGCGTGCGGGTCAGCGGCTGCGGCGGCGGCCGCAGCGATGTTTATGGAGAGCCATTAGCGCGGAAAGCAGAGGTCGGGGCGGGCGCATATCGACTGGAGGCGGCGCGGCGGCGGCGGGCGAAGTCCGTGCGTGGGCTGAATATGCATGGCCGCCTCGGGGCCCGCAACTGAAACGCGGGGGCGGGGCTGCGGTGAGAAAGGGAGCCTCATCTGCATGGGCGCGGGGGGGGGGCGGGGGGGGCGCTAAGCAAGCACTGGCCCTTGGCGCCGGCGAAAACGCCATAAGGCCGCCGAGGAACGCGGCAGGTGCGCGCGCGCGGCGCCGTCTCGTCTCTAACTCGCCGCTAAACGCTGCTTTATGGCCGCGCCTAACGAGCGGCTGCCGTTGGGCTGGCGGAGATGATGCAGTCACCCGTGCAGACGATTGTTTGGGGGCACGAGTCATAATTAGAGAAAACCTCTTAAAATTGATATTCTCTTAGAAAGATCGAAAGTAAATGAAGGAAATCTGTAAAATGTTATTCTATTTTTATTGAATTAAAAATGTACTTAAAATTAAAATTAATATTTAATTCATTTAAAATATTGAAACTTTTGTAAATTACAATTTGTTGTAGTTTTTAATATGATCAGGTGTTTTAAATTAAAAATTGAAGTGTTTTTTTTAAATAGTGCACTTTTGACGGAATTGAAAAAAAAATTATCAAATTTTGGTTCGTGTAAATAATTTGTAAATGACTTTTATTTAGTGTTTAACTCTTAAGAATAAACTTAATATTAAAGATCACGTTTACTAGAATACTAGCAATCTTGGATATTTCTTCTGAACTTCTGAAGTTCTTCTTGTTTCTACCCACTGTTTGAGTAATAAGCCATTCCTTTAAATGAAACGACAAAATATAAATGCGATTAATAATATATGAATATTCATGAAGTTAACTGCCCAACTTTTAATTTCGTAGGTATGCCTAATAAATCTTGTCTGTGGTTATTTCCATGCCTTTCATGAATTTACTCTTTCTTTTTTTTTACTTCTTTAATGTCGAATGCTATTACTTACCTTTGAATGCGAAATTTTAAATTTGCGTGCAACTAAATAATGTGCTGAGGTTGCATTAATATACAGCCTCAACAACGACTTCCCGTTTACAAAACGGTACTTTAATATCTAGCTAATATGTGGAAAAATATTCGACATTGGTTCGCATGGGTTTATTCCGACAAGGTAGTACGGCACACACATGTATCTTCGCCAAGGTCGTTTTATAGTAACGTGTACGGTAATAAGCAGACCGCAACGTATTCACCAACTGGATCTTAGATTTGCTTTTCTTTGATCTTAGAGGAAGCATGAAAGAGAGTTCATGAGAATTAATTTAAACTGGATGGATGAACACGTGTATACGTGAACTGTGATGTTTAATCTCAAAGTTCTCCACACATCAGGAACGTCGCTGCAAACATTTAATTTGTACCAGTAATAACGTTGCCATGAAATATAACGGTAATACAACGGTAATATAACGGAAATACAACGGTTTCCTTGCGTTGGTCATGGAATTTGCTCCCTATCTTGCAAATGTTAGTCACGGTTACATTTTGATGACCGCGGTCTACAAAGAAATATTTCGACGTTATCTAATCCGATTGATAGTTATATTCGCCAGTAAGGCAAAATATCACGAACTTATGTCCTATAATTAGAAATTCTCACTGATTGGATAGAAAGAATCCAGAAACGTCTACTGCGTGAATCATATGAAAGAATTATTCAAGGTATTGGTTTTAATTACTTGGAAATTATGTCTGAAATCTCCACACATACTCCCTCTCTAATGAATATATTCAGTAATGAATTTCAGAAAGAATCTGGGAATCGCCACTAAAATAGTTATTAACGTCAGTAGACCAATGTAGAGGAAATAGTAGACTTGATTGAAGTTTGTAAAGCGATGCTTTTGACAACTTTTTAAATAGAAAAATCCGTTATTTGTAATATAGGTAATCTGACGTTCCTTATTTACCGTAGTAACTTCTGATAAGAAAATGTTATATAATAAATAAATTTCTTTAACTGCCCTAACTGATGCACTATTTTAGCTACAACTCAATCGTTTCGATACTTCTTAACGCTTGGAGGATTGTTAATAGTTATTTATATACAAAGGGCCTTAGAAGGGTTCTAATGATCGAGCAGCGACAGATAGCCTGAGAGACTTTGGCCTGAGAGCTTTTAGTCTTCTGAGGTAATTTGAACCAGTTAACGCACGTAATACATACATGATTTTATTGTTTTTCTAATTTTAATTACTCGTATTTACGTATAAACTAGTAATTAACTAATTGTTACCTTAACTCGATTTGTTATTTCATATTTTACTCCCATAATTCTCTCTCATAATTCCCTTCCATAATTCCCCTTCATAATTCCTTCTCATAATTCCCTCCGTAAGAGACAATGTAACAACATTCAACTGTTTCATATTTCCCTCGTCACCATGATCCTCTCGGTCCAAGTTATACAGTGAATAT
This sequence comes from Gryllus longicercus, assembly GCA_038098605.1. Taxonomy (NCBI): domain Eukaryota; kingdom Metazoa; phylum Arthropoda; class Insecta; order Orthoptera; family Gryllidae; genus Gryllus; species Gryllus longicercus. The sequence continues at coordinate 1,191,011 of JAZDUA010000461.1, forward strand.
CGAACTCCGTATCAAAAGTTATAAGAAGTAATAACATATCAGTAAAAAGTAATATCCTTAATGGACGCCGATCGTTATTAGGGGCTTTTCGTTTCATCAGCTGTATGAAGTCGATGTAACTGTATTAGAAACATTAGAAAAAAGCCCCTGTTAGCAACATTTTATTTTTGATTTGACGTCCATTTCAACAGTCCTCAAGAATTATTCTTCGAAAAATTCTACATCCCTCTACAGTCAGTCATCTTGAGTCTAATACCACTGGGTTACAAGGCCAATAGAGCGTCGAGTGCCAGAGAGTAGAAGTTCATTTCTTATGTGACCAGGATGTTAAAGCGCTTCAAAATGTAGAAAACGTTTCTTCATTTCTTAAAAAAAAATTGTGTAGACAAACTGACATAAAATTGCAAAATAAAAATAACTTATTTGGGACGAGAAGATTTAAAAAGTCTAGAATAATTGTCACAGTGTACTCTAATCTTTTTTGGAGTACTAGAAGTACGAGCATAGGTAATTAGTTGTAATTTTTCTTCTAACTAGATTTGGAAAGAGTTGTTCTTAAATAATTCTACAAAAAAAACTTTCTTGACGTACGCACTGCTATTTTCAATTTAATATATATTGTTTTACCTACATCCCCCAAAATCTGAGTCAAAAATATTTAAGCTCAATTAACATGTTAAGCGACTTATTCTGTAGATTCTTCCTCTACGCCAATGTACGACACATTCGAAATGTCGATTGTGTTGATCGATTGGCACGCGCAGCAAATCGAGCGGCAAAAACCTGAATTTCTCGCACCGGAGCCTTTTGCCAGGATCAGTGCTGCTAATTTGTTTCGAAATTGGCTAAACAGGCCTTTTTTGGGAACATCGATGCGGGACTTTCTAATTTTGTTTCCGTTGAATGCAAAGTCGTGAGGGGCTGAAGAGTGGGAGGAATGGTAATCAGTTCGAAGGCGCTTCTTTCTAGGTCGTGAGAGAGGGCCTCTGGCAGGAAAATACTTCTCGTGGAGAATTCTCTGTCATCTCTTACTTCTCTCTTCTTTCTTCGTAAGTCTTCCCTTCATCCTCCACAGTTTTTCTGTTTTTTCTGTTTCTCTACCTATCTTCTCAGTTTTTCTGTTTTTCTTTCCTGTCGTGATCTTCCCGTATCGATCTTTCTCTTGGTATCGCTTTGTCATTTCCCATACATGACTTCCAGTTTTTAGATTTTGAGTCTCAAAGCCGTTTTATTTCACAATGGGATTGTTTGATCATCTATAACTCTAGAATATGCAGTAGATTGAGACATATCAAGAAGCTTATATTTTTTGTATTTCAGTCGATTGATTTGACAAATATGTAATTATTTAAAGATAAGATGCCTTCACTTTTTGAACTTCAATAAGTATACATTAAGTACAATTTCTTCCTTTGCTATGGGACAGCCGAGATAAAATTTCGAATTCAAGAGGGACTGGTTTTTTCGAAAGAATTTGAATGCGTGAGGAAAATTAGGGCAATGTTGAGCAGCGGACCATGAAGTTAATTATTTATTTTTCTTTCCTCTTCACACAGCTGATTAGAACTTTTGATGGCTAAAAAATATTAATTATGGCTAAAAAGTATTAATTAAAAATAAGAATTAAGTATGGCTAAAAAGGCGATTTATTCTTAGGACCTTTGAACGCGCCTCCCAACGCCTCTCGCAATGGCCTGCCTGACGCCCCGCTCCCCTCCGCCTACACCTCATCCTATCTTGTTCTGCTTCGTTCAACCTCGCCCCAATCAGGTCTCTGCTCAACTGCTGCTCTGCAATTCGTAACACATTAGTGTACAGCGGGTTGCATTCATATTTAAAACCTATCCCTTTTTATTTTTTGAGTAACCATTAATTTGAGAGTGCCTGTTTTTTCGGTTAGTTAAAAGCATTATCGCAACATTTGGTTTAAATTGATCACGCGAGATGTTTTGCAGCAGTAATGAATCACACATCGAGTTTTGTCTGTTAAAATATACTTCGACTAGATACCATTTTCCGTTCACACTCCTAACCCTTATGACATTCCTATTTTAATCTTCGAACTTCTCATAATTTTGTAAAATATATTGTGCAAACGATAACGTGCGATTTTGCTTCTTGAAACAACGTTGACGTTTCAATAGCACTTCCATTTGGATTTTATTGTACCGTTAATTACAAAAATTCAATAACTTCACGACGTCTTTAACTTGAAAATGAACCAGTTCAACAGAATGTCGTTTGTTCGCAGTATGAACGACGACAGATGCCAACTGTCGCCAGCAATCAGCTGTGTTCTTTAAAGGCATTCGTGGATTAACTTTCGCGAGGTGGAGTTCCGCAGGGCTCTGATCGCGGGCGGCGCCGCGCGGGGCGCGAGGCAACTGCGCGAGGCAACTGCGCGAGGCAACTGCGCGAGGCAACTGCGCGAGGCAACTGCGCGCGAGGCAACTGCGCGCGAGGCAACTGCGCGCGAGGCAACTGCGCGCGAGGCAACTGCGCGCGAGGCAACTGCGCGCGAGGCAACTGCGCGCGAGGCAACTGCGCGCGAGGCAACTGCGCGCGAGGCAACTGCGCGCGAGGCAACTGCGCGCGAGGCAACTGCGCGCGAGGCAACTGCGCGCGAGGCAACTGCGCGCGAGGCAACTGCGCGCGAGGCAACTGCGCGCGAGGCAACTGCGCGCGAGGCAACTGCGCGCGAGGCAACTGCGCGCGAGGCAACTGCGCGCGAGGCAACTGCGCGCGAGGCAACTGCGCGCGAGGCAACTGCGCGCGAGGCAACTGCGCGCGAGGCAACTGCGCGCGAGGCAACTGCGCGCGAGGCAACTGCGCGCGAGGCAACTGCGCGCGAGGCAACTGCGCGCGAGGCAACTGCGCGCGAGGCAACTGCGCGCGAGGCAACTGCGCGCGAGGCAACTGCGCGCGAGGCAACTGCGCGCGAGGCAACTGCGCGCGAGGCAACTGCGCGCGAGGCAACTGCGCGCGAGGCAACTGCGCGCGAGGCAACTGCGCGCGAGGCGTCTGCGCGGGCGGGCGCAGGTGCGCGCGGCGCTATCAATATCCGCAACGACTTGCTCCGCCGGCGAAATTTCATTTACTCCGCGCGAGGAATTTACGGCGGCGCCGCCCGCGGGGAAGGCGGTGCGATGAGGGCGGGGAGGAGGATGGAGGGGAGGTGAAGAGGGTGGCGACGTGGGGACGGACGTGACGGTGGGAGGCGACGTTGGCTCCACAGAAAGACACGTCGGAGGAAGTTGGGTAGCGACGGCTGAATGGATGTGGCGAGTGATGGTGAGGGTGGCGGTTCCGTTCGGGGGACACAGCCAGTGAAAACGCAAGAGCTTTAGGACAACATTGCGAAAGCTGTGTCGGTGTGAGGAGCGAAGACAAATGTGAAATGTACGTATGTGGGGGGGGAGGAAGTGGGAAAAGGGGGAGTTGTGTTTAATGTTGCGGGCAGGACTCTGTGAGTGCCGTGGGTGTCATCGAAGGTGTGGGAGACGGGCTGCCTCAAGGGGTGGGGAGGTGGAGGTAGAGGGATGACGCGCTGGAATGGGGGCGTGGCCAGGAGGGAATGTTGAAACGCGTAGGGGATGGGTTGGGCGGATCCCGCAGGGGCAGCAGGGTATGTGGCGAAGTGTTGGAAGCGGGGAATGGGGAGCGGGCGAGGACGGGGAAGGTGTGGTGGGGAAGGGGGGGGAGGTGGACCAGGGTGTTTCGAGCGGGAGGATGATGTGGGGTGCGGAACGCGGTACTCGGCGGGGGAGGTGGCAGAGGCGGAGTTGGTGACTGCGTTCGGGGTGTTGTGGTGAAGTGTTGGAAGCGGGGAATGGGGAGCGGGCGAGGACGGGGAAGGTGTGGTGGGGAAGGGGGGAGAGGTGGACCAGGGTGTTTCGAGCGGGAGGATGATGGGTGCGGAACGGGGTACTCGGCGGGGGAGGTGGCAGAGGCGGAGGTGGTGACTGCGTTCGGGGTCAGAAGTAATGTGGCCGCCGGCGGGGGGCGGCTGCGTGCTGTGGCGGCATGCGGGGGGGGGGGGGAAGTGGGCGTTGCCGGCGCGAGGTACGATGACAGCGAGTGCCTTCCGCGCGTTAGTCCTTCACATCGCGCCGACGAATGGACTGCAGTTTGCTTCCTCCCTAATTACTAGCAGTTCGTTAATGAGTTACCGGCCGCACCGCCTGAATTGGTTTCGTGCATGTTTGCTATTTGGAGGACGTAGCGAGAAAGCCTGACAGGTTCTTTTTCTTCTTGTCAAGAATTTCTCGTATTCTTCTCTTCGCTTCACTGAATAACCTAATCCCATTCCTTTCGTAAAAATCATATTGGAGTGCAAGACATCGGAAATACTAATGAATATTAATGTAGAATGTCAGTTGTACCTACCATCTTATTGATTGTGTAACGCTTTCCAGCAGGATATTTTCTTGTTAAAAAATACGACTCCCTTCCGTAATCGGCGAGCAGACAAATGATTCTGAACGTTAAAATTATGCTCAAAAATTTGTTTTACCTCTCATTTATCATTTTATAAAATATTCGTTAGCTTAATGATTCTAGAAGAAATCGGTGACCACCGGTGACGTTACACAAATGAATTAACAGTTGCATACGAGAGAACAGAAGGTCCACAACGAACTGTCACGAAATTTGTTTGCTCTATCTTTGTTTATGTTAGGATCTACTGTTTAATCGTGTAGTTTTTCATTATTTAAACCTTTCCCGAAGTTATAATTTCGCCTTTCAACACTTATGGGATGTTTAGAAAAACAAGCGACCCAGTCGCTTGAGGGCTCTTACAGTCAGTTCTGCCGAAATGCATTTAGCCGTCTAATTTTAATATCTGTCGATGTACATAATAGCTGTGCAGTTATATCAATATAGTGAATGCTGAGGGAGTTCTTAAAAAAATAACTTGGCTGTGTCCCGCGAAAAGACTGACAGAAACAGAAAATGTTCAAAATAAATATAAACCTTCCTTAACTCAAAAATTGGAAATTTTGTATCACAAATTTACACTAAGTTGTGGTACTGTATTGATAAATGCATGCATGCATGTTTCTTAAATATATAAACATTTCTTTCAAATAAATGATAATATATTCTTTGATCCACCAATGCTCCCCACCCCTCCCTCTTGATATTTTCCGAGTATCAGAAACCAATTGGTGTTCGATCGTTAATAGGAAGAAATATCCTTGTCATCAGAGGAGAATATTGAATCTAACACGTGTTGAAACATTAATAAATCAGAATTTGATAATGTGATTTTGTCGTTTCTCATCCACTGTTTGTTTCTCAGGTTTTCGACATGAACATTCGACGCTCCGCACTGTTCGGAAGGAGACAAGTGTAGAATACCGTCAAAAGCAACGAGGAACTGCTAGACGTCGAATTATACGAATTGATTCAAAATGAAAAGTAATAGAAGGCTTCAGTTGCAGGTAAGTTGCAACAAATACTCCAGTAGATCTATTGTGTATATATTAGTATACAGTATATCTCATTGTGAATTAATGTGTTTCAAAATTGATATTGGCGAAAATGGTTAGAGAAATGTTTCAAAAGACTCAGAGGATGATCAGAAATATCCTATGATATGGCAATTGCGGAAGCCAAGCAGAAATGAAACTGCATGAAGTGAAAGAAAAACTTGCATTATAAATTACTTATAACAATAGTAGACATCTTTGTAACATTTAAAAGTCTAAATGAATATAAATACATGTAACTTAAAAATCTTATAGTAACCAATTTGGTATTGCATTTCGCGAATGCGTTAAGCATATCAATTACTTCAAAAATCTGAAATAAATATATTTTATTCACTCATTTTCAAACAACGTATTTAATCAAACTATTTTTTATTTCATAATTTATAAAGTTACTCCGCCATTGAGTTATTATAATTACAAGTCCGATTTAAATTAAATACCTAAAGGGATGTCTACAATATTGATAAATACACTGTTAATAAATACTGGATCGTTGCATGAATATTTTCCTAAATCAGGAATTAGTCATGATTTACAGTTGAATGTAATGCAAATTACCGTGTATATTTGCGGATAAATGACACTTCAATATTTATTGGCATGGTAATGAATTATTAGCCCAAACGATGAAGTGGCAGGGAGAAAATGGTGTCAAACCGCGTGCTTTCAAAAATGTTTATGAATGAGCGAATTTTAAATTACGAGTCCAGTGATATGTAAAATTGTACATCAAAAATTCAAGCGTGTTGAATGTCATAATTTAGTCTGCGTGATATTTTTCACTTTCAGTTGCACTCCCAAACCAAAATTTTAGTTTGCATGCAATATTACCGTATTACTGTCATTCGCAAGATAGAGTTATACTCATCACATTTCCCAATAAAACATCATATTAGGTAAAATATATATCAGTATATATATATGTATATATCAGAAATTGAAAAATGATATTTTCGTAATAACTTTCATAAGTAATTATTGGTAACGTTTAAATATACTTGTACTGATTTCTTCAACCTGCTTACGGTAGGTCGTTACAATTGCCAATTTTTATCATTTATTGCATTTTTTTATGAATTGCACACGCATTCTTCTCATGTAAAGGTACTTCTGGAAGAAAATTTAAATCTCATGAGTCTGTTGGACTAATATATTTCATAATATTTTTAGTTCTTTTGAATTTAAATTGTATTTAGAAGTACATTTTACGATTAATAAAATTATTCCCGTATTGTTATTTGATACCGTCGCTGACCACATAAAACAATAATGAAAGATTTACGTTAATTATTTCATTTAACACTTTTTCTGCATGCATTTTATACAAATATTTGATTTTCCTATATTATTTGGCATCATTATATTTACGTTTTATGATTCAATAAGAAGTAAATATTAATTAATGAAGTTTTATAGAGGGCTTTACTCTTTCATGAATACTTAAGTAGTGGTCTTTAAAATTCGTTTCGTCAATGAACTCTCCGTATAAAATATTAATAGAGTCTTATGAATTAAAACGAACTAAACGGTCATTACCATATTTAATGACAGATGCACACTTTTCCTCCTTCATATCCTTCCTTCCATGCCGAATTGAATTCGATCTTAGAATGGAATATAAATGCCATTCTGAAATACTGGAGCAAAGATTGAAGGAACATTTGGGCATCTGGGTAGAGAGGGATTAGAGTTTCATATTGCTGAAATGTCAAAACTTAATCTCATAATTCAGTATATTAATTCACTATACTCCAAAGTCCATACCAATATTACCGGCCTTTAGTAACTCGCGATTGCCAAAAGCTCTTATTTCCGAAGTCAATAACAGAAGTCTTGGAGAGTTATTTCAGATATTTCCATTTCATTTTTATTTGTGTTGTTTTCTTTTGACGACTCTTTAACGAAAGGTAAATACACCTAAAACTTTAAAAGAAATTGGACATGAATGTAACGGGATGGAATTTATCATGTTTAAAACCGTGTTCAAGAGAATTTCAGAAGAGCAGAATACATTAGGTTAGTAAAATTTACTTTCAATTAGCCGTCCTACTGAGTGTATACATTAATTTCCTTTCTAATTAAAATTTGAGGAACAATTGACTCATGACATGAGCCAATTAACCAACTTTCAAAATGTATGTGTTTGGCATTTTGGGTCGATTGTCCGTCTTTGCCGGCGAGCTAACGATGTCTCCCATGTCTGAACCTAGTTTAATTCCCACGCTTGGTAGGTAAGAGAAACATGTGGCGAACATGACATTTTCCCGTTACCGTATCTAGCAAACTTCGCCTGCTGGAGCTCTTCTTCGTCACACAGCTACAGAAACTAAAACCATTTTAAAGGAAAGCTACAACTCTATTTTTGCCTCGACCGTTTAACTTCGAAAATTAGGTCATAGATTAGATATTGGATAGTTTTTCTACCGTACTAGTTACTTTCATGTACGTATTTTCACGTTTTTTTAGAAAATAACGGGAAAAGCACCGGAAGTAATTTTCGTCGGGACTGTGACGTAAGCACTGCTCTGCGATACGCAGCTCTCCTTTCATCCAGTGAAACCTTTGAGCTTTTTACCCTGGCAAAGAAATCCGCGCGTTTCGTGAGGGCGACGTGTCGGGTTTCTCCTTTGCAGAGGTCCACCTTCACTCGCGAAATATGCACCGCGGACTCGCAGCGCCGGCGACGACGGCTGTTTGTCTCCCCCCTTCACTCCCCTTCCCCCTCCCCCCTCAGTCCACTCCTCTCAGCCCCTCGTCTCCCTCGCGCTGGCGCCAGCGAGCGTCCGAATTCGACACCTTCTGCCTCTCGGGGCGTATGCAATATCGTCCACACGCCCACTCAATATCGTTCTTCGCCGTTCGGTTTTTTCCCTCCATTTCGTCTCTTGTTTGCGCGAAGGCGTTTGGTGACGTGGGGCACAACATTGTTAAAGATGAGATATTTCTTGTTGGCTTTCCGATCGATGAGTGTTTACCTTCTTATTTTTGTTAGCTTTATACCAGGGGCAGAATGTTTATCAGTTGCATATTGATATTCAAAATGATGAATTGAACGAGATATAGTAAATTTAATAATATTTGCGTTAATAAATAATCTACAGATTTCCCCCAATTTTTAATGTGGAAATGTATATACATTCAGATGAAACGAGGAAGTTATTGCTGAGGAAGTGAGGAAGAAACTGCCAAGATATTTTTAACTCTAAACAGAACGAATAATATGCAATCAACACATGGAGGATCGATATTTTAAAAAGAGTTCAAAAAATATTCTTCTTAAACTTTGCTAAAGATATGGATCAATGCATTGCAATGGAATATTGCATTAAATGACTTACTGTGATTGGTTCAATGGAGAAAAGTAATAATGAGAAAGCAGACGGAACAATGAATATCAAATTCACGTAATGAGGTAGGCCGAGGAAGTTGGATAAATGAGGGAGAAACGAGAAATTGACATGTAAGGTAAAACATAGAGAAAGCAAAGAACTCTGCTTATCAGGACTAAGGTGTTGGCCACCCTGAGCTAGCGCAACTCAACAGATTCGCCTTACGCCACGCCCCCTTTCAGAGCGAGGCGTCTGAGAGTTTCCGTGTGGAGCCTGTAGTTTAGCGGGGCAAAGCGAATCAGCTGTGGCAGGATATTGAGCCAACGGGGGGGGGGGGCGGAGAAGTTCAGCGGCGGGAGAGGCAGACGAGGGAAGGGAACGACGGCGTGGGCGGACGAGCTGACTAAGGTAGAGGAGAAGGGCGAGGCGGGAGAGTCGGTAGAGGCGGGGAAAGGGGTGGTAATGGTGGGAGCGATGGAGCCGGTGGCGGGCACTGCGGCAGAACAGCGGCGAGGGCTGTGGAATAGACGACTAGAGACGGTGTGGACGGTGGTGGTAGGGGCGAAAGACTGCTGACGGCGGTGACAGGGACGACGGCGGGGATAGTGACGGGGACGGCGGCGAAAACAGTGGCTGGGTGGACTGGTGACGTCGGCGGGGTTGGTGGCGCTGAGGAGGGACAACTGGTGACATCAGCGGGGACGAGGGTGAGGGGGGGTAGCAGGGACAAGTGGGGGACGGTGGCGAGTTGGGAAAGACTGCGCGGACGGCTGCGGGGGCAGTGGCGAGGGTGGTGGCAAGGACGACTGGGGACGGTGCCGAGGGTGGGTACCGAGGATGGCAGTCTTGACAACTGGTGACGGCGGGGACGGAGACAAGGGCTGTGGAAGTGATGACTGGTGACGTCGGCGGGGTGATGGCGGAGACGAGGCCGAGGTCGGCAGTAGGGATGGCGGGGGAGTGGCGTGGGCGCTAGCAGGGCCGACAGGGGAAGGTGACCAGCGCGGTGATAGAGACGACTGGTGACGTCGGGGGCGCTGTCAGGGACGACAGGTGACGCGGCGGAGACGAGGCGGGGGGTGGTAGCAGGGCCGACGGGGGTCGTCGGCGAGGCAGTGGCAGGGCGACGGGGGCCGACGGCGTGGGCGGTGAAGGGTGGATCGCTGATTGCGATGGAGGCGGCGGGCGCGGCGGGCGGGGGCGAGAGCCCCTGAGCCTCCGGGGGCGCGTGATTTACCGGCGTTGCGTTATTTATGGCGCGAGCCGGAAGGTGGCGTTATTGAAGGCCCAACACACTGGGCGAAAGGCCACGGGCCGCGCAAGGAGTCCTCCGCGCGGACGGCGCCCGAGGCGGGGAGGAAGGGGCGAGGGCGTCGGAGCAAAGCGGCGTTTTCATAGTTTCTGACGCGTGGCTCCCGGGCGCGCAGCCAAAGCCAGTCGGAGGGCGCGGAGGTGGAGCGGGGCGGACTGCGTATGGTGCGGGCGGGGACGGAGAGTGAGGGCGGAAGGCAGGGGTGAGGGCGAGCGCGGAGGAGAGTGCGGGGGTGGAGGGTGGATGGAGGGGACGGAATGTGGGAGTGGGGGTGGAGGGCGGAGGGTGGGAGCGAGGGTGGGGTGGTAGCAGGAGCGGGTGCGGGGGAAAGGGCGGAGTCGGGGGTGAGCTCGAGGGCGGAGTACGGGGGAGGAGGGTGGGGGAGGAGGCGGTGGCGAGCCCTGGGGGGGGCGGAGGGCCAGCGTGGGGGCGGGTTGAGCTCGGGGGTGGAGGGCGGAGGGCAGAGGAAGCAAGCGGCGGGGAAGAGCCCGCGGGCGGGGGTTGGGGAGCGGATGGTGAGGGCAGGGGCGGGGGTGACGTGGGTGGAGGGAGGTGGGCAGGAGAGCGGGTGGCGGCGAGCCCGCGGGCGGTGATGGTGTGTGGAGGGCGAGGGAAGGGGGGGTTGAGTTCGGGGTGGATGGCGGAGGGCAGGGGAGGGGCGGGGGCGAGCCCGTAGGCGGAGTGCGAGCGAGGGGGCGGGGGTTGGTGAGCGGAGGGTGAGCTTGAGTATGGAGGGCGGAGGGCAGGGGAATGGGGCGGGGACAAGCCTGCAGACGGGGGCGGTGGGCGGAGGGCGCGGGCGCGGGCGGGTTGAGCTCGTGGGTGGAGGGCGGAGGGGAGGGGCAGGGGCGAGCCCGTAGGCGGAGTGCGAGCGAGGGGCGGGGGTTGGTGAGCGGAGGGTGAGCTCGGGGTGGAGGGCGGATGGCAGGGGAGAGGAGGGGCGAGCCTGTAGACGGGGTGGTGGGCGGAGGGCGAGCGCGGGGGCGGGTCTGGGGCCAGGGTGCGGGTCCGTGAAAGTGTGTGGCTGGACGTAAAAGGTTTCTCGAGCGGAACGACCTCCTCAGAAAGGTTTTGAGTAAACAACCGCATGTGCTAGCAATCTCTGCCTCCCAAGGCTCCCTCCCTAAGCGTGCGGATATGAAGCTCAAATTTTGATAACCGCTGCTTTTCCCAAGTGTTTTGAAAAATTTCATGATCATCGTAAGGATGATCGTCTTATCTTTTTTCCAACCGCGTCATTAATATTGTGGCGATATTTTTGAAGTCAATTAGAATTTCGACTTTTGTAGTGCCCTGTAGGGATGCTTAAAAACTGATTAGTTTGGGCTCGATCGCTTCGTCTCTTCAAAACAATGAAGATTGATGGTAATCTTTATGTAATGAACTTCAAATAAATCTTCATGCACATTCTATGCACACGCAACGCTTTTCAGAGGTTCGTATCTCAGTGATATAAATATGATATTCGCTACATGGTCGTTCGGTGGAAAATATTTGGAAAGAAGTTTGTTTTATCTAAAAAAAATTCCATTACGAATATTTTTAAAACAGGAAGAGCGTTCATCTATGTTTTATTTATTTATTTCTGGCTTTTTTTCTTTAATCCTGGAGCCATTTCAAGTGCGTAACTAATGAGTGTGTGGTTCAGTTGCTTTACATAACATCAACCGTATCAGATGGATTAAAACCACTGAACCTTCACTATTCTTTACAATTTGCGAAAACCTTTCTGGTTATTCTGTAATCATAATGCTACTTTTCCACTAAATATAACACGTTAATAGAGTACTTTGAAGCTGTACACTTTACATACTTTAAAAAACTTATTTTTAAATTACCTTGTTAAATCGATAATATTTGTATTAGGATAATACTTCCCCCTTACATTCACACTATTAAGAGTGCAACATTTGCATGTTATCACAGAGTATAGGGCAAAACAAAGCATGTTATAAATTACAGGAATGTCATTCTCTAGAAGTGAGTGTCCAGACAACAGCAGTTCTTAGTAATAGGAGAGACTATTTTGTTATGAAGACATGGATTGTGTCTTGTGTCGACACATAACGAAATACACAATTTTTTGAACCAATAATTATTTGTCGTTGATCAATCATAATTGCCATTAAGAAAATAATTTCAGGCGAAAATACGTTATGTTTTGTATAAATCTACGAATATTCTGAAATATTATTGTACATTAGAGAAATAAATTAAAATATTACCAAAACAAATAAATAATAGAAAACACTGTAACCGAAGAGAACATATTGCACAACAAAAGTAGAAATATACATCAGAGATTAAAGGTCCTTGTTTAGGCGTTTACAGTTTTCTTTCTACTCTTCCTTCTAGGCCCGTGGGCCTAGAAAATAGTATCTTTTTGACTGCGGGTCAAAATCAGTGAAAATCTGTCCATTAATAAAACATCTGTGTTCTTGTCATTTTAAAACAGTCTTTTAGAGGACAAGGTAAATTATGTTGAGAACATAATTAAAAAGTTTTTTATATTTCAATCATAAAACAACAATTAAAAATTAAATTTATATAAAAACGAATATTATTGTAAAGTTTTAATGTAGTAATTTATGAACTTTATTAACAAAGGTTATCTTCATTACTCTAACTCACGCGGGTCAACAAATGGGTCAACTGGCGGCCAGCGAGTCGTAGGCTGACGACCCCCTGACGTAGGATCGCCCAAATGCAGCCCTCCTCTGTGCGCTGAAAGTGGGTTTCTGTCCCCGAAAGAGGAGCGCTGGCGTTTGCCGCCGTCGTGTCGTTTCGCCCCGAGCGCCCGCCAGCCTACCTCAGAGAAGTCACTGGCAGCGGTTTCCTCGTTTATACATTATAAATGTTTTGCCGAGAGCCTCCAGGCTACGAAAATATACGTAACTTCGTGCCTTTTTTTTTCTGAGCGAAAAGTCTGTTGGAATGCAAAACGTATTAGCGTGTGTATTATGGGTTATAAAAAATCCCAAGACCGTTCACAGTAAAATTAGTTGTCGGAATATTAGGTTTTTAACATTTGAGAAGAGAATGTACAGCATTACAGAATCATATTTAATTTCTTATTTTTTATTTTTTATTTAATATTTAATTTAATCATTTTAAGAGGTCAAATGCTTAAAAGTAATTTCAAACTACAAGGGTTTTATATTAATTTTCTTTTTTTTCATATTCATTATTTTCAAGTTCTCATCTGCACGATGCAAAATTTAAGAGATGTAACAAATTTAATAGAGTTCACATTTAATTAAAAACTAAAAATATTTCTAAAAGTAATATAATACAGTTCGGTTTTATGATGAAGTGAACAACAATTTCTCGTTTTGGGTTCTGCAGACACGGAAAACTCCCCGTTCTATACAACGGTAACCTCTACCATGCAATTAACGTAGTACGTATATGATCGCCCTGCCCGAAGAATAACATTTATCACCAATATCTAAAACCCAGCAACATCACATTTGAACGACGTATGAAATACACGAAGAATATAATAGGGATATAAATGCATTCAAAGTAGAAAGTTTCTCTATGCGTTTAAGCTATGGTTGTTGTACTTTATTTGCACAGGTCATAAGTGCAAACGAAAGGATAGATTCACCAGGGTGAGTAGTCGATTTATCTGGGTAGTACTCGAGTAATATTGGACTCAATGAGACAGAAGCGAGCACCCAACTCCATCAAGGAGGTTTTACCCGAGTGGGAGGTGTGAGGACTGATGAAGTTTTCGTTGATGCATTTCGCTTCCGAAGTTTCACTCGAAATGTTCGCTCATCGCGTTCACGCTCCCCTCAAACAAGCGCTCGCGGTGTGACAGTTGCTACTCAGCCGCGCGTTCGCCCCTCGCACCCCGCGCAGGCGCTCCACAGGGCGCTTATTCACGTCACGTGCGCGGGAGGGCGCCTTCGCTTTTCCGCCTGCCCCAACCCAATGCCCCGGCTTTCCTACACCCCAATACCCTGGACGCCCTGGACGCCATTTCGCCCGACTGCTAGCCTGCCCGTCCGCTTGCCTGCCCGTCCGCTTGCCTGCCCGTCCGCTTGCCTGCCCGTCCGCTTGCCTGCCCGTCCGCTTGCCTGCACGTCCGCTTGCCTGCACGTCCGATAGCCTGCCGTCTGGTAGCCTGCCGTCTGGTAGCCTGCCCGTCTGGTAGCCTGCCGTCTGGTAGCCTGCCCGTCTGGTAGCCTGCCCGTCTGGTAGCCTGCCCGTCTGGTAGCCTGCCCGTCTGGTAGCCTGCCCGTCTGGTAGCCTGCCCGTCTGGTAGCCTGTCCGTCTGGTAGCCTGTCCGTCTGGTAGCCTGCCCGTCTGGTAGCCTGCCCGTCTGGTAGCCTGCCCGTGTGGTAGCCTGCCCGTGTGGTAGCCTGCCCGTGTGGTAGCCTGCCCGTGTGGTAGCCTGCCCGTCTGGTAGCCTGCCCGTCTGGTAGCCTGCCCGTCTGGTAGCCTGCCCGTCTGGTAGCCTGCCCGTCTGGTAGCCTGCCCGTCTGGTAGCCTGCCCGTCTGGTAGCCTGCCCGTCTGGTAGCCTGCCCGTCTGGTAGCCTGCCCGTCTGGTAGCCTGCCCGTCCGAGAACCTGCCCGTTTGTTAGTTTGCACATCCGCTGGCTCTGCCCGTCCGCTAGTTCACCGCCAACCATCCGATCCAGTACCAACTCACTTGTTTGCTCAATCGTTCCCTCATGTACATGCTTGCCCGCCTGCCGCCTCACTCTCCCGCAGATACACCCTTTCCACTCGTTCGCTCAACCGCTCCCGCACGGGCCCGCTCACCCATCCGCTCACCCGTCCTCCTCACCCGTCCTCCTCACCCGTCCGCCTCACCCGTCCGCCTCACCCGTCCGCTCACCCGTCCGCCTCACCCGTCCGCCTCACCCGTCCGCTCACCCGTCCGCCTCACCCGTCCGCCTCACCCGTCCGCCTCACCCGTCCGCCTCACCCGTCCGCCTCACCCGTCCGCCTCACCCGTCCGCCTCACCCGTCCGCCTCACCCGTCCGCCTCACCCGTCCGCCTCACCCGTCCGCCTCACCCGTCCGTTGCTATCCCGCTCACCCTCTCGTCCCGCGCCGACATCCCCGCCCCGCCCACTCGCCCACAGCAAGCAGCCGCCCGGGGGCATGCGCCGCGCCGCTCCACGCCTCGCCGCTGCGGGGCGCCAGATAACGCGGCAATGAACGCCATCCATCTCCTGGAATGCGGAGAGGTCTTCCGCGCGCCAAACTTCGCAGCCGCCGCCGCCGCCGCTATCACGTCGCGAAGTCACGCTCCGTCACGCAACCGCCCCGTCCCACCCCCTCCGCCCCCGAAAGACGCGCGGAGCGACGGGCTCCGGCGATCAGCCTCCCCCTCCTTCACGCGCCGTCATCGCCGAAAGCCCCAGGGCGCCCCCCCACTCGACGCCGCAGCTTCGTGCTCCGAAGGGGTTGTTTCCACGCGAGGCCCACCGCATCTCAAACACGCTTAGACAGGCTTAGGTGGCTGAGGGCATCCGTTAATGTCACTATAGTGCCTCTGACTTGGAGGTCCTAGGGTTCGAGTCTTGACGGTGGTAGGATTTTCGTCACCAGCTACACAGCTAGATCGAATTCAGTCGCCGAGAATTGTAGCGGTCGACTTCTCTGATGACCAGCTTTCCGTGATTTTCCCCGATCAACACAAGGCGAATGCCGAAGCTATAGTCCAACAAACGGTCCATCGTATCTCAAACACGTTTACACAGGCAACTATTTAAAAAATAACTAAGTAATAGCACTATTATAGCAATCAATTATCTGGTGAACACCAACTGAAATTGCGAAGAACATTTGTCAGAAATCTATGACTTTCAGCCACGTTTCACCGACACCCAAGGAGGCTAGCAGCGTAGTTCCACCTACGGTGAGAAGCTGCCAAGGGTGATGTCTTGTCTCTTGAGGCGAAGGGGAAGAGAGCTATCGTAATATCATCACAGAAACAAATATGCCATTGTTTCGAACATTTCAAATGCTAATTAATTGCGCAAAAATAATTGAAAGACTTGGAGCCGAAACAAGAGAAGCCATACAAGCTGTAGCAATCTTCGCATTAATCGTCAATATTAATACTCAATTTTTCTCAAAGTCTGGTATAACGTATTACTTTCTCAAACTTTGAAAAATATTAACAAGACATACACTAATAACAACATAAACCCCACTTTCCCCAAAACCGAAATAGTATCATTTTTTGAATATCGGGAAGCTTTGCTGTGGCTGATATGGCTTCTCTTGTTACCGTTCTTTAATTTAATTCCCTTATTTTTTTGTGTAATTAATGGAGAGCTTGGAAAGGGCTCTTTCCCCGAAATAACCTAGTGTTGCTGTTTAGATATAACAATAACCCACTAATTCCTAGCGATTGGTGCCCTCTGTCCATCAATCGTGCTTCAAGAGCAGCAATGTTACCGGTACGGAAGGCGGTGTAACCACGCTGAACGACCGAGAGGAAGTTGGTAGATTGGTTGTTTCCGGCAACAGCAACGGCCATTGTCTCGTTACTGAAGAGAATGTTTTATCTCGAGAGTGGGAATGTTCTTCCCCATTGCGATCCGCCGTGACAGATCAATTGTTAACCATATCTAAATAAAAATAATGTTATATAATACGTATCAATACATCTGCTAATCTTATTCGAAAACATTTTCGGAAATGCATGCCTTGACTGTAAAATGAAGGATTTATGTTTTCTGTATTTGGAATGATTGAGATATAATTTGTTTTTTATGATTAATTTATTGATTGATGTTTCTGGAGTTGTCAAGTGTTCATTAATCGTTAGTCCGGCAAGTGTAATGCATACTGTATCTTCGGGGGAGGGGGATTTCCTTCCTGCTGATAGGTGAGATTCGTCACCGACCTACAGGTCGGATTGCGGAAGTTTCGCCCGCAGCATGACACAGTCCCAGACAGGACGTGCTCTAAGTTCTTGAATGGTTTCCCGATATGGGTGGTAATGCAGCGCATGTGAGTGTGTGTAGCGCATGTGTGGAAAGGAAGAGGAGACAAGAATGAAATAGGAAAGAAGTTGAGAAGGAGCGCCGTTCGTGACCAATTGGTTAGTTTTGAAGCGGCATTCGCCTGGGATTTATCGGAGAAGCCGCTGATCAGAGCAACCGGTAAAATTTTCCGTCAAACAGAAGTCGGAGGCAGAAGCCAACGGGCGTGAGTGTGTGTGTGTGAGGTGAAACTGACAACCATAGATAGAGCGCGTGCGCATAGAAATGTTTTTTCTTCGTAATTTAGCTGTAGGTTTATTTTAGCAAAGATTCGTGGCTAGTCACAATGAAATATTTCGCTTTTGAATTTGAATGCACTAAACCTAACAGTCTGTTTGCCATCGTGTTCTTCAGCGCGGGAACTTGCAAACTTAAAAACCTCTTACTCTGACATGGGACGTATTTTCCGCGAAGGTATATTTCAAGATGGTTAAGAAATGCAGTTAATATTTCATTCCAAGAACAACATTAAAAATATGAGACAAACATAGAAAAAAATGAAAATAAAAAAAATCAGGAATTCGAAAAAACAGAGACACATTCCAAGGTATGGAAAAAAAGTTTGCATCTAACTCATTTTCTGAGCAATCAAAGTCGTTAGTTGTTGATTTTGTAATGCATTGGTATGTCCGAGTTTTACCGATTCAAATTAAAAATAATGCATAAATACACATCGAATCATTCAAAACTTCTGTTATTATTCTTCTCCAACATTCGTTAATAAGCATACCGTGCCTGTAGAATAAATGATATGGTTTTCTGAATTTGGAATTATTTAGAAAATTATTTTGCTTATTATGGTTTCATATCTCATATTTAATATATATTGTTATTATTACTGATTATTCTTCTTATTATTATTACTGATTATTATTATTATTATTATTATTATTATTATTATCCAACTACGATTCTAGGGTAAGGACCTCCTATCTTTTTGCAAGGAATACTAACTGAAACGATAGGGTGATAATGAGTGATGATCGTGGAGAGCATTCGCCTTATGACCCAGAGAAACAACGAAAAACCCCGGTCAGCATGGGAGGCTCGGGGATCGAACTCGGCCCTCCCGGTTGCGTAGTCGGAGGGCTACTCACTGAGCCACCACGCTCGGTCCCGAGCTTGTTATGGATGTATAGTTTTTTTTTAAAATATTAAATACAAACATTGTACAATTATAAAATATTACTGTACTAGACATAACCAATGTATAATAAACTTCGCTCAAAGCTCAAATAATAAACCTCTTCGTCTATAATACAATTAATCAGAATTGACCATAACTTCACTTGCAATGTACGAAAAAAAGGCTGAATGTTGATTGCGTGACTCAATACATGAAATGCTGTGCCGTTTTATCCCGTTTAAAGATAAAATCTCGGCCGATAAAAAGCACCATCTGTAATTCCGGCATGCTCCGGTTGGCAGAGACGCATAGCAAATATCGCTCGAGAGAGCATGGGCAGGGAGCAGACGAAACAAGTACTTATTATGTGCATCTTTTCTCAAAACAATGATAAGTATTAAGCTTTGTTGCCGCCTGTGTAACTAAAACGTAAACGAAACAAAAACGTAATTTTGGCGATCATGAGTGGTTTCTGTTATTAAACCTCATTTAGGAGTTCTGTTATTAATTTTTCATAATTAAATAAATCTAAATTCATGGATTATAATGAATTCATATTATGAACTAAATTCTCTCGCCATTGTCGCATCTAATTACATTTTTTCTAGCTTTAGTCAGGAAAATTTGCGTGCAGAGTTTGATTGTACTCGACTGTTATTAATATACCGTGCACATTAATCCACGTAGTTTGAAACACAAAAAATACCAACAAAGAAATGAAGAATAATCGTATAAAATAATACTTTTCACTTGATTTTTCGCTTTGGAAGACTCTTATCATTTCTTTCTTAATAGATAAAATGTAGTGATTTGGCAAAATTGGAAACTATTATTTTTTTCTCTGAATCGATGCATGTAAAAGACGTTGTCTAATTCCCTATTTTCTTCAAAATTTATTCAGATATTATTTATGTCCTTGTGGGTAATAATTGGCCATTTCCTTCCCAGATTACACAGCGTTTGGCGTGGCACATGTAATATACTTCAGGTCGCACAAAAACGTCCGCAATAAAAAGTATTATGGTGCGCATTCACGTTGTGGAAAGCCTATTTTATCAGATTTCTCTCTGACGAGTTATTTGAGTGAGTCACACTACGTATGAGAGCGTTTAACTCTCACAATTTTATGACTCCGTAAATCAAGAGGAAATGACAGATTTTCACATAAAAATGTACCACAAATGTAATGTTTTAATTATATATGGATCCAAAATATGACCTACTGTATTTTTGTATTGCATGCAGAAATGTAGACGATGACTGAACAAAGTTTGTCATTATTTCTCGTTTTCTATTGTTTTTTGTGGTTTTATCACAAGTGAAAAAAATATACTGCATATTAATGTGTAATTACAGCGTGTCAATATTGTTGAAAAGTAAATCCAAGAAAGATGGATGAACTACACACAAACCATATAACTCGATCATAGAACTCAGGATGTGTGACACCATAAAGTCCCATATTTCCGTCACTCTCGTCGTACAGTAATAATATCTCTCTTTAATAAATTAGATGTGTTATCTCTACGGGCTTTGATTTACCTACTACCCGATAACATCTCATTACATCTTTCTAATGCAACTGTATTCCGAATCGCTAATTACTAGTTGTTATTTCATCCTTTTGCGAGTTGGTACTCTGCATTTCAATATTTTTAATTCCGTTCTGGCGTGCTTTGTTCTTCTAAAATCCTGTAAAATATCAGTCTGATCTTTCAATGTCAAAAAATTTCATATATCGTCTAAACTAGTACAAGATCATTTGGCCAAGCAAAATAATAAAAAGTATTTTTAAAACAACACGCGCATTAGCAGCTCAGCCCATGACATTTCACTCTCCACAACACCTCTTTTTGCAGGTAACAGACGGCCCCACATAAATAAACGCGTTAGCGAGTGTCTCTTGCGGGCCCGCTGCGGCTCCCGCGGGGGCTAAAGCCCTGTGTTCTCCTTGGTGGAAGCGCCGGCGAGTTGGCGAAGCTGTGCGGCTGCGCCAACTCGCGGGCGTTTATCCTCAGGGCTTTGTTTACCCCGCCCCGCGCCGCCCCGCCCCGCGCCACCCCGCCCCGCCCCGCGCTGCCCCACGCCCCGCGCTGCCCCGCGCCGCGTTACCCCACCCCGCCCCGCGCCGCCCCGTACCCGCGCTGCCCCGCCCCACGTCGCCACGCCCCGCGCCGCGTCGCCCCTCGCCACCCCGCCCCGCGCCGCTCCGTCCCGCGCCGCCCCGCACCACCTCGCCCCGCCCCGCGCCGCCCCACCCCGCCCCGACCCGCCCCTACCCGCCCAGCCCCGCGCCGACCCGCGTCGGCCCGCGCAGCCCCGCGCCACCCCGCCCCGGCCTGCCCCGCCCCGACCCGGCCCGCCTTGTCCTGTTTCGCACCGCCCCTTTGCCCGCCGCCCCATCCCCGCGCTCCCCCGCGCCACCCAGTCCCGCGCCACGCTGTCCCGCGCCACCCTGCCCTGCGCCACGCTGTCCTGCGCCACGCCGTCCCGCGCCACGCCGTCCTGCGCCACGCCGTCTCGCGCCACGCCGTCCCGCGCTGCTGCCCCGCCCCGCGCCGCCCAGTCGGCTCTCCAGCTACCTAACCCATTTCATATCCTTCCCGCCATTCCCCACCACCATCTCTCCACCCCACCGCAACCTCCCTCTCCGCCGCCGCTGCCGCTGCCCAAACCTGCCGGCCTCTCTCAGTCCAACCCGCCGTCCATTCGCAGTCCCTTCCTCTCAGCCACAAACCCCCGCAGCCCCAACTGCGCGTCCCACAGCCCCTCCCTTGCAAGAGGACGCCTCTCTACCTCGTCCCCAGACACACTTCCATCCCCCAAGCCCCATCCTCAGCTCCAACGCACAGTCCGCTGCCTCCGCGTCCCCTCACCCTCCCTCCCTCCCGCCCCGCCCCACTACGCCACTCCACGCCACGGTCAAGAGTCTCCCCCACCAACCGGCACCGCCCCACTCTCCTGCAACCGCACTCCCACATTCGCTCTCCGGCCCGGCCCGCCTCGCCGCTCCATCCTGCCGCTCTGTCTGGGCAGCAGCAACCACCATTGTTTCCTGCGCTCACAACTCCCCGTTCCCGAGGGCGTCGCCACAACCTACCGCCACCTTCGCCCCCGCATTTTCCGCCACTTTTACCACATTCGTCATTGCCCCCATACTCACGCCACTCCGCGCCTTCCTGCCGCCCTGTCCGGCGCTAACAGTCTCTCAACCACGCTCCCATCAGTACCGCTTTTCCCTCCGACTCTGCCCCCAGACCTTGCTGAACCTCCTTCCCTGTCCACCTCTGCTCCACACCCTGCTCCACCTCTCAACCGTCATCCACCGTCCTCTACGCTAACCATTCGCTGTCCCTCTTTAGTCTTCCTCTCTCCATACGTATCTCCTACACTACATCATCGCACTCACCACCCCTGCTAACTATACGGTCACAGTCTCCGTCTCCTAGTTGTTACCACCCCCACCCTGCAACCCCCGTCCCCTGGCCGTCGCAACCCCAAGCCTTTGCAAGCTTAAACCACCGCCTCAACCTCTCGCCACTCACCTCCAACGCCGGCCGCCGCTGCCCCCCCCCCCCCCGCCGCTTCATTTGGAATATAAATCCACAGCCCCGTTTGCAAATGCACAAAGAAGCAGCTTACATAAATTAACTTGAGGTAGCAGCTAAACGCCGCCGGTTGCCCGAATGCAAAGGAAGCGGCGCGAGTGGGGGCGTATTGAGAGGGGGGGGGGCGACGAGAGACCGACGCTGTAACGAGGCGCGCTGCTTTAAGCTGCCTGCTCTTTCCCGAGGCACAAACAATGACGAGCTGCATCTCACGAACCGCAGTTATTTCATCTTTGGTCGCACACCCCTTTGCTCTAGTATAATTTGGCCACTGGGGTGTAAATAGACTATCAAGGGGTATGAATGGAAATCGGTGGGATTTTCTCGAAAGCATTAATTTGAGGGTTGGAAAGAATATTAAAATGGCTCTGGAGCGTTGTACTGTTGGTTATGAGAAATAAGCTCTCAAACGAAATGTGATTGCTTTTAGAAAATAAACGACATTGCACATAGAAATTGAACCCCAACTCTTATTACTAACTACTATTTATGAATTTTTCTGTTAAAAAACGTTTTATTTGCTATTCATGCAGTTAAAAAATGGTTTATTTTCGTATATAAATTATCTATTTATTTATATGAGAGGTTTCATTTATGGCTCTTAGTTTCCAATCCACAAGCAATTCAATAGTTTTCGAGCTAGTTTCGTGCCTTCTACAGGAACGCTACGAGCTACAACTTCTTTGACTCAATGAACTGAACAAAATGTCCTGCTATTGCCTCCTATCTACATATAACCACCCTTTTCACATCCCAAATTTCACTCTTTGCGTTATAATTTTTTTTATGTTTGAAAGAAGAGTTAGTAAAAGTAATTCGTCAAATGTTGAGCATTAAAGCGACATACGTATTAGCTATAATTAGCAGTTTAATAATTATATTGTCTTCTTAATAATACACATGGAGTTCATTTTTTATTTCCTGTAGAAAACGATATTGTTATTATTATATGTGATAGTTATTATATTTTATTATCTTAATATTAAATTTGTATTGATGAATATACTTCAAAATGAATAGCTAGACAAGTAAAGTTGTTTACTGTTTATGAAGACGCAACTATCTCGAATTCTAAATACAGACCATACCATCGGGTTTCATTGCGAACAACAAAGAAAAGCCGGAGTTATTTCAACAATGTGCCTTATTTGCGATACCATTCAGCTATATACTTTAATCTTTTAACTTATATTATTTCTATAGTAGCTTTAAAATTTCCTGATAACTTTGTGTCGACTTCGTCACGCAAATAATTTTGGATGGAAGTGAACAATGAAATATAACCAATGAATTGATGCTAATTACTGTATTATATGTACGATTTATACGTAATTTTAAATATTTTATTTACCGATCACATTTAGAAAAATCATTATAATCAATGGTAATATTCCTCAAAGAAAATTTAAACCTTGATTAATTGTTTGCAGAATTGTGTGTTATGTGTACTTAAAATTAATTGAAACCTCTCGTAACTAAAGGATTATTACAATAAATATTTATTTATTTAAGAATTTAATTTAATAACAATCTACACAGAGGAGAGGATAAAAGTATATGAAAATAACATGTGACTGAAAATGTTATTTCAATGCAATATTAAGTTATTTCATGTTTAGGAAGAAAACAACATAGTTCTTCAGAATTGTTTATCTCCTCCTGTTTACGGTTGACCGTGTTTACATCTCCCAGAACTGTATATTATTGCAAAGCGAATAGCGTGTAAGGCAAAAAATATACAATGAGAATTTTATTTTAATGTCCTAAACGTGTTTTGCAAGCGCTTATAATAATCGTACATTCTCGTTGCAGTCTGTGTTCAGGAGAGGGAATACAGTTCAAAATGTGATACAATGAATCCTTTCAAAAGTTCGGTGTAAATGCTTCCAAAAATGCCGTTTTTAATACTTTATTTCACAAATTGAACGTTTTTCATGCGTTATTGATAACATCCGACTATGACTATCTGTTCTCATTTGATTGTCCAACGAATTGATATGTATCTAGAAGCCATTCTTTATATATTGTTTTTGACATTCTACTCTTCAGTTTTATCAACTTCAGAGTACATTCACAATCAAACTTTGAATAAATTGCAAATGGCGAGTAGTGAATATCACTGTTCAAAAGTCAGTGCTCAATGGCTTTAATTTGAATAGATGTTACATAGACAATGGCCAAATGAAAATTCATCTGAATTAATAACAAATTGGATGATACAATTTTAATATACCAGATAAGGACCAACAAAACCTCTAAGAGGTCATCCATAAATTATGTAACGCAAATTTGAAGTAATTTTGATACACCCTTCCTATTGTAACGCATCAGTTAAGTGAGTTTTAATCTCCTTAAATAATTACTTAACGCTTACAAACCACTTCCTATTTATAAAACGTAACAATAAACTATATAACAGTTTGATGTGTCAATTAAAAACAGATACTTTCTTTCGTACATTTAAAACCAGTATTTTTGTAGTTCTTTTTTGCAAACCGACTTTACTTTCGATAATAAATGAATTTAGTGTCGTTTAGCACTGAGTGAATTAAGAAGAGGGAGAAAGAGAAAGGAAATTCATTGTAAAACCCAATCCAGTTTTATCACAAAAATGCTATACCTGAAACTTGACAATTAGTTTTGGAGGAGGACCGCGAATAGTGCACGTCCAACGGATGCCAAACAGGACGTTTTCCAAGGAATGCCAAATACGATGTTTGAGATCATAATGATCCGTTTTTTTTTGTATTTTGATAGCGTCGTAAAAGAGCTGTCTATTAAAAATATCAAAATATTTTCTTTTATCCTACAATAGTGTATAACCACATTTATGATAGTTACAAGTAGTGAAAGTGACCATAGGCAAAGTGTTACAATCCTACGAGAGAAATAAAATCACTTTTACCACGTGTGTCCAGCACTATTTTTTGTGACACCATGAATTAAATTTACTTTACTATAATTCAAGAGTGTAATTTTATTTTAATTCTAGTACTCGTATACAGATCACGTATACAATGGACTGAGCCAGAAACTCGAATCATGGATCATAAAACCAGAAATCTGCTTACAATGCATCCTGTTGCAAACCCTCGAGCTGATGTACATAGACTTTGTGTCACGTAAGGAAGGTGAAGGAGGCCTCCTGGCACAATACAGTCGTCAGGATGGGAAAGTATGTAATCAGTCGTAAAGATGACCCACTAAATGAGGCAGATCATGAATTCTGTTCAAAGAATAGGAAACAGAGACATTGTAAGTGTAGCAAGAAGCATTGTGAAGAAAATTATGCAAGACACGCAGAATAACTGAACGTATGATAGTAGCTTGGTAGGTTGGTAGTACTGGTAGCTGTCTACCAGCTAGGACCAAGTGGTGCCAACTTTCAACTACAGAAAACACGTTCTGACAGTTTTTTTAAATTTATTTTCTTCCTGTTCGGCAGTTATGCTATTCAGGGGTTTGTACATAATTTTAATACACAACATTTGGGCATACAACCTCTCACTCTTGTATATTACTACTAACTAATTTACATCGTTTCATACTTCATATATATATATATATATATATATATATATATATATATATATATATATATATTTAACATATCTAGATAATTTACACTTAATACATTCTTGATATTTTACAAATTTTTTTTTATTGAAGCAAAAAAAAAGAAAATACATATTTTTATTTTTAACATATATTCTTATAGAGGATACTTCTTTTCATGGGGGTTTTAACATATCTTTCGGATATCGTGAGTTTATTCTCTTGGGATTGTTTAATGTTTTTCCCATTGTAAATTTTATGCTGCAAGGAGAAGATGGAAGAAGTGTAAAAGATTTGTCACAGTTACTTCTTATATATTCGTTTAGGGGCTCTATTTGAAGTTCCCTTTGAATGTGTGTATTAGAAATGAACCAAGGACGTTCTGACAGATTTGATCATCCATACAGACTCGTGTAGTGGCCGCAAGCGAAACTATCCAACACGTGACAAGTGGATGTAGCGGCCACGCGCAGTTGGAATACAAAAAGAGGCATGGTGAAGTGGCGTAGCTGGTCCAATTACTTGCAATGAAAACGGGCTTACTCGCCACTTCCGTGCCGTTGTATAAATATGTGCCTCAGAACGTTCTTGAAACTAGTGAGCACACTATACTGGGATGACTTCAATATCACTGACAGGCAAGTAGGTGGCAATCGACACGATAAAATTTACACAGGGTTTTCCGTATCGATATAACGATACCCAAAACCCACAACACATCGGCAAACATCAAGAGAAGATCCAGAAGTATACCGATCTCGCCCATGAACTCGCAGATCAGTGGAACTTAAGCAAAGAGACAACTGTGCCTATAATAATATCAGCCGTAGACCGTAATAATTAACATACGTTTTATGATAAGATAGTTACTGGTTAAGGAATACGGATATGTAATATCATTCAACATTTTGTATTAACGGCCTACCCTTTCTTTTCTATTTATTTTTTCTATCCCAGGTACATCAAGGATTCTAGCCCAGGTCGGAAAGGTAACTAGATTACTAGGATTTGCGGGCACTGCATCTAGAGGAAGGGGCGCAATGTTTAAAAATAAGGATTATAAAATTTCCCCAGTTTGTATAAACGGATTCCTGACCCATAACAGTCTTTCAGAGAAATCAGTTGACAATTATTGCCCGAAGTTAAGCAATAGAAATTTTCATTTCTTCTACTAAAGCAAATGAATTATCCTAATAAGTGAAACACTTCACCAACTTTATAAACTTGTCGATTGCGAGAAAAATTAAATATTTTGAATCGAAAATATTTGATTTTTTAATCATGTTTACTTAAGATTGCAATAATTGTATTAACTTTCTTAGGGTAGGAACAAAGATTTTTGTTTTAAAAAAAGCTCTTCGCTCTTAAAAAGGGAACTAGTAATGTAATTGGCTGTTTATCATCTGCTTTAAAATCTTAAATGGGCTACTCATCTAGTTTAATAAGTATTTTTAAATTAAGCTTTTTTCTTCCTAAACACTACAAAATTGATGTGTCCAAACCGTAATTTATTTTTTCCATGTCAGTATATATTCACTCTTCAGTCTATGTGTTTATAGACAGCACAGATATGACAAAAATGACCTTCAGTGATTTTTTGAAGTAGGAATTATCTCGTTTTGTATTTAGTATTTAGACGATGCTATATGAATGGTGTAGTTGTGTAGGGGTATATTTTCCTGTATGCATTACCATCTGCGTTGTGATCAGTCTACATATTTAATTTATTTACATGTAAAATGTGATCACGTTTCATTTGAATATGCAACTGCAAAGCGCGAAAGATGTGAATGATAATAATAATAATAATAATAATAATAATAATAATAATAATAATAATAATAATAATAATAATAATAATAATAATAATGTTTTATTGAGAACAACCCCCATTTTGTGTAGTGTTGAAGAGGCAACGACAGTCCCTAGATCTGCTCCTTAAAAAGCTGATTGCAACCCGGAGTAGGCTTTTTCGTATAATCAACTAACTCATAACATGTTTAGTCGTGAATTTGAGGAATAATAATTGTTATTACTGTTATTATTCAGAATCACACGATTCTTATCCGCAAAGGCAACCTGCATCCATTGACGTAGAAACTGTCATTTTAATCCAAGTATATCATCTTATCACTGCTGCACTATAATAACAACGTGGTACGCTAAGTATTTCTGCCTAGCCAGCGATTCTGCCGTAGAGGCCAGCGCGTGACCATTAATAGCTAATACTTCAATTATCTCCACGCGCCGAGCCACCCGCGCGAATTGCTGCCATTCTTCGTTTCCCTGTTCAGACCCCCCCTCCTGCCCCCCAGGCCGGATATCACGGAGAAGCGAGAATACGTGTCCTGCTCAAATGAATCACTCGTAGTGTGTTAGGAAGCGTGTAACTCTCTCAGCACGCAGACTTCACAACGCAGGATTTTTTCCTGTCGGAACTGATTTATAAAAGATGCAGTATGCGAGTCATTCTATTACGTCATGCGTGTTTTTTTGAGAGCAAATGTTTGTAGGACGAGAATTGTATCCCGTACAAAGTCGTCCTCTTTTTTGAGTTATTGATTAAAAAATATTACTAGCACAACAAAAATATCGCCGGGATTGTTACTGCTTTTGATACGCGGAATGCATTTTCTAGTTATTGTAATAGACATTCTGATTATTTATTAATCTCTCCTAATAAAGTGCATCATATTTTGTTTATGGGCTTATTCCGGAGAAATTATTGTAAATTAAATGATTCTCATTTTTGCTCAGATTACATACGTTACGGAAAAGAAGACAACAGAAGCTTCCATTACTACGGGTATTTATAAAAACTCTCAAATTCGTGAATGTTGAAAAAACAACAGCTACAATATTTGCGTGTACTATTTACAATGCTTTCCCTAGAATATCTTCATATCTTAGCATTCAGCTTCACAATTTGATATGTAGAACAATTCATCGCAAGTTGCAAAGCCATTATTTCACCAATAGCGTCAATTTAGGTGTTGTTGAGAACACTTTTATTATAAACTAGTGGTGCTACAAAACCGTGTACTTTCTCATATAAGTGACGATATCGAAATATTATGATACCGCATTTCTGTCCGTATTCACTCATATCAACATTCACTTGTAAAACTCAATGCCTATTATAATGCGTAAGGTGCGAAAATTAATACTTTACATCAAAAGAAATTCGACGATGCGAAACTCCATTCTTTGAATCCGAAACACAGTTCATCGAAAATGAGAGATAAGTCGTTTTTATAAACTTTTTTTCTCTATTAGATAAAGAAACTGTTTTTAAAAATGTGCTGCAAAATTGCTGCGAAAAAATTTGCAAAAAAACTAATTGCTTATATTTTACGCGAAGTATTGAAAACTACTCAAATTTTCGAAAAATATAACGTGATCTTATTTAAAGAAAAAGTATCAGTAAAGAACACATTTTGTTAAGAGAAATATCATTATCTTTAATACTGTAATTATAGGAAGACGTCAAATCATTTCAAGTCTTGAGTTCGGCCACATGTCCGGGGGAATACTAATTTTGAAAAACTTTTCACAACTGTATAGACTCTGAAGTTGTACATGAACGGCCGCACGGACGTCAGCCAATTTTTTAGTATGAAGTAACCTCAAAAGATGAATCCTGAATACTCAACGTGTTTGAGAAAGTAATTTTATACGTTAGGAACATGATTTATTCACGTTTTGGTATCTGTTACCCACAAAACGACTTTCTTGCAAACAATTGCAGATTTTTGCCGCAGCATTGTAATTTATTATCTGTAAATAGTAAAAAGCCCTAAGATACATAAACTCTTCTTAAAACTATGTTTCTGATTGAGAACATTTGATTTTTTTACAATAAATAACCGTGTACGTGGTAATCAAGTAGGCCCTATGTTCAATAAGGTTTTACATTGGAGTTACTGACTGCTACTGGTAAAGTGATATAAAATAATATTGAATCAAAACATTGAATTTATAAATAAAAGTACGCGAATACGAAAAGCTATGAGAACTAATCCATCCTTTTCATTGTGTACGAACATTCTGTATGTGAAAGTAATATATTGATTTGTCTCACCATGGATACAAAGTGTTGAAAGTAAACAGAAACTTTTAAAACTGTACGTGAAAAAGATATCAAGCACGTTTTTACTCTTGTTTGACAGTGTTGCAAGCTTTTTAATTTGGATTGACTGCACGCCAAGTCTCTGACATGCTGGACATTTTCTGTCTGTGATCTGCGTGGGGAGAATCATGCTTTGTTTTCAAATAAAAACATAGTAGGTTTATCACTTGAGAAATATTTAGGAATACAATTCAAATATAATGAATGGTGATCTTGAGTAATATTAATTTCATTATTTTTGTATTCAGTATTATTTCAGTATTTGTTCAAATAATGTAGCTTTTACGTTCTTCAACATGAAAACACTGTCATCATAAATAGGACTTAATTGCTGATTTTTGCCTTAGGTTGTACAGTTGTGTACCATATGTTATGTAATATGATGTTGTCATATTATATGATTTCTATGATAGGTTAATACCTGTGTCGGACATTATGCACATAAAAAGGTAACATATTAAATGGCATTAAAAAGGGAATGAGAGGGCCGGAATTATCGAGTTGAAACAGCTCACAGTTGAATTCCATCACGCCAAAAACCTCTTATGAATAATCGTGACACTAAAATTCTTATCGAGGCCAGGAGAGAAACCATTTAATCATCTGTTCCTGACATGAAAACGTTGATTCTCAAAATTCATTGATTATGAGATGAGGAAATCGTTTTTTAATTTTCCCAGAAAGTAGCAGGCTTTCGTGTACTGTATGGTAGTGCGTGCACACTTACAAATGACTGTTTTTGAATCCCCGACGTTCTTTTTTATTGGCATTTTTACTTTAATACTTAGAATACACATTTTTGTTTCCAAATATCAGCTTAACTCGCTCGCCCTTGTATCTCTGAGTACAAGGAAAAGGGTAAGTTTCTTCTTTATTTAAATGAACGCACATAAATTGAATCATAATGGAATCGACGATAGATAATTCCAAGTAACATTTACAAAGATAAAAAATATTTCTTAAAATGGTTGTTAACATATTATTGTTTATTATTGTATAATTTACATAATTGATATTATAATATATCGAATAATATTAGAAAGTGAACCATTTAAATAATATATTTTAAGAACATTTATTACTCACATCCATTAAGCTTGGGAATTTTTTTGATTTTATTAAAATATAAATTTTTTACATAATTTAAAATACATATTTTTTAAAAATATTGATTGGATTTTTAAGGGCGAGAAAATTCTTCCTTAGGAGGGGAAGTAAACCTGGCTGTCCCATGTTAGTAGATTTACTGCATGTAAAAGATCCTCAAACCACCTGTTTCGTCTCCCGAGTGATACCTCCTTTCTCTGCTAGTGGATGAAAGGAACGTAGCGAAATTTGCGTGGTCAGACGGAAGAGCGAGACTGATGGCCGGAGTCTCGCCACGGAAACAAAGGCATCAATTCAATACATACATTTTGTATCAAAAATTGAAAGACGATCTTATAATCCTCACTGTAACTCAGATACTGTAAGTTGCGGCTGATGGGAAATATTCCGGAGATTGGTATTATTCAATTTTTTAAAATTTCTAATCAAAATTCCCTGCTGAAACGAAGATAGTGGTTGGGCATGCGTTCCACCAACAACAACAATTTCCTATTTCAGTTACCCAATAAAAGCTGTGTGTCCGTGAAAATCGGGAAATTGAATTTTTACTCCATCAGAATACTTTCCATTTTCGCTGGAATATGAATCCAGACAGAGCTCGAATATGATATTCAAATTTCATTCAAAATGCGTTAGAACTCAGACCAGTAGAAATAATTATTTCTTTTTCTCCTTGTCATTCCCGTACTTACCTGCAGGAAAGCAGTTCTTATGTACTGTGGAATATTGGAAGCTTCTTTTCATGTCTTTAAAAAGCCTCTTCTGCCTAAAGATGCAAAGTCTCGAGTCTTTGCCATCACTACTTTCATTGCCGCTATATTTCATAGTTCCATTGACTCCGATATGAACATGTGATATGCTGTGAAAGTAGATATCATCCAAACATCAACTATCATAATTGCCATCAGTAGTATATGCAGAAGATATCAGAATTTCATTTGTCTTGCTTTTACCATCTCTGCTTCACAAAAATGGTTGTCAGAAACAACCACTCCGTCATTTTTCCTTGTATGCGCTATTATCAATAATTACAACATATTTAACTATCAGCAACATAGCCATTGCATCACCGCAACCTCAGCAGACTCCGTTGCCAGCTCTACCCGTTTCCCTGATGTTGACACGGTCTGATTCGTCCTGCCCCGCCCCACCGTGCATTGCCTCCACCCAACCTAGCCCGACCTGCCAATTACATTCACCCATACGCGCTACATTTGATCTTTCCCCACCTCGATTGGCTCGGCATGTCCGCTGCACGGCCCGCTCTACATCACCTCACACTCCCACCGTCCCACATCTCTCTCCTCACTTCCTCGCCTGGGCCCGGTTTTCCCACATCCTCGTTTCCCGCCTCGCCACAACCCGCCTTACACACTATACTTATAAAACATTAAGTCCGTTGACACTTGATCAGCTGTGACGCTGTCAACCCATTGGGAGCTTAAACGTCACTTTAGGAACGTTCAAGCTCCCAACAGGATGACAGACAGCATCGTAGCTGATCAAGTGTCAACGGACGTAATGTTTTAATCGAAGCATGTCGTCTTATCGACCCGACAATATCCACTTCCATTCCATCTTGCCCGGCGACACATGCGTTACCAACGCTACTAACCGAACTCTTCCTTACCCGCCACGTTTCCCTACCGACATTCTCCTACCACCCCCACCCGCCACTCGCCTCGCGTTTGTCACCATTCCAGTTCAGTTTGCCCCGCCCCTCCTCGCCCGCGCCCCTCCCGCTTTGCGCCCCTCGCCCCAGCGGCCATCACGCGCGCTCCACTGACGCGTGGGCGGTTGCCTCGCGCACCTGCGCCGCTGAAAGGCCGCGCTCGCGCTCCACCGCCCGCGCCTCCGCTCCGCTCTCGCCCGCTCTCTCTCTCGCTCCCTCGCCTTGATCGTTACTCTCGCCATTGTCCTCGCCCTCGCCCTCGCGCTCGCCCTCGCCCTCGCCCTCGCGCTCGCCCTCGCCCTCGCCCTCGCCCTCGCTCTCGCCCTCGCCCTCGCCCTCGCCCTCGCCCTCGCCCTCGCCCTCGCCCTCGCCCTCGCCCTAGCCCTAGCCCATGCCCTCGTTATTGCTGTCACCTTCGCCATGCCCTCGCCCTCATCAATGCTTTCGCCATTGCTCTCGTCATTGCCCATGCCCATGCCCTCGCCATTGCCCTCGTCATTGTCCTCGCCCTTGTACTCGCCCTGGCCCCCGCCCTCGCCCTCGCCCTCGCCCCGCCCTAGCCCATGCCCTCACCATTACTCTCACCTTCGCCATGCCCTCGCCCTCATCATTACTCTCGCCATTGCTCTCGTCATTACCCTTTCCCATACCCTCGCCCTCGCCATTGCCCTCAACCCCGCCACCGTCCCAGCTCTCACACCCGCTCTCGCCCCCGCTCTCGTCCCCGCTCTCGCTCTCGCCCTCGCCCCGGCCCATGCCCTCGCCGTGCCGTCTCTTGTCAGCCCACCTTTCTCATTCTTACCCCCACCGTCTCTCCGTGTCCATAGCCACAGCACTCGCTCTCATCCTTGCCTTCCTTATCGCCCGCGATCTCGCCCTCACCCCATCTCTTCTTCCTCTTTATCCTCTTTCGCCCTCTTTATCCCCATCCTCCTCATCTACACCTTCTACATAGCCCTCTCACTCTCTCTTTCGCCGTCTCCCTCGCCATTCCACCGCCACTTCGCCTTCTTCTTAATTATCACCCTCACCACCGCCACCGCCCTCAATGACTTTCTTTCACCCTTGCACACCCTCCATGTTTATCTCAATTACTCACACTCGCCCTTCATCCGTGCGAATCCAGCTTCATTCGTGCGAATTACATCTCTCTCACTCTCTCTCTCTCTCTCTCACACACACACACACACCTCGCACACACTCCTTTTTTATCTCAATCACTCACACTCGCCGTTGTCTCATTTTTGTCCTCGGCTTCATCCATGCGAATGCCGTCTCTCAATCTCTCACTCTCTCAATCTCTCACTCTCTCAATCTCTCACTCTCTCAATCTCTCACTCTCTCAATCTCTCACTCTCTCAATCTCTCACTCTCTCACTCTATCTATCTATCTATCTATCTATCTATCTATCTATCTATCTAATCTATCTATCTATCTATCTATCTATCTATCTATCTATCTATCTATCTATCTATCTATCTATCTATCTATCTATCTATCTATCTATCTATCTATCTATCTATCTATCTATCTATCTATCTATCTATCTATCTATCTATCTATCTATCTATCTATCTATCTATCTATCTATCTATCTATCTATCTATCTATCTATCTATCTATCTATCCCTCTCTCTCCCGCGCCCTTACTCACGCGCGCTCGCTCCGAAGCCCCGGCTCCAGCCCCGCCTGAGGC
This sequence comes from Gryllus longicercus, assembly GCA_038098605.1. Classification (NCBI taxonomy): domain Eukaryota; kingdom Metazoa; phylum Arthropoda; class Insecta; order Orthoptera; family Gryllidae; genus Gryllus; species Gryllus longicercus. Next base: position 1,225,055 of record JAZDUA010000461.1, read on the forward strand.
GATGGTGAGCGCGGTAGGGACAGCGGTCGCGTGGTGCGCGGTGGCGGAAACTCGCACGGCGTCGGCCCCAGCGTCGCCCGAGGATATGGTGGTGAGGGGGGCGTGCGTCGAGCGTGAGCGCGCGCGGCGGCGAGCGGGACGAGCGGTGCGGCGCCGTAGTAGCGGGGGCAGTGTTTTGACATCGGAGGCGGAGTAACGAGGTGAGAAGGCGGGGAACGTGTGTTGACTGTGGTGACAACGGTGGAATGGCGAGAAGGACGGAGAAGGGTTTATTGGCGGTGATGGTGTAACGGTTAGCGTTATACTCGGACTGTTATACCCAAGTTAGATGTTTCAAACTCAATGGAAGCGGTGGAAGGGCGAAAAAATCGTTGGTACGCCTTCGTTCGGAGGGGAAGTAAAGCCGGCTGTCCCATGTTAGTAGATTTACTGCATGTAAAAGATCCTCAAACCTCAATGAAGTCTATGAGCTAAATTCAAATCGCCCAAGAAATATCTACTTTCTCCGCTAGTTGGTGAAAGGAGCGTAGCAAAATTTGCGTGGTCAGGCGGAAGAGCAGGCCTCATGGCCTGAGTCTCTCCACGTAACATACGGTATCAATTTAATTCAGTTTAATTGAAGGGTGGGCAGTCATTCGCCTCGTGGCTGGGATTGTTGGGGTGGTAACAATGGTCAATTGATTACTTCACGTTTTCGGACCCGTCAACTGATGTGGTCTTTAGATCCGTAAGTGTAGTGAATGCTTTATCGCTGAGGTGGCACTGATCTTCCTCCGGTGGGTGGCTAGATCCGGTACCGACCTACATGTCGGCCTGTGGTTTTTTTTCTAGCCAAGTATCATTCCCCAGCAAGGCACAAGCTCTTAGCATGCAACTGGTCTCCTGGCATGTGTGGTAGTGTAAGGGTAAGTGTGTTTAAGTGAGGGGTTTGGATATTGTAAGGAAGAGGGAGGAAAGATCCAGACAGCGGGGGAAGTCGACCTTGCTTTCTATCTAGTCTAAAATCCTGCCGCTGTCGGGACTCGCACGTCTAGGACCTCCCGGTCAGAAGCAGTACAGAGACAACAGTTGAAGCTCTCAGTCACCTACGCCGTTGGTAACAATGAACAATGTGATTCGCGATGGCGGCGGCGATGGTGTGACGGTTAGCGTACCGGACTGTTATACCCAAGCTCGCGGGTTCAAACCCGATCGAAGCCGTGGATTTTTAGGGCGACAAAATCCTTCGTACGCCTTTCTTCGCAGGGGAAGTAAAGCCGGCTGTCCCATGTTCGTAGATTTACTTGCATGTAAAAGATCCTCAAGCCTAAATGACGCCTCTGAGCTAAATTCAAATCCAAGAAATACCTCCTTTCTCTGCTAGTTGATGAAAGGAGCGTAGCGAAATTTGCGTGGTCAGACGGAAGAGCGGGCCTGATGGCCCGAGTCTCGCCACGTAAAACATGGCAAATTCAATTCAATTCAATGTTGGAGACAACAAGGCAGTGACGGTTTCGGTGGCATGGCAGCGGGGGAGGGACAGTGGCCAGGAGGGTGGTGATAGCCGATGTGGAGAGTGGGACTGTGCCGACCCCGCCAGTGTTGGCTGCGTGGGCGGTGATTGTGACGTTCATGATCTTGGCTGTCCGGGTGACGCCGCGTCGAAGGCTGTGTTGCCGACGTTTCGACCATCTAGTCGTGGTCTTCCTCAGGGCTGTCCGGGTGACGCCGCGTCGAAGGGTGTGTTGCCGACGTTTCTTCCTCAGGGCTGTCCGGGTGACGCTGCGCCGAAGGCTGTGTTGCCGACGTTTCGTCCATCTTGTCGTGGTCTTCCTCAGGGCTGTCTGTGTGACGCCACGTCGAAGGCTGTGTTGCCGACGTTTCTTCCTCAGGGCTGTCCGGGTGACGCCAAAGGCTGTGTTGCCGACGTTTCGACCATCTTGTCGTGGTCTTCCTCCGGGCTGGTATGCGTCATGCGGACAGCCAAGATCATGCCCATGACTCTGACTGCGGGAGCCTTCGACTTCGATTGTGACGTTGGCAGCTCCGCCGGCAGGGTTGCAGTGCGGGCGAAGGCGGCGCAGGAGTGTTGAAGGGTTGGAGGGGGGGACAGCAATGCAGTGACCACGGGGACGAGGGCGGGGGCGGCGGCCGCGATGGCAGCGTTTGACGCGGTGGCGGCGGTGGCGATGTCCGTGCTGGTGTCGATTGTTGCGGTGCGGGGCAGTGGCGGTGGGGGCGGAGGCCGGCATCGGCGGTCGACGTGGTGACGGCTGCGGTGGCGGTGACGCCGGCGGCGGCGGCGATCAGCCGTGCACGCTCCGTGCTCAGCGACGCGCGCGCGCTCTGCCCAACAGGGGGAACGAATGCACGCGCCACCTCCCCCCCCCCACGGGAGGGGCGGCCGCGAGATGGCGCTTAATCAATGGAGGCGGCCTTGACTCACCGGCAGCGGCCTTGGGCTGCCTGGTTTCTCCACCAGCTCCATCCAACTGCGTTAAACGAGCGCAATATGCAGGATAGGGCTGTAGTATCACAAACGCCTTGTGTGCCAAGAGCGGGTTCAGAAAGTATTTCAGTATTATCTTCATTCTTTAGATAAATAGAAATAAGGGCAGCCCAACAGGTTCCTCATTATTGTTTGATGTTTTAAAAGTAAGTTTGTTGATTATTCTTTGCATTGTTTATCAGTATTATCGAAAGAATATCTCAGTGTATTGGGCAGCTAGCAGGGGAGGGGGTTTCCTTTATCCAATCCGAGCTTTCATATTCTGATGATGTCACTGCAGAGTATCTGGTGCTTTTCAAGAAACAAATACGTCATCAAGCGTGAAGTACCTGAAAGTTGAAGCGCGCCATTTGGCGCCATTACTTGTTGAGTTATGCGTCGTGTGTGCCGTTCTCAGTCGTCAACTGTTGAGTGTTCTCATTGCCATTTGTTTCTTGTTGCTGCTGCTATTGTGAGCCGATGCAAGAACGACCACCTGTCTGTCGTCCGAGTGAAGGGCAATGTCAAACTCTCGTAAATAATTGTTAATTAATGAAAACACTATACAATTGAGAGCTTTAAATATATTCATAAGGGGAATAGTTATAAGGAAAAGTTCCGCCATCAGTATACGAATGTATGGTAATAGTTTGGTAATACGTAATTTGGTAATTGTTTGGTTATTGTATGGTAATTGTTTAAAAAACCAATAAAATTACAACAAAAAGTTGGATTTGGGGAGAAACCACGGGTCTTCTGAATCCGTCGTTGCCATGGGTGTCCTTTAAGGAAGCTCTTTCCAGAACTTTGTGTGGTATTCTTCACAATCATGTGATAATAAAAGAAGGTATTTGTAACAAAGCGCCAATTGAAGCGTTGTTCTAAAAGTAGTGTAAGATACGTCCGTAAAGTCTCGCGTGAAAACAATGACCGTCTGATGCTTTTTAATTTTCTTTATATGTGGCGTGGGTAAAGTGCAATAGGGATAGGTAAAGTCTAAAGAGAAGAGAGGAATGGGAACTGTGGTGAAAATAAATCAGACGTTAAATAAACGTTTCAGGATTTTAAAAATTAGTATTTCGCGCTCTACAACCTTTCACAAGTGGAAGTTAGAGGTCTTTATATATACAAAATACATTGTTTTAATATGTTTTTCAACAATAGGCTGATTATTCATTATTATACATTTTTTCAATAGTTGAAGTGAACGGTTCTTGTCTCCCTCTGTCTAATGTATTGCATTTGTTCACTAAAATAACATTTATTAATGTAGTTAATTCACCAATTTTGTTTCCCCTAATATGTGCAATGTTTCATAATGATAAAGGCGAGTTCATTGACAATCAAAGCACCTCACACGCTGATCACGACTGATCGATTTGTGTGGGTGATCTGAAACTTCTTTATTCACCTTCTCACTGCTCCAATGTCCTGCTTGGTCTGAAAAACTGGAGGTGTTGGCGACGAGAGAGGCACAATACAGGTTGAGAAGACCAGAATACGGCGTGGGGATGTCTTCGAGTTAACCACACGTACCCTTTTAACCCACGGTCGCGAGGCCTGGACGTTGCTGGTAGGCCATGGGCCGACGTTCCAAGTACAAACAAACTAACAATAAATGAGAAATGGTGCTGATTAAATGATGCATTGGTGACTAAGGGTTTAAACATGATTGCAAGTCAAATTAAATATTAATTTGTGTCTAATTTGCACTGTCTGCGCAGTAGCTTTTCCGTCCGCTTTTTAGTCATAAATGATGCCCGGGGTCTTTTAAGTGCAAGATTCGTGAACTTGGGCGGCGCAGCATGTAATAATAAAAAAATGTTTTTCTCGCACGGCGAAAACTTCCCTTACATGGGCTACTACATTGCACTACATATAATCTGTTATATCCAAAAAAAGGAACAGCAATTTCTAAAATTCTTTTATTACCGCAAGCCAACAGGAGAATCAATAATACAAGCCAGGTCAAACAATATTCCATCAGATATTCCGTAGACGTAGCGTAGATCACTGTTTAGCCGCAGGGAGAGTCCAAGTCCGTAACCATTCAATGTCGCACTACACTCGTCACTGTACACTCACTGGCAGTCACTTCTCAACTGTCCACCGCTCGCCCGGGCGCCGCTCTTATAGCCCGCCCGGGCTGAAGGTCCGGCGGCCAGCTACCCGATAAGGGTGAGTTTTCCGGCTCCGGGGCTTGGCCGAGCGTGACGGAGCTGTGGCGTTGGTAATCGGCGCCCTCTCTTGAGCGGCGCCGGGACCAACTTCCGGCGGCAACTTTAAGGGTGCGCGTTTGACCATATCATAATCCAATATTTTGAAATAAGTAAATACGTTTCGTTTCTGAGAGTGTTACCTACAGGTGACAGTGGGAGTTGCTGTGTAAGAAACGCGCGCATGAATCCTAAATCCGCAGTACGTTTGTAACAAAAATTATCATCAGTAATAACAGGAGTTCTTTGGAAATTGTCAATAAATCCCTGACTCGCGAGGCGAGAAGTCAATTTATCTGATAATTTCCAAAGCACGAGTGGTATTTAATAGGGCTATTCCACGAATGAAATAATTGAATTGAATTAATGCCTTATTTTACGTGGCGAGACTCGGGCCATCAGGCCCGCTCTTCCGTCTGACCACGCAAATTTCGCGACGCTCCTTTCACCAACTAACAGAGAAAGGAGGTAGTTCTTGGGCGAGAAACAGGCGATTTGAATTTAGCTCAGAGGCGTCATTTAGGCTTGAGGATCTTTTACATGCAAGTAAATCTACGAACATGGGACAGCCGGCTTTACTTCCCCTCCGAAGGAAGGCGTACGAACGATTTTTTCGTCCTTAAAAATCCACGGCTTCGATCGGGTTCAAACCCGGCAACTTGGGTATACTAGTCCAATACGCTAACCGTTACACCATCGCCGCTGCAAATAATGTCCAACAGAGCTTCAGAATGTGCCAAATATTGAAAATAAGTGAAAAGTAATGGTAAAATCAAAGAGGTCTTATTACAGTACATATGCGGTTTATTGGACATGGGCTTACCAAGCGATGTATTCCGCCTCCTAAGATAGACGAGTCACAGTTTATAATTGGCCAGTAGAAAGAAGCGGTAAGAAAAATCGGAAAGGAAAAGCGATAAACTTTTTGAGATACTTCGCCCTGATTGTGGCATTTTGTACGTATACTTAAATACTGTTGTTTAATGTTACGAGTGCAGTAGTCGCACATAACATTGTACAAGTATAGGAGAGATTTTGATAATTCAGTGCACGCCGATAATATGCAACATTTCCTAATGAACATCAGTGCAATTTTGGGTTAATTATTATGGATGCACATATCTTGTATTATTTATGGAAGATTTGTTTTCAAATTAGAGATAATTCCTGCTTTGTTGGAATTATAAGCATCATATCAAAAACTTTTCAACCCGTAGTGACACAAATGGCCGGCAGTTCAATGCCTGGTTTGACACAAAAATGGCTGTATGACGGTAGTCAGGACATAATAATAACAAATAATTTATATCTAAATAATAATCCAGCAACTATGTACTATAATACTGCTCAGAAGTGCTGGCCTGCGCATGGAAGAAAGAAAAGCAACGAGAAGAAATATCGAGTTTAGTATTCAAGAAAATAAAACTTTACTTTCAAAAAGTATGAAATTACCTTTACCTCTTCTATGTACCTGTTAAATTTTCAATATAATAATTTTAGTGTATTATTTTTGTCGTATTCATTTCGACTTTCTGTACATTAAATTGCCTGAAAAATATATCTAAACCCTCTATTGGTCTAATAATTTTCGAATTAATTCAAGGGGTGTAAAATGACTTGCAAAGAATATTACAGATTACATTAGGCGAGTAATTATTAGGGAAATAATCACTCTGAATCAACTTTATTACTATTAACTGATTATCTGGCGTGGTTGCATATTAATTTTACACAGAGTTCTGTTAAGCAGCCCGCCCGCTCCACATGCTTCGCCCGTCTACCCCGCACGGCTTGCCATGTCCGACCGGGTTACAACTCCCCTCCCATCATCCATCCAGCCCCTTCCACCCATCCCTCATCATCTTCGTTCTCCCCGCACGCCCTTTTTAGCCTATCATTGTCTTCCTGCCGACCGGTCCAGCGTTTTCCTCTCGCTCATGAAGCTACGCCCGTCCTCCGCCACACGGCTTATAGTGCTACCATGGCTGTCCTGTCCTGCCCGTCCAGCCTGTTCTTCCCGGTCATGAGGCTTCGTCCGCCTCCCCAGCAGGCGCTACCTCGCATGCCATGGCCGTTCTGTAAACCACTCCCACCCCGCCCATTTAGCCCCGAACTCTCTTTTTGTTTCTCCCACCCATCACGCTTTGACAATCTTCCCTGCACGGTGTATGGCATGCCACGTCTACATGCCAGTATATGGCATGCCAGTCCTGCCAAGACCTACCGCTCCGACCATACAGTCCATTCCTCTTTGTCTGTTCGTCTCGCTCATCACGCTTCGTATCTTCTGGACGTCCTATCTGGCATGCCACGGCAGTGCTGCCAACACTTTGCACCTCCAGTTCCTTCCCTCTTTCCACCACGCCCTTTCCTTCCGCTTGGCCAGCCCTTGCTCGCTCCACGCTCCCTGCACCACTCCTGCTCCTCCCTCTCCCGTCGCTTCTTTCGCTTCTCTCGCTCTTTTCGCTTATTCTGCTTCGAAAGCTGAGCACTGCTGGGGGGGGGGGAGATCACCAAAAAAATCATACCTTTGGAACCGTTGGGAGTATCAAAACAAAACAAAAACTAAGTTGGTCCCGTGTGTAGTGTATGTAAGTATCACATTGATAGGGTCAGTAGCTTTGGAGTTGAATTGATTCGTACAAACGGCAGTCAGACAGGCAAACAAGTATTGATTTGGAGTAAAATTAATTTTAATAATCGAATATGTAAGTTGAAAAGTATTTAAAAGCTGAAAATTTCAAAATCACTGACAGTTACTTCAAATTATATACCTGTCTGTATTACAAAATCTTTCTGTCTGCGTACAAAGTCTGAATACAAATGAAATGTTCAAAGCCGCTTAGTTTAAAATAGAATGCACTGTTCTTCACACTTAATATAAATTTTAATCACACTTACATGTAGTTCTTTTATAACATTAGCCATTGTTGATCAGTAAATTTACGACTTGACCACACATACATATTCGTCACATACGTCAGCCACATTCGTCATGAACAAGAAACTCGACATGAGCAATATGTTGGTTCGAAAACAACATTAACTGTTAACATTAATTGTATTATTAACAAAGATCAACAATTCTGCAGGCATTTATAAATGGACAAAACAGTTCTAACACTTGTGACTCAGGGAGACACGAAGATAAAAATACTAAATTTCAATGAATTAAAAGTGTTATTACTGCGAATGATCAACACAGAAAGCACAGCTCAGCTTGATACTGGTTGATTGCTTCAAAAGAAGAACATTACATTAGCACCTATTCACTAGGGACGAGAGAGATACAAACTCTTTCGTGTTTGTAAAAATTGTAACGTTGCTCTGCAACGATTGCTCTGTTTACATTAAAATTCAGCTAACGATAACACGCCAGCGATTTTCAGATTTAACTTTCTCTCACGAGATTGCGCCATATGATTTTAAATTCGAAAGTATAAATAAAAGAGACAAAATTTTCGAAAATATAATAGACCATATAATAGAATATATAGTTGGCTTATTGTTAAAAATGTAAATAAGTTTTATTTTTGCATATAATCATTGTTCATTTTTAGTCATTACTCATCGTTAACGTTATGCAAAATCCCTTTGAAATTGTTCTTCATTTCAAATAAATGATGCACAGCATTTTTTCAACAACTTTTTTTCTATTCTCTACCATTAGAACAGATATTTTCTTTCGTTGGTACCTCAGTTTCTATTGTCAAGGGTTCAACACGCAAAAGCGTATGTTTTGCATTATTTCAACAGAGCAGGTTTGTTGGTCTGTTTCCGTGCGTTACTAAAAACAACGCGCTATCTGTGTCTCCTCGATCCCTTTTGTGCTTTTGCGGAATCGCTACAGAGGATGGAGAATGTTTTACATTTTACAGTTTTATTTTTTCGAACATGTTACATGAGATTGACTATCTCAGAGCTCAACACTTTGAAATGCACGCTTTCATATATCAAAAGTTTTCAAAAAACTGCGTACTCTCTGCTTGCCCTGATAACATTGTAACTGGTTTATACAATGTACACGTTCAAACATCTCTCATAATAATGACCGTTCCAACATTGCTGTGCTAACGCACGCTCTCTATCTAATGACTCTTCTGTGAGCATTTTCGTCAGACTCGAAGAGCTTTTGTAGCCATAAGGAAACTAGATTGACAAAACGGGTACGTTGGTAACGGTAACCGTATACGCTTAGGTGGTATAACGGTTAGCATATTCGGCTGTTATATCCAAATTTGCTGCTTCAAATCAGATCGAAGCTGTGGATTTTTAAAGGCGACAAAATCCTTCGTACGCTTTCCTTCGGAGGGGAAGGAAAGTTGGCTATCCCATGTAGTAGATTTATTGCTTTTAACGATCTTCAAGCCTAAAAGAAGCTCTGTTCTTAATTCAAAATATCCTCTTTGGTCACTCGAGTCATGCCTTCTTTTTCCGCTACATGGTGAAAGGAGCGTAGCGAAAGTTGCCTGTTCAGACGGAAGGACGGGTTTGATAGACTCGTAACTTGATAGCTACAGAATCTCGCCACGTATAATATGGTTTGGTTGATTCAAAACCTAGACCGCGAAGGAATATCTGTCCTAGTAGTGTAACAGTGTTCCTTATTGGGATCCATACAGAATTAGTCACAAAGAAAATCTGGGAAGAATTCAAAAGTGTCCAAGTTTATTTATGAAAACGAGCTGTGTTAAAAGTGGAGAAAACTGATGCTAACTCTTTAGTTCCCCTGGTTACATATATGTAATACGATATCATAGGCTTCCGCGGCCAGAGTCATGATCTGGGCTGTCCGAGTGACGCCGCGTCGAAGGCTGAGGTGACGACGTTTCGACCGACATATCGCGGTCCTCTTCAGGGCTGTACCGTCGGTACGTGCTCGCAGTACAGCAGCCCTGAAGAAGACCGCAATATGTCGGTCGAAACGACGGCACTGCAGCCTTCTACGCTGTGTCACCCGGTCCGCCCAGATCATCATATATGTAATACATTTCTCGTCAAGAGGTATTTGCAGCTTTTTGCACTACTTTGCAAATTTTATTTCTTGAATAGACGGAGACATCCTAAATGAAACATATAAGCAAGTTTTTTTCATTCCTGATTGGCAGATGCTGATCGCTAAGACATTGTATGTTCCTGGCCAGGATGTTATTTAGTGAATACGGAATACTCAGTATCGGACTAAGTCAAAAGCATCGTATTTCTATACTTCACTATTTTCTCTATTTATTCTTCTTCCTTCTGTTCTTTCCCAACTCCTGCTTCTTCTTCGTTTTCTTCTTCCCAGATACCCCAGGAGCCACATTTATGTGCCATGTCTCCAGCGCGCTACACCAGCGCGCGGCGATAGTGTAACGGTTAGCGTATCGGACTGTTATACCCAAGTTGGCGGGTTCAAAGCCGTGGATTTTTAAGAGCGAAAAAATCCTTCGTACGCCTTCTTTCGGAGGGGAAGTAAAGGCGGCTGTCCCATGGTAGTAGATTTACTTACATGTAAAAAATCCTCAAGCCTAAATGACGCCTTTGAGCTAAATACATCCTTCCTCTGCTAGTGAAAGGAGCGTAGCGAAATATGTGAGGTCAGACGGAAGAGTCTCGCCACATAAAATAAGGCATTAATTCAATTCAATTTAATTCAATGACTTTCGCTGGGGGCGCTGTAGCAGGAAAGCGTGTAACGCACAAATGTCAAGCGGATTACATAGCCCAACAGTCGACAGTCGACAGCGATTCTTGGGGCCAAGGCAATATTATTAAAAATAGTGTTATTTATTATTATTATTATTATTATTATTATTATTATAATGTTATAAGAATAATTAATATATAGTATATTTTTATCTTTTTAATTATTGCTACTGAGTTGAATGCAATTGTAGTGAAATTCATCTTGGAGCCACACCAAAAAGTGCGAAGCATCAATGAGCTACAAACAAGATAAACTATTGATCCTGAAACTATGTAAATATTGATGTTGTAAACTCTCGACGGGTTAAGGAAGTTCTCAAACGATGACTCGCCCATTGGTAAAACTAAATGAACAAACGTCATGACGTGAACATCGCAATAAAATCCTCCAGGGGCCCACAGCATAATGAGCTACTAACTTCGTTTGCAGAAAGTTGTCGATCACTCGACTTGCCTCTTCGACGAAGTCGAAGAGATGTAATTCGATGAAAAGTTTGCAATATTGAAATGCAAAGGTTAGATGGACTGCTACGCATGGCAACGGAGGCCAGTCTAACTTCTATCGACCCACCAACTTGCCCGACCGCTTCCGTCGCTGGTGTTATATATCAATGTGCGACAGTGAGACATTCCTAGGAGAAATGCGAGTACCAGTGACAAACATTGCGTCAAATTGCGTGGGACAGCGATATGTGCAGGTTACATTCAGACCATATATGCTGTTATACCCATGTTTGCGAGTTCAAACCCGATCGAAACTATATTTTTAAGAGCGACAAAAACTCTTCGTACGCCTGCCTTCGGAGGGGAAGTAAAGCCGGCTGTCCCATGTTAGTAGATTTACTGAATGTAAAAGATACTCAAGCCTCAATGACGCATCTGAACTAAATCCAAATCGCCTCTTTCTCGCCCAAGAAATACCTTCTTTCTCCGCTAGTTGCTGAAAGGAGCGTAGCGAAATTTGCGTGGTCAGACGGAAGAGCTGGCCTCTTGGCCTGAGTCTCGCCACGTAAAATAAGGCATTAATTCAATTCAATTTCAAATCAATATATGACGTCTTTATTGATCTTGCAGCAGCCGTACATGGGCTCTCAATTCACACAAAATTATTTTGATGTTTTATTTACTCTTCCTTAGGAAACAAGTAATTTCAGAATCTTCCTAAAACAGTCGTTTTAAAAAATTCTTCTGTTTTTAGTTTGTTCAGTATAGATAACGGAGTTATCAATGATTGACGGCTTCGAGTTAGGCAGTCTACTGACTTTACATCTTCTACTCACAGTGGTGATATAAGAAAAAGAACGGATATGCGAGTAAAGAAATTGAAGTAGAAAAGTAATAAGTGTGATGAACCATATTTTTAGAATCTTGTACGATTTGTTAAAAAATGTCAGTTAAAAATACGAAAATGTCATACAAAGATTGAAACATTTCTTCAGACATGTGACAGTTCTTAAATTGTTATTGATGCTTCATTAAAATACGTGTAACATTCCAGAGCCTTTTCTGAGTAGGTTCCTTTACTACACAGACTTATTTAACTTATCTACTTTTCCTTTATCCACTTGCCGCACTGTGCTGACTCACAGTCCGTAGCGAGTACTGACGTTTCAAAATATGCTGCGACTTCTTTCACGGGTTAAGAGGACTTGTAAGGGATATTTTCCAGGAGAACAGCGTTTGGCCCTACTCAGCAAGAATGAAGATGCATCGCATTCACAAATTGTCACACTTTGTCACCGAAAAGGCTAGCGAATGTGGATCATTATAAAGAAACTCATGCAACTTGTCTTTCAGCCATCTAAGAGTAAACACAATTCCGAGAAGTGGCACATGCTGTTTTGATATCACAGAAAATATGTCTGTGTCTGTACCAGGCTGAGTCACACCTTGCATCCATTGTAGTGAAGTCGTATGATGCAAGATAAATGTGTAATGCGATTTTATTTAGTTAAATATTATTTTAATGATTTCACCAACACGTTACAACGTCAGTATTACTGCTACCCTGATAAAGTATAATGTGATTCAGAAAATGCCTTATTTTTAGTCTTTACGAGAAAACTTGAAGCACATAGCGTAATTGTGCACATAAATTTGGATTAATACCTATATATGCAATAATCTCAGTGAAATTATTGAATGCATAGTCATTTAATGATATTAATGTAATGTTATTAAAGTAGTACATTTTGTTGTTGTGTTTTTACAAGCAAACTTTTTTTCATTTTCCCCCGCATTGGACTCGTTTCCGATTGTGAAATGGACACCACCATCTTGTCTCGCTTATTGCCGGCGGAACTGGTGTATTTACACCGGGATCGCAAAGTCTGTCGTGTCACAGAAACGATAGCAATTAAGCGGGCGGAGGCGCATTCAGGCGGGAGCGAGCGGGGGGCGAAACCTGATCCAGGAACTTGGGTCTGATGACAGGGCTGGGGCGCGCGGAGCGGTGAGGCGGAGGGGAAGGGGGGAGAGGTGGCGGAGGTGACAGCAGCTGATGCGAAGCGCCGAGAGGGCGCGCTCGCCTCGCTCAATTTCGCCCCCGCACCGGCAGCGCGCCACGCACCCCTGCCGCCATGGCCGCCTGCCGGCCGATCAACGCGCTGGACGCCCATCAAAGGGCCGCTGCTCGCACGACCAGCTGCTTTCTAAGGAATAATTGATTAAAACAACCTGCGAAATTCGTCGCAACGGAAAGTACAGTCTCTATGTCTGACAGTTATGTTATACACATCATGCCATTGGCAACACTACCGGGGTTACCAGATTCATACAGGTAAAATCCGGCATCTGAGGGATAAAAAATCACTTCAATTTTAACAAATGACTCTGCGGTTAAAAATGTCTGATTCTGGAGCTGGTAATTTTAATATAGGAGAACATTCACCAGATCTTTATAACTAATAACATTATTATGCACTCTTGTACCTATCGGAAGGCTTCAATACTCCAATATTTGTACTATTTTTAGAAATAGGTTGTCACTTATTAAAAATAAAACTGCAAGCTCTGACATATTTTCATAGCAGTTGCACATTTTCAAGTCGTTGAAAACTAAATGTTTCAGACGCCATCAATATTCGTAGAATTTTTTAGAAAATGTATTACTATTATGTTCTTGTTCTTGTTATTATTATTATTATTATTATTATTATTATTATTATTATTATTATTATTATTATTATTATTATTTTCGCACAAGGAGCGGTGGCTCAGGGCATCAACTAATGCCACTGCAGTGCATCCGACCTGGGAGGTCCTGGGGTTCCGGTTCCGATAGTGGCAGGAGTTTCGACACTAGTTACGTAGCTCCACCGAGTTCAGTCGCTGTCTGGAGGAGTATTCCAGCGGTCGGCTGCTGTGGTCTGTAGTGTTCTGTGGTTTCTCCGATCAACACCAGGCGAATGTACACTAACAATCGGGCCACGAACCTTGCGCGATCTTTCCTTCCCCTTCCATGCCCTATCCTCGCTCATCACACACACTTACGTGCACTGCACACCCATGCCGGGAGACCGGTAGGACTTAATAGCTCGTCCCGGCTGAGGCGGTGTCCTGATCCTGCGACGATACCTGATTGAGAAAATACTCCGGCTAGCCGACGGTCGGTCGGCGCCGGACCTCACCATGTAGCGGGGAAAGATCACAACCATCTTCCGGGGTGAAACTTACACTACACGTACGGGATAACGATCTTAGCAGTGGACACTCGCGGAATCACTAATCAATCAATTTAGCTGCGATGGCTCAGTGGCAGCAATGTCTGCCCTCCCTCTGCGGCGTCGCTCGCCGTGAGTCCTATGGTGGTGGCAGATTTCCGATTCCAGCTGGTGGTAGCTCCAAAACCGTATGGTTTGTTTTTATCTGGAATGGATTGTGTTCTGAGTTCCCTTATCCAACTGACCCCGTTCACGCACCGTAAATCGTTATGTTCAGACACTTGGATACCATTTAAAGACGTTCATGGTTTTCGGGTTTCCAAACGAACGCATTTTAAGGATGCTATTGCACCATGTCATCGGGCCGCAATGTTCTCGATACCTTTGAAGAACATTATGGACAAGTCGAGCACATGATTTGGCCAACCATATCGTCCGGCATGAAACCCATGGAACATTTACGGGACACAATCGATGGGTGAGTTCGTGCCCAAAAGCCTTCACCGGCAACACTTTCGCAATTGTGGACGGCTATGGTGGCAGCGTGGCTAAATAGTTCGGCAGGGGAGAACTCCCAACGCTTTGTTGATTACATGCCATGGCGAGTTGCTGCAATTCGCCGGGCAAAAGCAGGTCCGACACAAAGTTAGACTGTTGTCACCTCATTGTATTATTAGGTAGAATTCAACCACTGTCACTGGCTAAGTTTAGTTCAGAGTCAACATTATCGCTGCCTCATAGAGACTCTGACCGGAGAGTCTTGGAGATCGAACCCCGATGCTGGCGCATAGTCGACACTAGCGCCAGGTCGGCTATGTTAAATAGCCAGGTTACGTTCAGTCACTGTCCGGAAGAGAATTCTAGCGGCCGGCTGCTCTCATCAATAGTTTTCGTAGTTTCCCCGATCAACACCAGACGAATGCCGGAGCAGTGCCCTACAAATGGGCCACGGCCGGCCCTGAATTTTTCCGGCCTCTTCATTGTCTCATTTCATCACCTTACACACACGCGCACATATACACACATACATGCACTAAGCTATTCTTCCGCATATGCTGAGACCCCAGTCGGGAGCTTAGATCTTGTCTGGTTCGGACGGTGCCCCGCTTGGTTAGATACCTTGCTGGCGAAATTTTGACTGTTAAATTAGACTAAACAATAGGCCTAGATACATGGGAATTGCTTTGTTTCGACTCTATATATGCAAGTTAATTTTACAACCAGAAAATAAATTATTAAAAAGTCAAACACTATTTTATGATTTTTTATTTACAATGACTTCTACAACTGTTTTATCATGTTCATAACTTTATTTTCTTAAATTAAAAATAAATTGCTGTGTTATATCTCAGAGGCTGTTTATTAGAAACTTTTAACATTAAATAATTCAAGTATAAATAATTATTCTAATAGAGCACATAGGGATATTTCTTTCAGTCAAAATGAGACTACACGATCTGAATGTGATGCTGTTTACAGTGGAAAATGTGGCTAAATTAGTTGCAAAGATCTTTTAGCAAGTATTTATATCGGCGAACATATCAGATGCTAAAGGAATTCAGCCTCTAAATTACATTTGACTGAAAATTATATTATTCGCCCAGTAACTACATGAGTAGCAAATATTAATAAAGACAATTCAAATTTGCTCATTAACAATGAAGGAAACGTCATTGCTCCAATGCCACCAGCACAGGAAGAAATATATACTTTTAGACATTACACGATTAGCACTGAAAATATTCCTATCTTATACCAAAGAAGGAAAAAAGGAAAATAAAATGTCCTGTTTTTAGAATAGAAAGACAGAGAATTTTACTAATATCCTTTATAAAAATAAAACTGAAGTCGATTGAAAATCAGCATTATATTTTCTTAAACATCTGTCGTGTGATGAAGGTATTTGTTTAAAAAAAAGAAAAAGATTGAGATTTCTTGGATAAATGATAATAGTCATTTTGGTTTGAATATAGTAAATGAAAATATAAAATAATAGTCTTAAAGTATAAGCCAGGTTTCATTCTACAGTGACTCATTTGTATCTGTGTGTCAAAATACCCACGTACAGTAGAACATTGATACTATTTCAAATCCATAACTTACATTTATCATGAAAGATATTTCACTTTATAGTCAGACTATGATTAGAGCCTAAATAGTTTTGAAAAGTGATAACAATGAAGAAATGAATATTGAATATAATTTATAGATTCCCTTATTAGTGTTTTCTTGCGAAATGTTTGCGTTTAATAATCCCATAAAGCCATTGTTTCAAACGCCATCGCCCCGTGCACAAACCTCTCTGTTAACTACTTCCTTTTGAACTTGCACGATAGTAAGTCTCTCGAAATTTTCATATACATTTGGATTCCCAACCTCCGTGAACCATCTCCTCGGTCGTTTCTCCATAACTTTTCCTGGTAATTTCAAGGACAGATTCCATAAATAAAAATACTGGCAAGCGACTTAATTTTTTTCTTTTATAAACTGCAGGTACAATAATTGACGTTATTTCTTTCATGTCACGGAATTAACATCGAAGTATCTTTATAACTGTGGCTATGTCCTGAATACCACTACTACTAGTACCCTTTTATGGTATATTTGTAGATTTTCAGCAAATAAATGAGTATTTCACTTCATTTCCATACCAAAAATGTTATTACCATTGGTCATATTTTATTATTTTATGCTTGTGATAAATTTCACAGCATGCTTGAAATAATGAACATGTAGTACCTAATAAGCAGAAAAGATCAGTTTCCATAATCTTGGTTCAATGAACATTTACTTCCGACTATAATACTCGGAAATAAGTATATTCTCAGTTGAATGGTCAAAATATAATGATGGAAATAACGTTACGAAAGAATAAGTAATTCGCAACAACCTTCATTCACTTCTGAAAGATACTTTTACCTGCCTATTTCAGATGAAGACAAAAAGCAATGTAAAATAATGTAGGAAAACCTACACAAAAACGCTATACCAAACAATGTATTATAAGAAATATAAAAAACAAAAAGAATAATCAGAAAAAGGGAAGAAAAATAACTGAAATTTTATGAGGCAAAGCAATAGAAAGGTAATTAGGTATTTCATGTTGAAGATAGGCAGCGTAAAGATAAGAGGATAATGAAGAACTTTTGTTGTGATTCTTCTCTGAGACGTATTTCCTTTCAGAGTTCACAATCCCTCTGAGGAGTTTAAATCTTGACGAAGTGTACCAGAAAATGAAGGAAGCGGAAAATCTTGAAGGAGACTCTGAAAGTGACTTATTGTAATGCAATGTGATTTTAATTTCTGAATTGTTAAAATTTTTCGGTTATTTAGAGTAAGGACAATAAACAATTCATTATCAACTACGATGGATCGTCATTAGAAAAATATTAATAAAATTTAAATTCAGAGTTGATGATAAAATAAGGAAACTTGATTCGGTAGGGTAGAGATTCCTTTAAACGTATTAAGATGCATTACAACATACAATGCCTACGTGAGACGTGAATCAAATCGAGATCACTGTAGTTATGGAAAGTGACAAAAAGTTTTCCAATCCAATTTTTTTCGTCCTGAACCTTTGCGGGTTTTTTCTCATCTACATCCTCACTCAAAGATCCGAGTTTCTGTTAAGAAATGCCACAGCCTAAAAGCAGGCGTTTTTTTATGTATTTTAAGAATGGCTTATGAGTCCACTCTATCCGACTGCACAATTGCTGCCTTCAATTCCACTTTCACGTTCGGGAATCCGCTACGCGAAGCGTAAATAGCATTGTTTTCCTGAAGGAAGACTTATTTGGGGACCTTCTCGAGAGAGCGACAGTGCACCTTCTGGAGAAAAATCGCAGAGTCGTCGGAGAAACTTTCGGTCTAACGAACCGAAACGCCACTGCGAGGCCGCATTTCTTGGCGTGTTGCGTTTTCTTTTCCCTCCGTCTTCTTTACGGTACTTCTCTTTGTCTGTCTGTCTCTCTCTCTCTCTCTCTCTCTCTCTCTCTCTCGTCCTCGGACTTTCCTCGTCGCTCCTCATCTTGCTCTTCTTGCCTGCGTAAAGACTGACGACCGCTGCGAGTCTATGGGCACAGCAAAGGGCCTTCTGACTGACACAAAAAATGAAGAGAAACTTGCGGCCCAATTCTGTGGAGAGTTGACTTTAGAAACATGAAGTCATGAGGTAATATAATCAATCTGTGCTGTTATTCTACAAAATAAGGCTTAAAATGCAGTTCTGAGAGTAGTTTGTTACAAAGGATTACTTAACTCCTGAAATAGAATAATTTCATTTTGCTATAAATGGTAACAAATGAGATCAAGACACGAAAATGTTTTGCTTGGAGTATGTATCCTACAGCAATGAAATTTTGCTTGCCATTTATATAAGCGGACATCCTGAAAAATGAACAAAAGGAAAATAGAAAGGTTTATAATTAATATATTAATGGGAAAAATGTTATTTTCTTAATAAAATCAACCATCGAAATTCAAAAGAGAAAGAGGAAATTTATTAACAAAATATCAAATCTCAAACTAATTTCTGACACAAACTCTTTTCTTCTCTATTCCAAGGGACACATTATTTCCTACATAAAAGTGTAATTTAATTAACTGCTCTTTCTACGCAAGGTGTATATTTATATAGTACTACAAAGAAATCCGTAACGTACTTCGTACATTCACTTTCATTACGAAAAATTCTCCCCAAGTTAATTATGAATACTCTACACTGCACTTACTCTCTTTGCTGATCTTCCAATTACCAAAATAAAAAGTAATGTGGCTTTCGGGGAACAACATCGTATTGTATAAAGCAGGGTGCAGCGGTTTAAAAAAAAATTAAAATATGATGAAAAATAAGTAATGGAATTTTTTTGAAATACGAATACTTCAGAGAATTGACGTCCAGACACTAAGTAAGCAATTATGCTAGAACAGATCAAGCGACGAAGTCCTCAAAAATCAAATAAGTATTGAATAAAATGGGATTAC